>JASXSY010001536.1:0-40139 GCA_034509805.1 Sipha maydis
CTTACATGTTATGCCATCAGTGATTAAACAATGTTGTGTATACTATTATTATATTTTCGTCAATATCCATAATGCAAAACAGTGTAGGAAGATTTGAATTTTTATTTATTTTAACTTAGCGTCGACTTCGAAATCATTGTGAATACATAACGGGTTCATATAACAATGCTATACGTTTTCAAAAAATGATATGGTTCCATAACACATTACATATCTATCGTATTATATATATATCGTATTATTGAAGTTCAATCGAGTTTTTAAAGAGTTAAAATTTAGTTTTTGACTTTGGAGCATATTTTGTATCTCAAAATACAATCAAAAAAACCACAATTTTATAACAATTATATTTTTTGCTCCGATTCTAAATTTTTAAATATCTATTGTACTTATATTAATTTACATAGATAATAATATTAAATAAACTCAATTAAGCTCTTAATTTATAAAATATAATTATAATTATCTATTGGTTTAATTTTTATGCATCCGCAGTTTTAGAAATGAATTCTACCTGAGCATATACAAAACTGAAAAGGGATAACAGTAAGTCGATTTTTTTTTTTTATATATATAACTGTAAGTTTTTTACATTCGTTAAGAAAACTTTTCATGGAAATTCATAAAATGCTTCTCCTTCAATGTTTCAGCTACAAAATATTCTCTAGCAGAAATATTTTATGATTATGATGATTGAAGCTGGGGTCACGTTAACCAGGTGTGCAAGGTGTTCAAAATCAATGGCAACCAAAAATGTAGGGAGGTTTTACAAATCAAATCTCAGAAAAAATTATAGTAATTATTACTTATATAATAATAATTTATTGTTAACATAATTGTTAACATTAACTAAAAATTAATTTAAAAACATTTTTGAAGTTTAACAAATCTTTGAACAGTACTCAGATGTTATTTGGGGGAAAAACAAATGTATATGACATACGTGGCCAAAAATTCATAATGGACCTGATTGAAGCAGTCCTTCTAATCGAAATCTTGTACACAAATACAATAAAAAAAAAATATGGTTTAACCAATATATTTTTCTTTTATTTAAAATATTTAATACTTGCGTTAAAAGGTTACAACTAAAAAATGTTAAATTATAATAATTATATAATTATTGAAATCTTAATTTTTTTTTTGCCGAATAATATCACAACGATTCTACTTAATTTAAAATAAAAATATTTTTTTCAAAACTACAAGATTTGACTCAGAAAATTTGAGTTTTTCGTAAAAAAAAAAAAATAATAGAGTAAAGTTTACAAAATAGCATTTACTATTTTATTTTAAATAATTTAAACAATATGTGACAAACTGCAGTACAAAATCACTCAATATTATGAATAAATAAAAGAAACTTATATATTTTAAGTATATATCTACATCAAATGCTGTTTTGAACAACCGTATTGGTACTATGGAGGTTAATCAGTATTTAGCTTAAGCGTAAAATAAATACTTAAATACTTAAACAAAAAACAGAAAGCATTTTACGTTTGTAAAATTACTGGAATAGACGATGAATAGAATATTTTTTTACAGAATATATACATTTTTCAATGGCAGTGAAAATTTTTCATATAATATAAATGTACTTATTAGTACAATAAATACATATATTTTAAATACGTCTCACAAATTATTAATTATAGTATTTTGCATCTAGGCATACAAAATATATTAATTTGAAAAATAAATTATTTACTATATTCAATTTACGATTTTTTATTATTTATATTCCGTAACCCGTATTAATTATCGTTTATTCACAGAATTCGTATAACGTATTAATCTATGTGTACTAGAAATGTCAATAAAAGTTATTTCTTTCTCTCTTTTTCTATTTTCCCCTGACTGTAGTACATACTTGGTAATAAAAATAATATTATGCATTTCTCGCTATAGTCGAATAATGTTTTACAGGCATTAACGTTTTTAATAACAGTAATAGTAATAAACTACAATAGGAAATTTAATAAATAACAATAAGGTTTTAAAATAAAATGACTAACGAATTGATGAGAAACAAATGTGAATAATAACATCTATGACTAACACTACTAATATGTACAATTATAATTATTCTTAGAAAATAACTAATAAAATTATTACACGTAAAAGTAATAAATTATATATTATACAATTTTACAGCACAAAATAGCTTTTTTTTCTCATTTTCAAATGTCAATCAGCCATAATAATAATAACGCGACGCTTAGTTTATTCGTTCATATTATGTATGCATCAACATTAATTGTTTTGAAAATTAAATTTGCACGTGTTAAATTAAACAAAAACACGATTATTCCTTCTGTTCATAAAACGTTATGCCAAGATTACGTTTTTGATTATTTGCCCAATAAAACTCATTTCGCTATTATTATAAGTAGAATTATAATAATTACATTTACTCCCAAGTGTCGAGTATAAATTATTATAAATAACTTTGAAACTGAAATATAACATTTTGACAGAGCGTGTATGTGTATGTGAGCGCCCGCGTACGTGTGTTTGTGTACAAGTTACTGCAGCAGTTTTTAGAAACAAAAAAATTTATCATCAAACGGCCCAAATTAACAGATTAAAATAACTACTGCCCCATTAATATTTTTTACAATCTTACGTTTGAAATAAAATTGCATATTGTTGTACGTTTCGTGATTAGTAACGAATCTTATAAAATTCATTGCTAAAAATAGCAAGACGAATATACGCTATATTATTGTATATTACATAAACCGGCTGTATTTATACTTATACGAGTATTTGACGTATTAAAACTGTCAACTAACATAGGAATAAATATTATATTTTTATACATATTTTATGGTTATCGCAATCATCTTTACGCGCGTTTGAAAACAGAATAGATTATAGATATATAGATATATATACACATGAATGTTGTTATTTTGCTCAAAACTCTAAATACCTATTTAAATAACCTAGCAACAAAAATTTTTTTATGCATTTAATATGGTCCGACTAAAACTTTATACGTGTACGGTACATGAACAAATATTTATGTAATCCAAACAAAATATTTAAATTGGATCCAATAGATTAATACGTTTTAAATGTTTTTTTAACACACAAAAAGACCTGAACGTAATACGTAACATAATATGTACAATATCTAATACCTGTGAAAATTAATCAATTGCACATATTTATTATAATTTTTAAAGTAATTATACGAACAATCAAATAAATAGCAATTCGTAACCATGAATCACGTTTTAGTAAGTAAATAAAATATGTAATAATAAAAATAATGTTATCACATATTTATTACTATACAGGTGTACCTATATGTATTTATTTACACAATTAAAGAATTCAAGATAATGTTATGGTATAATAATACGTTCAGTATTTTGTGATAAACACAGTAATTCACGAATCATGTATATATACAAACAGAAATAATTAAATGCCATGTGTATATTATAATATTATAAAAACCAACATTAACATGTTAATCAAAGTATAGTAATTTGTACGTTTAAATGTAGGTACTGAGTCAATTTATAAAATATATTGTGATGCAATATTGTATGTATAATAATGTACATGACGTAAAATATAAATAATATAAATGTAACGTCCGCGTAGAACTTCATTAAAATTAATTATAGATTATATTATATAGGTATACTTTTTTACATAAAACCTATGCTCTATTAAAATATCTAATAAGTTATTTCCGGAATAAAATTTACTGTTCAAATAATAATTTTATACATAAATGTAGTTAAATTATATAACATGAATGTCTTTTTATGATTAAAAAAACATTTTAGCTTAGAAAAATAAAACATTTGATTTTAACACAACTGTTATGTATAAATTCCATTTAATTTACAAAATATCAAGTATATAAATCAACTCATATGATTATTATTATTGTACTGCTTTTAAAGGAGACGAGCCTTAAAGCATTGAGAAGCATACGAACACTACCTTCTAAACTTCTGAGTCATCATTAAGGTGACCATATATTCCTTCTAGTCGAAACGGGACAAAAAAAAAAAAAAATATTTTTTTAAATATTTATATTAAAAAAATTGTGTACTATTATGGTTTTAAGGGACAAAAATATTAAATTTTATTAAAAATATTTATTTTTTTGTTTTTTATAAAAAAAAAAAAGCCTCTACGTAAAGAAAACGGTTGACGATTACTGAAATAAAGAACTATGAAAAATAATTTTTTGTTTTCGCTGATATTGGGGTATTAAAACATATTATGTTAATACGTCCATATTAATACATCGTTGGCCGCAATAGGTATTTTTATATTTTATTAGTATAATTATACTCCAATACACCCATCACACAGCCCCGATTCCGTACAACGTCAACCGTGCAATAATTCAGTATATACACGTTACATGCACACATAATAGTTAAATGCAATAAAAACAATAACTCATCCATAGATTAAAATTGAATATTGTTATTTTTTTATTATTTTCTGATAACGGGACATTTTTGTGTCCCGAAAATTTTCCTGGGGACAACGGGACGAAGATGCGAAAAACGGGACGTATGGTCACCTTGTCATCATTCATAAAAATATTATAATGAATTGAAAATAAATAATTTTTTTTTTTTTTTAAAAAGATCACAGCTCTATTACAGTTATATCAAGATTATTTATACTAGAAGCACTCCTCTCTTTCACATTCGTTTTTCCTCATCGAACTCTCCTAATCAGGGGCGGATTTAAGGCACTGCAAAATATGCGGCCGCATAGGGCGGCAAAATTATGTTGAAAATTTATTTTGATTTTTTAAAATAAGTTACATAATTTTTAAAATTGTATTTATCACTTCAAAATCTTGAAATTGTGGATTTTGTATTTGTTTATTTTTAGCAAAATAATATTTATATTTTCCTAGGAACTAACGACGATAGTATTGTATTATAGCTTATCTTATTGTTTAAGAAATATCTTGTAATTCTATAATAAGCAAAAATTGCATATTAGGTAGGTATTGAAAAAATTAATTTAATTGAGGATATTTTATTAAAGAGGTAGTAAGTTTTTTTTAGATAGGGGCGGAAAATTTAATTTGGCATAGGGGCGAAAAATTGTTAAATCCGCCCCTGCTCCTAATAGAATCTATAATTTTTATTAATTTCACATACAACAATTAAATACACTACAAGTGTTAAATGGTATGTGCAATTTATTATCTATAATGAATATCTAAACCTTAAACAAACAACTACTCGTCGAAAAATTTTAAAATTAAAATTAAAATTAACATGGCATAATTTACTTTTAGTGGCAACAGTTGGTTAATATTTTTATTTCTCTGTACTAAAAAAAACCAAATGTTTATTTTAACTTATTTTAAATTTGAAAGTTTTTATAAATCTATGATTTTCATGTATTTTTTTTTCTTAACGTATTAGTAGTAAATAACAATGTTCTCATTACCTTTTTCAATGATAATAATTTAATAATCACAAAATTGAGAACAATTAAATCGTGATTGCGCGTTTGTCATTATTTATTTATTTATTTATTTTGTGTAATTTATCAAGTAAGGAATATCAATTTTTATAAATATCTATAGTTAATTTTTTTAAACAGAAAATCAACATTTCATTTCAGAAGTTACCTACGATTTTGAATAATTTTGGTTTTGTTGGGATCAGAAACGTATAATAATCAGTGGCGCGACTAGGATCTTGAGGCTCCAATGATAAAGTAAATCTGAGCCCTTATAACTATTGAAATATTAGTAAATTTAATTTCTTTCAATAAAGACTACTTACTTACAAACTTATTATTAAACACGCTATTCAATTCTTTCGCGATAAAAATATCTTCCAAGTTTACTTCTATAATGAGACTACCTTTGAGTCTTGGGGCGCCGATTTTAGACATCGTTATCCACCCCATTTGTTGCGCCATTGACAGAGACGTATTTAAATTTTTGGCGCCCTGGGGCACTATTTCTTAAGCGCCCTCTTTTAAGTATAACCTAAAAATAAAATCGTTTATAAGACACTGGTATGTAGATTAATACTACCGAAAAAAATATTTATAAATGCGAGTATTTTGTTTTAATTATTTATTGGCAGAGCGCAATGGTCAGATAATGTAATTTATTTTGATAATAATAGAAAATAATTATTTTGTATTGTTTTAAGATTCTGGATTCTGACCCCCTCTCAAAACTTGGCACCCGGGGCCGATGCCCCCTTGCCTCCCCCCTAAATACGTCCCTGACCATTGATAATAATATAGTAAATGCAATTAATAGTAGATGGTATAAGGTGGATTTTAGAGGTGATCTATATTATGATATTATCCAAATAAAGTAAATAAAAAATATTGGAAGAGAAAAGAATAATTAACAAGTGTAAAAAGATTAATATGAATAACAAATAAATTGGTATTGTTTTAAATTTCTCATGTTTGTTTTATTGCTATTATAAGAATTATTGTACTACGTTTTGATTAGATTAAACGCATCAAATTAGGTAGTTGAAACATATGAATTTCTCGAAAAATTAAGGGTCGATGTAAAGAAAAATCGGCTGTAACTATATATCAAATTATTGTAACATATAAGTTTTTTACATTTTGAAGGCCTCAAATTTCATTAGATTTTCCAAAAAAAAAATGTCTTTTCAATCGAGTAAAATTAATAAATATGTATTTTGATTAATCTAAGTAAACGAGAGAGTATATATCACTTACATATAAATATATATATCTTATAAGATATACAAATATACACAAAAAATTTCATGAAAATCGGCCAAGTCGTTTCGGAGGAGTTCGATAACTAACACTGTGACACGAGAATTTTATATATTATATTCTAGATTTATCTTAAGTTTTCTCTCCGGAATAAAAATTGTGATTCACAGCAGTATATTATCAGGTAGGCAATCTAATAATAATAAAAAAAAATTCCTATAAATAAGAACCACCCTAATAAATATATATATATATATATAGTGTATATTATTATAAATACTATACTTATGTAGTGCATGAGAGATCGAAGATTTTTTATATGAATATTGTTATATTTTATATTTAAAAAAATAAAACAAAATACATTTTGTTGTGCGTCTTGTAATTTTGGTGTACTATAGTAAAATATCTTTCAATAACTCTGTAAACTTTCAGAGGAGGCAAAATGATTAGCCGCTCCATTGAGTTATTCCTTGAATAGCGGTCAACTGCACCCTCGTACTCGTCCCTTCCCCCTGTGAAAAGTGTGAATACAGTATAGTCTGTGAACTTCTGTAATATTGTGCTTGTACAGAGGACATATGTCAAATAATGTAATATTTTACACGGTAAACATGACAAATGGCGTGCATTTTGAACGATACGAAACAGGGATCAGTGAGATTTATATTTTTTTTGTAATTCCTTACAAGTGTTATGACATCGTATATTTTGTGCAAGATGTAATAGTATTTGTGTTGATCTCGCATAAACAATAAAACCACTTTATTTGTAAACTTTCAACCTTTGTGTGACTCATAAAGAAATGATTAATGAGTTGCCACGATCAGATTTTAACCAGAATTTGAATTATTAAAAATTTAAAATAATACTTCTATTTAGTAACATAAAAAAAAAAAAAAAATTGAACTATTTCCTGAATAGGAAATTCGAAAATTTAATGATCCACCTAAAACATCGTTCAGAGTTCTTTGCCGCCACGGTCGTAAATCATACTAATCAGGTGTACTTATTTGTAATACTATATATTATATTACCTACCTGCTCTTGTAAATAGAATTGACCCACGAATACTATAATAATCAACTGGTAGTTGTGCAAGTTTATATTAGTAGAATAAATCAAAAGATAAGGTCATCGAATTACTAAAAACCCCTGAGAGTTACGTACAGGTAAGGCTACCTGCTAGGACCGTTAAATATTCAGCGGAGATATGATTGACCAGTAGGCCACACAATAATACCTATAATAAGTATTAGTACAAATTTCATATTGTTGGCTCACCTAATGGCATAATTTTGTTTTTCGATAGAAATGGGAAAAAACATTTCGATTTTTTGAATTAAAAAAAAAATGTTTAATTAAATTTATATTTGAGTCAAACCGTATAATATTAATTATAAATTAGAATAATAATAGACAGTTTCGACCAAAAAAATATCAAATATGCAAAAAAAGAAGTGTTAAATGTAAATAATATTAATTTAATTTTAAATACACATAACATGATTAGAATGTTGTGCTGAGATTAAAGGTATTTATAACATTTATAATATACAAAACAAATTATTTGCCGTACATTTACAGCCCAACAGCCTCAACTTATTTATAATAGGGTTATCTTTATACCACAGTATTGAGTATGTACTCGGGTACCTAATTTTAAAACAATAATAAATTATATTTGTATATAATCAGTGGCATATTTTCAAATTTTTTGTGGGGAAGTTTAAAATTGTTCTAAAGAATAAGTGATTATATAATATTATAAAAAAATCACAAGAGGTATGAATAAATGAATATAATATAATACAAATATAACTACCACATGATGTAAATTTATTAAACTGTTAATTTGTTATTTTTCTCTGTACCTTTGTAGCAAGTCATTTAAGACTTTTGAACCTCTTTTTCTTCAAGAGGGATGGTTAAGACCCCCCCCAAAAAAAATACGGTATAAAATGTAACATACTGTGTATAATATTTATACATATTTCCAGTGTTATATTAGTTATGTTAAAAAAGTAATATGTTACTTTACTCGTTACTTAAATATAATGAAATTATAGTTTACGTTATTCAAATAAAATTGTAATAAAAATACTTTTCTTTTCAATAAAAATGTAACACCGTTACTTTCAAGTTACAATTGAAAAAAAATAGTATACATACATTTAAAATATAATATTCTATCTATATATTTTTAAATATAATACGAAATCAACATAATTTTGTTGAAAAATTTTTTGGATTTTATATATCTATTTATAACGAGTTATATCAGTGAAATTACTCATACAAAATAATTCCCATTACATTTTGTTACACAGAAAAAATTGTAATGAATTAAGTAACGCATTATTATAAAATTATTGGTGTTACAGTAACGCGTTACTTTCTTTTACATTACTACCAAACACTGGTTTTTAAGTAACTTAATACAATAGTTATAATAGTTAAATTGTAAAACAACATAATTATTAAAAAGTTTATGATTCAGAAGTCGGATGACTGATATAGATGAATTGTTATTATAAATTCGATATTGATGTTCCGTTTTTTCTAAAACGGTTCTGAACGAAAGACTGGTGGATCAGCCTCTGTTATATTCATTAATTCTTAAAATACAATATTCCTTTGTCTATATTAGGATGACATCCAAAAAATTTTGGAAATTCGAAATGTGCATACCTGAAAATTACGTATAATTATATAATTCCATTTGCTTTAATTTGCAACGTCCCTAAAACCATTTTGCTATAACATTTAATTAATTACGTTCATTTGGCTCTCTATCAAATAACTTTATGACAAATATGTTATATAGAATATTACCATATTCATCGTGTCACGAACAAATACCATACATATTTTAATATTTATGTGTTATTGTGCGCTGTGTTTAGTAATGCAGTACTACGAAACCCTGTTTTGGTAACTAGTTTATTATATCGACCAAGGTTTTATTATTTTTCTATCAAACATTTTGTGGTTTCTTAGTTTACAGAAAAGAGAAGATTATATTATTACTGTTAAAAAAATTTATCTGATTTTCAGCAACGTATTTCTAGTGATTTGTGGCTGTGGTAAAATTGTATTTTAAAAAACACTAGTGAATAGAAATAATCTGAAGCAGGAGATAACTCCATAGTTATTCATTCATTAAACTTCCTAAGGCTTAAAAATAAATGTTTGTAATGAAAGACATTTAAAAATAGGTTTTCTTAATTAACCGTAAAATTAATTTAGTAAATAATTGTATAGATTTGTATTGTTAAGCTAATTGAAATTGTTTAAGCTAATCGAAAGCGTGGTCACTTTGCATACAATCATTAATTTAGAATATATATTCTGTTTGGGTATATTATATTTATAATTTTATAAATTGCTTTTCCATAAATAAGTCTAGAGTATTATTTAGTATAAGAATAAGAAATAGCTTTCGATATTATTGTTGGCTTTAGAATATTTCTTTAGCAACTGAAAATCATAAATCCGTATCTTCATTTTAAATAAATTAATAAATAAGTAACTAATTTATTTCTTCGTTTAATATACTACAATAAGGTTCAGTTTTAAACATTTAAAATTAAATCTTATAAAATTAAATAAAATAATTAATGTATATAGAAACATGGTACAATAATAAATTAAAATGCATAGTTATTTCGTAAAATGTAGTAATTATGTGTTGCCACTCCAAAAGTTTATATATAATATTATATTCAAACCCTAACTAAGACGACAAAATTACCATTTTGATACGATAAAGTAATAAACGACTAGTTCTTATATAAATATAAAATTATATTTCTAAGTAAATAATAAGACTTGACGCTCGCGCCTGAGTGGATGTTTTATCATTGATTATAAATATTACTGCAAACACTATAGTTTTTAATAAGAAATATTAAAACACATATGATTTTATCACGTTTCGAAATCACTGTTGGAAATTGGTAAATTGTTTCTATTTCAGTTAAAAAAAAAAAAATAACATAAATTTCATTTTATTCATTTTTTAAATGTATGTAAATGACGAGGCCCCGCATCGTCGCAACGATTATATCGCTCGCACCCTTCTTCGGACCGCCATTGGTTATTAAGCGTCGCAATTGTATTTATAAAAATATTATATTATTATCGATGAGGATGTACGTGTGATTTATATATCTCGCCAACAGACATGTGTCGCCATGGAAACGCGATGTCGGTAACTACGTTCATACGCTATTTGCGCCACTAGATGGCAGCTCGTGTTATGATTCAAATACCGTTTCCTTTTACTATTGTTTCCATTGCGACACCGTGTATTTCGTGTATTCGAATTCATTTATTGCTCTCGATACACCCCTTACACATAAGTTACTCTCTAGTACGTACATTGATCAGTTTTGCTTGCATACACGCCTGACACCCCGTGATAATAAACAACAACTGTTGTGGGTACTGTCTCTTAGATTGTTCCGAAATGTTCGTGGAGCCGACTTAGACATATTAGGACTGTGTTCGATTGACGACTTAAGTTTACTCCTCAGTGGCGCCCGAATACTAACATTTAAGTTAGCAACTACTAGTGAAATGAAAAACATTACCCCGTCCCGTCTAAAGTTGTCTCGGGCCGTAAAACGCGCATTTCACTATGTTACGCGTCTGGCGTAATCCTTGTTCATTTCCAATCACAATACTTTATGGGTAGTTACAAGCTAATATATTCTCGATAACCAACCTACTCGATTGTTCAAACCCCCACCCCCTCCCCCCATTACAGGCTCTACCCAGGGGCAGACACAGTATGATCATATAACATATATTTTTAGTTTTTCTATAGTTATTATTGAAAACATTGGTGCATTAATTTTACTTTACGAAGAATTCCGTTTTACATGGTGTGTAGCATAGATATGTTCTACTGTATTATACAATTAAACCAATAGCGTCATTTGACGTTTGGCAACTGGAGAATTCAACCCAATCTAGTATTAACTTAAACCTATAGTCGTAACACTTAAGAAATTTAAGAAGCCTTCAAAAGGCCAATTTTATCAACAAATATTAACCGTTTGGGTTAGCTGTAGCTTTCATGACGTCCTGAACTCCTTAGATCCACCCTAAATCGATGTAAGTTCGTCGGCTGTATGCACATACAAGATGCATATACAAGATCACTGTAGTCTGGTCACGTTAAATATTAATAGATCGTTTATCGATTTATCGTTACTATTTCTAATAATAGACGTACTCATCCCATTTCCGCCGCCATTTCGGATTTTTATAACACCCGACTCGGAATATTGTTTTTTTACACATGTTTTACTCCTACAACGAAAACGGCATACTTCATAAGTCATCAATTCAATCGTATGTGTTCATTTTTCCTTATTTGTTTTAATACGCCAACCAAATATACTGTAAAATGCACAGCTTTAAGAATTCAGATCTTACTCTTGCAATAATTCAAATTTAAATTTTCAAATTTTGGGTTTTATATGTTAAAACCCGTCTATGACCGACGTGTATTCGATACAATATAATTGTAGACTTTTTAAAAATTAAAACAAAAAATAGCTTTTATATTTATAATTCCCTATTATATTTAGTATTTACTGAGTCACGTTCGGGTCAGAAGAGAGGGAATTTAATATCCATTCCCTCGACGTATATACGTGACTCTGAGCAAATTTCACCCCGGACGATAAATTTTTATTGGGCCTTACTCTACTATGGTAATTTAATCGTCGGCAAATTGTTTATACAACTATTTTTTAATTTTATTTTTTATCGTCAATAAATAAAATAGTTTTTCTTCTTTTAAACCATCGTTTTTAATTTTTATATTTTTTTTAAATTGAAATGTTAAAAGTTAATATTTATAATGGAATATAAGTTGCAAGAAAGGCATAATGAAATAGAAATCCACAATTAACGTTAAACTAAACAACCATTATAAAATGCGTGTTTCGAGTGTTTGTATAATAATTGTTTAATTAACAATTAGGTCGTTAATATAATACAACTGTCAAAAAGAAATATTCATTAGATTACTTAAGTATATACCCAGCTTACTATAGCAGGTAAATATGTAGAGTACAGTAACTATATAATATGTCTAAACTTATGTTTTTGGTATGAACTATGACTACTGGAACAATCATATCTTAGTGACTAGTAGTACTGTAATAATATTGAACTATAAATAATTTTTAATTTATTCGAATGGGTTTCAAATATTTTAACTACATGCACATGATAGTTATAATCAAGCAAAAGATAAAATTCATAATTGAATGTAAAAATTCTAAAAATATATTATTTCCATAATACGTATCTAGTGTAACTAGGTACATCTTTAATATATCTTCTTCATGTATCCTATAATACTAGTATAACATTGTTTCGATATAAATTATCTTAATTTTCAATATTTTTCATTTATTTTTTTATCTTTAATTAAAAAAATATATTGAAATCACATGGAATAGTTTGAACGATATTTATGATTAGTTGCTAAATCGGTTAAATTTTTTTGGAAACTAAATTAACTATGTAGACCAGTCGGATTAATATTATTTTGTCGGTATAATTCACTGAAATAGTAAAATGAATTAGTTTAAATAATATTTGAACTCGAATCCATAGTGAAACCACACACGTCGTTTTGTGTTCATATAGCTCGAGCATTGATAATGTGTTTCCTGTATACATTGATTAAAAAAAACTGAATACGTTTACAAAGTTTTCTTTAATAACACCAGTGAATTTTCAACGCAGTTATGTTAGTAACACCTACGGAAATACATTATTCGTGAAATAAAACAGTAAAATATTGTTTTATGTGACATACAGTATGTATTTATAGTACAATTTTAATTATAACACTTATAAAACAAGTGTGAAGTACGATAAAATATTTAAATGACGATTATAGAGATGTAAAAAAAAATTTTAAATCCAGCCCAAATTGAACTTACATACATGATAAATGTATGATTATGCATTAAATAGAGAAAAAAAATTATTTGAAAATGTTTAAATTTATATACTGTATTATTTTAATAACAATATATTTGTTGTCACAAGAACAAGTATTTTAACATTTTTTACAATGTTTTTTTCAGGTATTTATAACTTTAGTAGAGTAAGAAGTTGTATCTACTATATATTTGTATACTCGATAGTTCATAAGATATATAACAATACAAGATACTTTATTTTTCATAAGACTAAGATTATTATCATTTTATATACTTTATTTTTTTTTTCACATTTGAAAACGTAGAAAATGGTTAGAATATTTTACTGAATACCTACATAAGTTAATATTTATTTAATTTTTTTTTTTTATAAGATACAATTTTCAATCTATATTACTAAACATAATAAATATAGGTAATGAGAAACAGAATAGATGGTTCACGTCAGTGGCGTATTTACGGGAACAAAAAGAAAAGTTACTAAATGTTAAATATTTTATTACAGGTTTTCTAATAATTTAACGATGTAGATAGACTGTCTATAATATAGCCATCTAAAACGACTAAAACTGTTGGGTTATTTTGGTGTGGAATATCGCTGTGTTATCTTAATCGCAAATTGTGTTACCCAAGCAAGCTCGTACTGAATAGTATCTTTTCGTTGCATTATTTTCATTTCTTGTTCTTTTGCTGTCGTTGTTGTTGTTGCATCAGATGTCGTTCAGTATTGTAATATTCAGAATAAGTTTTATATATATAAATCAAGTTATAATATTAGCCATTAGGTATACTATTTTATTTTAATATTTATACTGTAGTCTGTACCTGGATACTTATGTACTTAACTGTATGTTTTTATGTTTTTATTACAAAAAATGTTATTATAATTTTAAATTATTTAACTCCATAAGAATTATTTGACTATCACTATTTCAAAAAATGTCTTCCAAAAAACAATTAAATCTACAGTCATTTTTCAAATCTACCTCATCTACATACATTTCAACTGAACAAGAAAATATTGAACATTCGTCAAATAATACTGATTCGTTGGTTCATGAATTTGCTGAACATAGTACTTCTTCGGTCAGTAATTATAGTACCCGTGATATTTTTAATTATATAAAAAAAGTTACACAAAATGAAATATAAGAAGTATTAAATAAAATTTGGATGCCCGATGAAAATTTTTCTTTTTCTACAAAAGCAGTTATTGTTTGAAAAAAAAAACACCAAGATTTTTAAAATCTTAATTTAAATTGTTTTCTAGCTATTCTTGGTTAGTATATTCTGCTATAACAACGGAGCGTACTGTACATTTTGCGTAGCTTTTTCCAAATGCTCTGGACGGATTAACAATCAGTCACTAGGCTCGTTGGTCATATAAATTATTATAATTGGAGACATGCGTTAGAGTATTTTAAAAATCACTCAAATCTCGAATATCACAAAAAATGTGTGTTGGATACAGATAGATTTTTAAACATAGCGAAAAATCCTACTTTATCCATTGATAAACAAATTGACATTGGAAAAGCTAGAGAAGTATTGAAAAATCGTAAAAAAATAGTTCCTATAATCGAAGCAACTATTTTGTGTGGCCGTCAAAATTTAGCGCTTAGAGGTCATCGAGATTCAGGAAAAATTTTAACATGTTCAGATTCCGAAATAAAAAATGAAGGCAATTTTAGAGAAATTCTTCGATACAGGGCTCAAGGTGATAATGATTTGAAATCATATTTAGAAGGTCCTGGAATAATCAAATATACTAGTGCTATAAGTCAGAACGCAATTATTGAAACGTGCAATAAGGTATTGCTTGATAAAATAGTTTCAAGGGTTAATGCATCAAAATGCTTTTCTATTTTAGCAGACGAAACAGCAGATATGTCGGGGGTAGAACAAATGTCTCTATGTGTAAAGTATGTTGAAATAAACCATCTTGAACTCCGCGAAGAATTTTTACAATTTGTGCCAACATCTGACGTGACGGGAAATGGATTGGCAAATCTAATTATTAATAATCTTCAAAAATATGGCATACATACTGTTGTATCATCACTAAAATGTGGATGGTACCTAACATTTAATTTAGTTGGTCAGCAAACTCACACACACATACCACCTTCAGGAAATGCTGACCAGATAGATGGCAATAGAATAAAACGCCGCCGGAAGGACGTAAAAGGGGTTCGTTCTACTGCCATCGATGCGGAGGACGGGACGCTGCCCGATTCACGAGTGAAGTGATCGGTCATTCTTTTATTTTTGTACTAATTATATTTTTGTTTTCTTTAATTAAAAGGTTTTGATCATAATTGTAAAAGGTGTTCAAGTTTGGTAATTTATCTATTTTAAGTATTTTTGTGTGAGTATATGAAAAAGTTGGTACACTTACAAAAAGGGTATTAAAACAATATTGTATTTCAAACCTCAATCCAGTGCTAGATCATATTCTTTGTCAGTTTGAGGGGAGAGTAAAGTATTGTTTAGGTGAAGATTAACTCACGCTCGAAACATCCAGTGCTAGATCTTATTCTTTGTCAGTTGTTTCAAGTGTAAAATAACTTTAGAGCCGTAAGGGAAAGTAAGCCTTTTAAAGAACCTGTTTTCGACTATCCTATTAAGCAGTGCTAGATCGTCTTCTTTGTCACTTAATAAGGTAGTCGTCCGGGCCAGTTATTAGGTTTTTCTTTACGTGCTTGTTTGACGGTTAGAGTGTCCAACAACCGACAAATACTTTGTTTTAGTGTTGTTATACGTCAAGCCTTTGCGTGGCGTATACGACAATACTAAGTACTTAAGAGGCCAATGATATGATGGAGCAGCATCCATGTCAGGTAAATTAAATGGAGTTCAAGCACACATAAAAAAATACATCTATTGGCAATGTACGTACATTGTTCAGCACATTCATTAAACCTGGCAGTTTCTAAATCATGTAGTGCAGCAGAATTAAAAGATTGCTTATCAACTTTAGGTAAAGTCCGTGACTTTTTCATTTATCCAAAAAGAAAATCTGTTTTACGTCATCAAATTGAAAATTCTTCCGAGATATCATCAAAAAAATAAGAAGGTTCATTATAAATAAGTTGCGAAACAAGATAGATCGAAAGATTTTATGCAGTTAATAATTTTATAGAGTTTTATAATCACGTTATTGAATCATTAGAAATAATATCTGAATGGATTGATAGTGAAACATTGGGTAAAGCAAGGACTTTTAGAAACGCTATATTAAATTTAGAATTTTTGGTATCTCTGTTCGTGTTAAATAAAGGATTTAGTATAGGATTACCTCTATCAAAATTGTTACAAAATCCAAATATTGACTTAAAAGTAGCAGTAATACTAGCCAATAATACTAAACAAGAGTTACAAGATCTCAGAAAAAATGCTGAAGAAATTTTTAAAGATATATTTGGACAAGTAAAAATATTAGCTGAAAGTTTTGATATTGAAATTAAAATGCCTATACTTTCAAACAGAAAAATTCATAGAAATAATGTTCCAGCAAGTTCACCAGAGCAATTTTACAGAGCATCAATATTTATTCCTTATTTGGATAAATGTATTAGTGAGTTGGACAATAGTTTCATAAACCTCAAGTAACTTTTTTGAATTTCGACTCTTTGTTTCAAGAAAACGATCACGTCGAAGACTTTAAGAATCTTTTAGATAAATATATTGAAGATTTACAGGAAAACGGATCTTCTAACATGATATTTGAATCAGAATACAAGTTATGGCAAAGAAAACTTATGCAAACAAATCATAAACCAAAAAATGCTTTGGAGGCTTTAACTTTATGTAACATATCTATTTACCCAAACATTTTTAAAGTTCTCCAAATTTTGGCTAAACTTCCGGTCTCTTCTTTGTCAAATGAGAGAACTTTTTCAAAATTGAAGGGGATAAAAACTTATCTTAGAAATTCTATTTCAGAGGTACCTATTTATTTATTTTGAAAGTATGAGTACAAATAATTAGATAACAGTATAATAATTATCTATATATTTTTTTTATTTTAGGGAAGACTAAACGGGTTAGCTATGTTATATATAAATTCAAAAGATAAAATTACACCATCAGAGGTAATTGAAGAATTGGCGAAAAAGAAAACACATTTACCTTTTACAATTTTAAATTTAAAATGAAGAAACATGTAAAGTTAAAGATGACATTGTATTTAAATTATTTTATTATTTTATTTGACAAATTAACTGATATTCTAATTGATGAAATTATCCTAAAAATTAATTTTACTAAAATTGTGACATTTTTCAGTTTTAAAATTATATTGTTATTGTATTCATTCTATCTCTTGTTATTCCTTGTTTCAAAGTAAGATGAAACAAATAAGCTTTATTATGACTTTTTAAAATTTTAAACCCCCCCCTCAAAAAAAAAAAAATTATCGAACATACGCCACTGGTTCACGTGATTAAGCAATCACCCAATAGTTCGGTTTTTTTATGGTTTTTAATCGAAAAAATTAATAAGAAATTAACAATGCAAAGCAAATAGCTACTAATGCATTTCTGGGAATAAAAAAATGAAAAAATTAATATCAGATTACATTTAAATGCTTATATTCGTGCTAAAAATGTATGAAAATTCCATTATTTTAATATTTAATATGGTTTTCATAAGTGTTACTACTGGGTAACTTCTTAGAATCAATATATTAATTTAAAAAAAAAATAAATGTATATAATATATATTATACTCGTATATTTGCATCATCAAACATGCTTATTGTAAAAAAAAACTTTACAGATTGTATGTGTTCTATTAAAAAATAAAAAAATTAAACATGGTTTATTCTATAAATAAAACTATATTTTAATATAATAGTGAAATTGCAATTTATTGCATACATTTTGTGATTTTTTAATTATTATCTGTGCATTTTTTGTTACTTTTAGGAAATCAAAATCCCTTTGCAGTGATAGTTATTTTTTATAAATTCGTTGGATATTCCCGTTCATAATTATAACCTATTTTAATACCGTTGTTAGTTTAATAAAAGTTGCACCGAACCAAATAGTGCATCAACATTACAAACAACACACTTCGGGAAACTGTATGCCACTCCACACTAGTGGCGGATCCAGGGCTAAGTTGTGCAGGGGGCAAAAGTCCCATATCATTTACAACATATACACAATTTCTTACAAATTTATATTTTATAGTACATTTTATAAAACAAATTCTAAACGTCGCTGTTTTTTATTGGCGAAGCGGTCAATGTACCTAACTGTAATTGTAACTCAAGAAATATGAATATCTATAATGACATAAAATATAAGACAATTTGGGAATTTGGGGGGGGCAAATGCCCCCATTGCCCCCCCCCCCCATTGGATCCACCACTGCTCCACACCACTTGTTCAAAAGTTAAATGCTAGTGAATAATAAACTATGAACTAATTATAAATAATATGAAAATACCTATGCGGGAATAGAATTTCGTTTCAGAACGTAAGATCAAACATTGAAAAATGTAAAAGAGTACAACATTTACTTGTATCACAATATATTATATATAGCAATGGCGTAGCTACCGCACTACCCCTGCGTTTCCGTTTCTCATTTCCCTTGGGCGCTGGTGATCAGCAAAATATTGTGTGAAAAAAGAAATAGCATACGAGTTAAATCAAAATTATGCCCGGCTTTATGAGTAACTACGGCTCTGCAATATGGATAGGACAGACCAGGGACAAAATTAACACGAGTCAATTAAACAACTTGCAACATTATTTGTTTGTAACCATAATACATTAACAACAACTTTTCTAGATGCACATATTGGCCTCATAATTGTTTTAACATTACCTGTTACAACAGCGACTTCTGAATGGTCTCTTTCAAAGTTTAAAATTATTAAAAACTACTTAAGAAGCTCAATAAGTTGAGAACGTCTCAGCAGTCTAGCCCTATTAAGCATTGAAACTGAATCAATTTTGGTGCACTAATTTTTCTAAGTATTATAGATAATTATATTGTAATGTAAAAAAAAAAAATTACAATTTAATTATATTTTTAAAATTAATAATAATATGTTAATATAATAGATTTATATGTACATACTACTTATATACACTTAAATATTTTTGTATACTTATATAAACTTAAACTTATCATTATAATATTTTTATATTAGCTATTACATCAAAAAAGACATTTGGATACACTTATATCAAGCTAATGTATATTAATACGTAGTATGCATATCGTTATTTTTATTTTGTTTAAAATAAATGTATAACTTAATTAAATATTCTTATTCCTATATATATGTTAACAACATAGTGGTTTATCTGTTTTTAAGCACATATATTATAATATTTTCTGATTTATGGTGACTGATATGCATGAAAAAGTCATATAATACGTATCTATTTACCTAAAAGGCGTATATTTTTGAGGGGCGCAATAATATGATTTAGCCCCGGGGTGGTATGAACTAAAGCTACACCATTGGAATATTGTACGAACAAAATATTTCATCCTGTATCTACATTTATAATTATAATATATATATTTATACTTATTGTGGCCAAATAATTGTAGCAGTAATCAGCATATATTATAATGAAGATTGTCAATATTATTTAACTGTGATAAAAGACGAACCCTAACGACGTTATATTTTTTTGTGCGGATATATATATATATATATATATATATATATATATATATATATATATATATATATATATATATATATATATATATAAGTTATTTCACTGTTTTTATTCAAAGAATTTTGTCTGGAAAATGTTTGAAAAACGTCCTAGATGTTTAAAAATATTATTTGACATGACATTTCATATTTTTGGCCACCAAGTATATTGTTTTACTAGTATAAAATGTTCTGTCTATTTGTACAACGGTGTCCATTATGTATATTAATAAAGTAGCTATGTTATTGCTTGTTGTTTAATATGTTTATTATACACACAATATCACGCACCGATGTCAATTTGAATATATTGCATTTGATTAAGTAGTATAACATTAATTATTGTTTATATAACATTTTGGATTCATAAATCGTGTGCGTCGAATAATAAAAAACAGGAAGTTACATCTTACCCGAATTGAGTTTGCTTTTACTTACTCGTTTTATGCTTTTTGTAAAAATAAAAAAATATAAGCATTCCTATAATCCATTAGGTTTAATGTTTACACGATAGTATTTCCGTTGTTAATAATAATTATTATATAATTTCGTAATTAATAAGAACCTATCGCAAAATGACAATGATAATGGTGAAATAATATCGTAACATAATAGGTGTATTCTACAAAACACACAAAATACTAATTTTTTATCATATTTTTTATAAATATTGTTTATAAAACCGAAATGGCACATAAAGAACAGTATTTTAAACAATAGTCTTGAGCGATTGAATACAATATTTATATAATATTTGTATAATTTAATATGTATTAAATTATACATATTAATTAATATTATACATGATAACCCTTTGTAGACGAAAGTGTCTAATGAGATTAAACATATTGAATATAACCCTTGTGAGTCGTATGAATTTTGATTATTTTTAGGCTTATATTTTTGGACATAGTGCATGTACAAAACATAATAGAGCTACTGGAATCCAACACGTGACAACTGCTTTCAGTTTACTTGGAACGCCGCCGCCGCTTCAACATCTGGTCCTGACTAAATAATAATAATAATAATAACAATAATCCTTACAGAGGCTGCATCTTATTTGTGGTCGGGAAAAAGGATAATACGATGCGAAAAGGGACTGTGAATGGAACGTTGGTACTCTAAAACCAGTTTTATAAGTAAACATATACAATTCTTCGTGTACGATTTCTGCACTACCTGTATCCGAATCGTCGATCATCTGTATTTGGCCAATAACACTGAATGGAAAACAAATTGCCCCATATTATGAACAAGAAAGTGAAAGGAGTACCGATAAGATATAATATCACTATAAAGTGCACTGAATGAGAGGTTTTCGTTTTGTGTAGGAATTATGTGCACCTTAATCGTAAAAAAGTACTGATTTCCAAACAAACATATTGTTCTGTTAAACCAGTCGCATCAATCCGTCATCCGGAGGACAATCACCGTTCGGCTCGATTTTATTCCATACCGAATAACTGGTAGTACGCAGTATGTAAACAGTGTTGGTTTTTAAGCGGGTACATCTAATTACAAAGCACAAGTTAGGCTTTTACCAACCGGTTGAATATCTATTAATTCGATTTAATGTGATACACGTGTTGACCAATATCGTAGACATTCGTTAAACGTTTTCATTGATCGAATAGGATGCTAACGGTTGGTCGGAGAAAAAAAAAAAATCGATAAAAACTAAGAACAACCCGGATGGAGCGAAAACGTTCAGCGAATTATCGTAAAACATCCATGATACCGTCCTACTCGGGTCCGCCGCAGCGGTTGAAATATGTGTTCACGTTCTAGCAGATCATATGGAGACCAAATGTTTGTAAATATCCTACGGAAGACGCGCATTCGGGGACCCGCAAGTGCTTCTCAAACGGTTCGTTCTCGAGGGCGAAACACACGAGACGACTACGGGTGCTGTGCGGCACCGCCACGTGTTCCACGAACAATTAGCGTCGGACCCGCGGCGTGCGCATAGATTTCTCTCGGTGAACATCGGTTGGAGCCGATGTCGATAAGCGTCCGGAAAGCGGAAACGCGTGTGCGTATACAAGCTTATATCACACGCGTACGACATCCGCGCGCGTAGTACAGATCAATAGTAATGATGATAATAATAATGGTACGGACAACTTACACCATTCGGTATAATGCGTTGTGCGTGTGTGCACTTGGCGATAAGGAACGCGGTACAGAGCGGGAGTGGCCGTCGGGTTTAGGGACCACTGGCCGTCAGCAACGGCGGCGGCGGCGGTGGAGGCGGCGGCGGCGGCGGCGGCGGTCATGCCATGACATGTGTTCCGATGATCGGGCACGAGGGATAAGTGTGTATTATTATCATCACCGGCACGGTCGGTGCAGCATCACCACGTCCACGTACTATGCTACACGGCCGCCGCGTCCCGTCCAAGCACTAAACGCATAGTCCGTCACCGTGTACAGTTCGGCCGCCCCGCGATGCAAGCCATCGTCGCCGGCGCGTTTTTGGCCCTGTTGCTGCAGGCCCTTCCGGCCCGGCCGGAGGTGCTCACGCCGCCGTACTTCAACTTGGCCCTGCACCGCCGGATCACCGCCACCGCGACGTGCGGCGAGGGCCTGCAGGGCCCCGAGCTCTACTGCAAGCTGGTCGGCGCCAACGCCGAGCGTAACGTCGACTACGAGGGCAACCTCGTCATCCAGGGACAGGTGAGTTAGTATAACGGTCGTCGTTGCCCCGTCGCTGCTCGGACCGAAAAATCTACCTCGGGCGGCGGTGGGCGAAGCACTTGAAATGTTATGCTGCTTCGTAGTACCCCGATAATTCGAGGAAAACGAATCGGCAAACTGACCATTTGATTTCTGCTATTGTCGTTAATGGATTACAAGTACTGTACTTCGAGATGTCCGTTGTGTCAAAGTCGTTAGGGTTTCGTCACAGTCCGCAAGATTTACAGGTTCGAGAGCTTCGGGATGTGGTCCGTGGATTTTTATCTTCACCATCCCGCTGTTCTATACGAAAATGTGTAGAGTAAAAAAATTGTTTGTCGTCTTCATAATATTTCGTACAGTTATATGCATGTCACTATTAAACTTAATTTTTGACACAACGTAAAATGTTAAATTTTACGGGTTCATTTTTTTTTACAAATTATATTTTCAATAAACGTATACTTTTGCAATTGTTAAAAAATGTATGGCCTACTTGATTTTGTTATCAGATTCCCGAATCATGTATACCATTAATATACAATAATTCCGTTCAGATTTTCTTGCGACTCGGTACTTTTATCATAATTTGACGAGGTATTATACAATTTGATATTGTTTTTTACCGCCTATATGTAATATACACTAAGAAAGCGTATTGTATACGTTGAATATGTCTGTGTAAAAATGTTCTCTGACGTGTACAGATTTCGATGCAACGAGAAATGATTCGATTGACGATTGTTGAAATAATCTGTAGCTCTAAGGGACAGTCGGTTATTCGATAATTTCTTTTTGATCGCAATATAAGAACTTAATGGTATTTAACTCGTACCAGTTTATTTATTGATTTTGAATTAGTTTGTTATGAGCGTATATCATTAAGTCGTAAACTGCTGTGGTTTTCAATGGAGATTAGTAACTCAACGGGGGGTTCTATCGCCTTGTAATCGGTGAGTCAGTACCAATCGTTAACATTTTCTTTGTCGAAAACACTTTTATCAGCAGTTTAATTAAAACACTTCCAACGACAATAAAACTCAATCCTCAGTTCTCGTATTTTACCGCTCCTCCCAAACAGTCGTCATAGGGTTGAGCCGTTTCTGGTCCGGAAGTGTACATGTCTAATGGATATATTTTTAAATTATATATAATCCAAGCTATAGTATAACATACAATTTTTAAAACAATCACCCGTAAAAGAATTACGAGTCGTTGGTGATACTACTCATTAAAAAGTTGTTATTTAAACCCCGATTTCACTTCAAACTTTCAACAGTCTTTTATCCATCTGTTAACCAACTTAATAATTCATTTTAAAAAAGTCAAGTTTTCAAAACTCTATATATAAATATAAATGTATCTATTGGGCATTGATATTTATTTTATTTTAATATTTTGGACATTTATCAATTTATTATTGTTTTGCCAGAACTAATCAACTGATATAGATATATATTGCTTGGTTTATTTATTGTAATTGATTCGTTTTCAAACAATAAATGTATATTATATTTTGCCGTTTATAATTTTTATCTCTTCATTATTTAAAATAAGTGAATCAAAGAAAAATACAATTATATATTATAGTTTAAATTTAATATAGGCACACAACTATATAATAGTTGTTTGTTGAAAAAAAATAGGTACTTTTACATTTTTGTTTCACTTTTTTTTGTGATTCCCTCAGAAAATAGAAGTATGCACTGATTGGTTTATTGTAAAAATTTCGGCATTTAGAAACATTACGCATTTTAACACATAACATTTTTTTTTTAAATTAAAGTTAGAGTTTAGTTTCAGTTAAAGTCAGACCAACAACACAACAACCAACAAAATTTTTTCGGATCATTTAAACCAATCTTTCTTGTGAAACAGTATCATTTAAATACGAATTTAAACATATAAAGCCATGCAAGTCCGTAAAAAGTGATGATAATTTTTTATTCAGGATAAATTTATCCACTATCGGACTTAAAAAGTGATTGTATTTTTACTGCTCAATACCTTTTAATTTCTATTTCACGAAAATAACTAATAATACACTGGTATTTATGATAATTCATCAATTTTTTACGTTTATCTTTAGGAAATTCATATTAAAAAATAACATTGAAATAATGTTTATACAGTGTATCATGTGTACCAATTAAGAAGACTTATTGATTACAGTAAAGTCGTAGCAATAACATTAACAATATGGATTTCTTAGACTGCGTTTTATGACAAGTATAAAATTAAGACGGGTTGATATAATATATAATACATCAATATATTATAAGGATCAAATAAGATCAACAGTAAGCTTGCATACAACATCGCGTTAAGCACGTAATGAAAATTTACTTGATTCCGAGAGACATATGTGTCTGATCTGAATGTTATCGATCTGGATTTTTTTTAAACATTATTTGGAATCGTTAAATTATTAATTGTTAATTGCTAATTTTCGTTTACTAATAATCGCGACTTTATGTAATTTTTGCCTGAAAAATAGCGTGACCGGTCAAATAAAGGAAAAGAAAATTACCTATGTAATAAATTATTAATGTTGTATAATTTAAACCGTAGCTATTAATTATCACGAAACATAATTTTGTGCGGTCAGTTTAGTTTTGACGTTAGTATTAAACCCATTTCACCAATACATGTGCCTACCCTCTACGAATATCACATAACCCTGTGTTTAGGACCAATATTTTACGAAATTAATTGTCAACCCCTTAGTAAAAATACATAACTATTGACTATATAATTCCGTCCAACTTAATCAAATATTTTTCAACAGCAATGATGTTTGTAAATTAATTCAGTTTAAACAAGAAATTTTCGTTTGTGTGCATCGTAATAACAATAATATTACACAGAAAAACCTTAGGTATACATTTTATGCCCGAAACTATTGAAATTATTATAATTGTTAACTAAAATATTACAAGGGACAAATATGACATTTCACACACGTCTTTCGTAGTAAAACAATTTTACCTAATGAAGTTCTACATAAACTTTGTTAGTGTGTATGCTTTCCTTTGTTGTAAACTTCTTCTTTCATCTCACATCTCATCAAATTATTAACCGCGTGAAAGTTAAACATTATACGTTGGGCAGGGGATAGCGTCAGAGGGAAGTAAATAATATTCCATTGCACTGCAGTGCAAATTAACGTAGTTCTACTATTTCATACTTAATTCAATTAAAAAGGCTTTCTGTAGTTTATCAAACTCGTTATGTTTTACCTACGCCGGAAGAAGAACCATATATTACATGTCTTATTAAAATTTAAATAATTCACATTTGAATATTATGTATATTGAAATTCGAAAGGCAAATGATACTTAATTCTTAATTATTCACAACTCCGAATAATTGAACAAGTATTATTGCTTATTAGTCATCATACTATTGTTTAATTCATCATATTATTGTCACTAGTAATTGTTTTAGATTGAGACACATATATGCAACAGCAGTATTATGCTGTGGCAGTGAAGCAGGTACAAATTGTGTAAATGTCATAACTATTCGTGAGAGATGTGTATTGTATACATTTAACCTTAATAGATGTAAATAAGACTTATTATTCCGTTCATTCGATAATGCGATGATATGATATTTATACTTGTTCAACATGCGTGGTGTACTTTTTCGTTGTAAGAAACTAGTGCTGGCGCGGTACAAAATTTTCCAAGGTTCCATAAATATTTATTTTATTTTTTTATAATTTTATAAAATTTATGGTTTTTGGTAAAATCTTAATTTTCATCAATAACCCTTTTTATGCGACAATATTATTATCAGATTATTTATAGATATAATGATATTCGTAATACATAGTATGTGATAACACGGCTTCCCCCCCCCCCATAGGACCAGTTCTATGAGAAACAGGCAAATATGAATTACTTACTAAGTTTTAAATTACAACTTGTAGATTATACAATGAATTTAATAATCTAAAACGGTTGAATATGGAATTTAGAAAATTGGAAAATTAGTATTTATACAGATATAAAATATAGTTATAAGCAAATACTAATTTCACTGCCACTTTGTTATGAAATGTATTATTATTTATATTATTTAATGTGCATTGATTGTAAAAATATTTGTATATAGTTCGTTATTGTAGGGTTTTATATTTTTCGTTTGTAGGGTTTTATATTTTTCGTTTATTGACGTAAGATTATTACATTTCCAAAAATCATTAAATTTAAATTTAAATATTTTATAAATACGATATAATACATAGATTCATGTTTTTGACATGTTATTTAGTTTCATCGTTACATTCTTCATCCAAATATATTGGATTTTGGTGACCTAATTTTTACATTTAAAATCTCAAGTTCTTAGTACAACATTTTCAATTTTACAAAGATGAATTAATATATGTGAGCAGATTTTTGGGTTGAAAGAATGTACCTTCGTGTTAATATTTATTCAGATGAGAAATTAAACGAAAAAATGTAATTTCTAATATTTTCCTGAAGCGAAAAAAATAACAAATATCGAGTTTTCTAATGTAGATTGGGTTTTACGAGTTCTGTTCAGAATTATTATTTAAAAGTAGTAATTCACTACTGCTTTCGAACTTGAATTGTCTCATTAATTGTAACTCATCATAGAGTTCTTATTTCATAAGTTTTAAAAATCTATATTTTTAATTGTTATTTTTATATTGATTATTATGAGTTTCTATTTACTATTTCCATCAATTCCTATAAATATAATTCTAATAGACGATGTATTTACTCAGATTTTATCTTTTATAAAAATCTTATTGTTATAACTATTATAAAAACTCAATATTATAGTTAAATAAATTAAATGATTATACGCATAGACATATAAATGTGAAAATTTGGTTTCATTGAATAATCATTTGTCCTCTCACTATTTACAGTATATACAGTACATATTTCAACAAAAATATAATATTTTTGCAAAATTTTCAAAATAATAAATTAAAGTTTAAAAGATTAATACTTTTATACGTTTATATAAGATTCAACAAAATAATTAAACAATTAAATTAATTTAAAATTCTTTCGAAGCATGGTTCTATGCTTTATATTACAAAGGGTTAATACCATTGACTTTAAAATGAGAGTTTATAAAACACGTTTTCTACTATTAAATATTTAAACAAGTTACATTGGGACTCATGTCAAGCAAATGAGTGCAATATAAATTATAAACAGAAATTGTAATGTTTGACTTGAGTTATAAATTAGTGAATATATTTTAAAATTAGCACTATAGAAATTTCGCTAAGATGTTAATAAATAAAATATAGTAATATCTTTCTTGGCTTTCAGAGATAATTTACAAATTTAGTTTTTTACTAAGTAAATGTATTTAATGTATCTCCGGTTTTAGGATTAAGGTTTTTTTTCTTATATTCGATATTTACACTTGATTAATTTGCTATCATACTATGTGTTATATTATCATAATGCACGAGTTAAAAATCATGAAATAAGTCCAAACCAAGTATTATACGAGTATAGTGCTACTCTTCCTCGTCGTAATGTTTAAAAATGTATTTTTTTATATTTTATTCCATGTTTCAGGTATGTGATCATTGTGACGCAAATCGTCCAGATAAATCACATAAGCCAGATTTTGCGGTTGATGGAGAAGAGACTTGGTGGCAGAGTCCACCACTATCTAGAGGAATGAAATACAATGAGATCAATTTAACAATCGACTTAGGACAGGTATGTTGATGTATACATAAACAGATTCGTGTGAGTTTAATTTATTTGTTTCCATCATGGTAAAATAAGAAACGTGTACATCTGAAATGAAACATTGTAAATCACTTTAGTTTTTCGGCCGTTGTATACTACACTATTTATTTTTACATTATTGAAAATAAAAACCATTACTATATGATTAATATATTTATTTAGTGTTACATAATAAAAATAAATAGATAAATAACTGAAACGTGTAGTTAATTACATAATAATATTAGAATAACAACTTCATAATTCAGAATATTACCAAAGCAACCCTAACGTTTAGTAATATACTCAATGTTTTGCATTTTTACCAACAGTTTTTTAATTTTTTTATTTTTAGACAATTTTTAAGTTAATATTTTGCAATAAACATACAATTTAAGCAGCATTATGCTTATATTTTTTGATATTACATACGTGAGATGAATATGGCCATGATTTTATATAGGAATTGCCATGGATTTTAATGTTTTAAGCTATTATATCAAAGCGATTGTTCATTGATTTCTTTGAAAATTGATAAGCCATTTTAGTATAATATTCTCGTTACTTTAAATAATCGCCTATATTCATACATGAAAAAATAAAATTAAGGTCATGTTTTAGTATTTCTGAGATTAAAATGCAAAGCTTTCAAATGTCCAGGTGTATACTGTGTTAAGTATAAGCGTAAAAGGTCGTCGGTGGTTATCACACGCGTATGAAGTTCAATATCCTATAGGAACCAGATAAGATAAACTAGCCGGCCTAAATTACATAGTCGACCATATATTCTGTAGTTTTCTCTTGTATAAACACTATTTTGAGAACGTGGCAGCATCAATCAATTTTGATAATCAAATATTTCACATAATAGGTACAATAGGCCATTATACACGCGAAGTTATCCAAAACACAAAATCTTATTAATAAATGGTTTAAATTTTGCAAAATATATTTAAAAACAATAGTCCTATATAATTATATGAATTTTATCAAAAATGTAAACTATGAAAAACACTATGAATTGATTTTTAATATTATATTTATAAATTTATTATTTTTTTTTTTATTTATTATATCATATATACACGATATACTCGATTTTTTATCAGTATTACTTCCGCCGGACAATTAAAATAAACTGGCAAATAGATAAAATATTTATGAATGCAAACTATTCAAGCTCAATGAAAAACAACTACAAAAATCATTAAAATAATGAATTTAATATAAATTAAGATTATAACATACAGAGTGATTGTAATTGTATTTACTCTAATTCAAATTTAATTTAATGTGTACATCAGCTATATGTAGGTACATAATTTAAATAGTGATAGGTTAGTTACTTTAAAAAAGTAATAAGTTCCTTTTTATTTGCTCGTAACCCAAATGTAATAAAATTACATTTCACGTTACTAAAATAAAATTGTAATGAAATTACTTACTTTAATTTTCAATGAAAAAAAGTAACTATGTAACTAAATGTAACTTTCAAGTTACAATTTAAAAAAAGAACCGGATGGGCCTCGCTCTGCTGTACACTTGGGGGTGAAGTGCGACTCTTCATAGGATAGGTCATTATAATGGATTTGTTAAATTTGAATTCAATGATAGGTATCATTGTATACGAAAAACGATTCTGAACGGAGATGATATGTTTGTCTAGAATATAATACAATGTTATTTATAAATATTGTAATAAGTATATTTTATTTTGAAACGAAAAATTTAGAAAAATTGTCTATAAATAAGTCAAAATATGTCAAAATACTTTGAAATTTTAACCATGTATAGAAAACGTCAATATAAAGATTTGGTGAAAATTTCAAGTTGTTGCAGTTTTTCGTTTTTGAGTTAGAGCATTTTAAAAAAAACCGATATCTTTGTCAGTCTAGAATATTATACATTATATTATATTTTACATGTTATTTTATGTCAATGCTCGCTGTTCAAACGCTTATAAAAAAAAAATGTGCCTATGGATTTTAATAATTTTTGAATGACATTAAGAACTACTTCTGTGGAATCTTCTATTAAATTTTCAAGTATTTTGTACGAGCCAAATTATTTTTATCACCGATTATAAAAATAAAATGTAAAAAAATCGATTATTTTAAATGCCTATTAGTGGCTTAAAAATCAATATTATATTTTGAAAAAAATATAACATAAAGGAAATACCAATCTTAACAGCTGGTATAAATTTCAAAAATCTGCGACTTATACTTATTTATTGAAAATTTCAATTGTCTATAAATAGCTCAGTAAAAGTCTAAATACTTTGAAAGTTTAACGGTGTATAGAGAACGCTAATTTAAACATTTAGTGAAAATTTCAAGTATTTACATCGATTAGTTTTTGAGTTATAGCAAAATAAAAAATTTTATTTTGTCCAAAACTGGTTTTGCGTAAAAACTCCAGTTTTTCCCTTATTTTTTTAGAGTTTTTCCCGTCGCATTTAAAAAATATTGAAAATTTACTTTTGACCCCCCAAAGTACCAACTAGATTCACTTTCCTTCCAGAAAAGTTGCTACATAAGCAAATCGAAGCATTTTTACTGCCAAAAAAGGTGTCGTCAGACACAAAAAAAAAAAAATAAATAAAAAAAACACACATCATTGTATAACCAATAGATTCCATCACTCCGTTCAGAATTAAAAAAATATGTATAAGTTCATAAAAATATAAATTCAGTATAATCTTCTATCTATATATTTTTAAATATAATAAAGAACCAATATATTTATTTTTTTTAAAATTTGTCGGATTGTAATTACCTATTTGTAATACGTTACATCAGAAAAATTATTTATGTAAATTAATTTCTATTACATTTCAGTTACACAATAAAAATTGTAATGAAATAACGTAATGCATAATTATAAAAATAAATGCATTACAGTAACGCATTATTTTCCGTTATATTACTATTCAATATTGAAATTAAACGTTAGAAAACAAATATAGTTTTCAAATTGACTATATTAAAAGTAGTATATGTAACATAATCATCTAACGTATTGAATAATTTTAATACAACTTAATTTGTAAAAAGTATTAAAAAAATAAAAAATCATTTTTAAGCGTACATACATAAAACAAATATTATATATATAGAAATAAAATACTTCTCAGTGAACATTATAAATAAGCATTTACAACCAATTCATGTACACAATACATAAATATTTGATATAAATCAATTTTATAAAATATTAATATTTATTATGTACCATTTACAAAGAATTTTTCTCCTAAAATATTTAACTGTAAAATCATATATTTAATTATTTTGCTGTACAACTTTTACATTTTTCAGGAATTTCATGTTGCTTATGTTGTTGTTAAAATGGGTAATTCCCCTCGTCCGGGTGTTTGGGTACTTGAAAGATCAGCAGATCATGGGCAAACATATCAAGCTTGGCAGTATTTTGCTGATACTATTGCGTAAGTAATAGTGCTTTAATATGAAATCAAGATTTTAAAAGTGTTTTTATTTATAGGGACTGTGAGTCATACTTCGGAAAAGAGAGTATTAAACCCATCACATCCGACGATTCGGTGATCTGCGATACGTCGTTTTCAAAAATCGTACCATTGGAAAATGGTGAAGTAAGTAAAAACATTTTATAAAACTGATATAAATAAAATTTTTGTTTTTAAAACCTTATATTATGTATAAAAAAACTTCTTAGTAGCATAGTGTATGTTTAAAAATTATTTTCTATAAAATAACGATTGGATTTATGAATCATTTTTCTGTAGTGAATTTTAATAAATATTATTTTTTCGAATTTTGTGCTAGATATTTTACTATGTTACTTATTTGTAGATATTTGTGAAACTTTTGGCCAACAGACCATCAGCTAATAATTTTTTCAATTCTTACGCATTACAAGAGTTTACTAGAGCTACTAACGTGCGATTTAGATTACTCAGAGTGAAAAATCTTCTCGGTCATCTTATGTCCGTAGCCAGACAAGATCCTACTACTACTAGACGGGTAAGTGAATTATTTCTAAGCTTATACTTTGGTTCATCTCGTTTACAAGTACATTTTCGTTGGTTTTCTTTAGTATTTTTATTCGATAAAAGATGTTAGTATTGGTGGTAGATGCCGCTGCAATGGTCATGCAGATCTTTGTGATATAACTGATCCAACAGATTCGTATAAACTTATATGTCGTTGTCACCACAACACCTGTGGCCATAACTGTGAAAAGTGTTGTCCAGGTTTTGAACAGAAAGCATGGAGTCAGTCTAAATACGATAAGCTATTCGAGTGCGAACGTAAGACATTTAGAGCAGTATACAAATGGCAAATGATAAATTAAAATATTTACAAACTTGAATTGATTTTCTTTATTTATTAATTTTTTTTTATTAGCATGTAATTGTTACGGTCATTCTGAGACTTGTATATACGATAGTGAAGTAGACGCTGCACATCAGTCTATCGATATTCACGGTAAATACGAAGGAGGAGGTGTGTGTCAAAACTGCCGAGATCACACAACAGGTATCAACTGTGACAAGTGTGATTTTGGTTTTTATAGACCAGCTGGAAAAATGTTAAATGAAACAGACGTGTGTCAACGTAAGACTCTTATCACTATGGAGTGTTGGGAATTTAATGTTGAGCATTGGCATTTTAACTTTCAGCTTGTGAATGTAACATATTTTATTCAACCGGAAACTGTTCAGAAGGTCTTGGTAAGTGTGAATGCAAAGAGTCATATGCCGCACCAGACTGTGATCAATGTAGTGACGGGTATTATGGATATCCGAATTGTAAACCTTGTGACTGTTTCTTGGATGGGACTAGAGGAAGACAATGTGAAAATAACGGTGGACAATGTCCCTGCAAACAGAATTTCGGTGGAAAATTATGTTATGAATGCGCTGATGGTTTCTACAACTTCCCGGAGTGCAAACGTAAAAAATTTATTTTCACTAATAAATGTACAACTATTTAACTAAAAACCATTTTTATAGCATGTGACTGCAACAGTATCGGTTCTAGAAATTCGGTATGTGATCAAAAAACTGGACAATGTTCGTGTCAAAGCAATTATGGAAACCTTTCATGTGATCAATGTAACCACGGATACTTTGGATTTCCGTCATGCTCATGTAATTATTTTAATAAGCAATAATCAGAGAATATTAAAAACTAAATTCAAATTATTTTATTTATACAATTTACAACCGACTTCTTCTTAAAAAATCATCATCAGGTGTATTAAATATTTATTGTGTTATTTATGTATTTGCATAAAGTAATACTCTAAGCAATAATTGTAATTTTTACATCATGTATTGATTTTTTAATTTTTATCTATATTATAAAATATATTTTATTATATATTATATTATATTATTATTTTTATATTTAACAATAATAAGTTATCATATAGATGTACATTTTTCCTAGATTGCAATTGTGATTTGATTGGTTCATTACCAGAAGTGTGCAATAAAAATAACGGACAATGTATGTGCAAAGAAGGATATGCTAGTCCTAGATGTGACAAATGCTCACCTGGTTATAATGGGTATCCCGATTGCAAACCGTGTGGTTGTTCAGAACGAGGAAGTGCATCTTCCATTTGTGATGCATCAGGAAAATGTCCCTGCTTATCTAGTTTTGCTGGAAGAACATGCGAACAATGCAGTCCAGGATATTATAAATATCCTGAATGCAAATGTAAATGAGAACATTTTTAGAATTTTACATTTTTATTTTTTACTTATATTTTTTTTTATCAAATTTCAGTTTGTGATTGTGATAGTCAAGGATCGATTGGTGTTTCGTGCGATAATGAAGGAAAATGTATGTGTAAGCCAAATTTTATGGGAACCAGATGTGATAAATGCAAGGAAGGTTTATACAATTTTCCTATTTGTGAAGGTATAATATTATTATTTATTATTATCAATACTGTTATGGTGTTCATATTCAAAACGTGAATGAATATTAAGTTCGTTATAATAAGTTTCAAAAAATAATTATTTTATAGAATGTAATTGTAATCCTGCTGGTGTTCTTTCAACGTTCGCCGGATGTGGATCATTACCATTGGGCGAGTTGTGCCAATGTAAATCGAGAGTACACGGTAGAATATGTGATGAATGCCGAGAACTATATTGGAACTTACAACCAACAAATCCAGACGGTTGTGAAGGTGTGGTTAAATAATTAAAAATTATAAGTGCATTTGTTAAATTATATAATTTAATTTTTTTTAGACTGTGATTGTTTTATGCCTGGTGTACTTAGCGGTGTTGGCGTTTGCAACCCGAAATCAGGTCAATGTGTGTGTAAACCATCAGCTACTTCTAGAAGATGTGACCAATGTATAGAAGGTTTTTACAGTTTGAATGAAAATAGTTTATTTGGATGTACAGGTAAGAAATCAAACAAGACTCATCCTTATAGTTTTTGAAAATTTAAAAAAATATTAATATAACAATTAAACATTCGTAAACGTAGAATGTGGGTGCAATGTTGGAGGTTCAGTGAATGAAAAATGTGACAAGAATTCTGGGCAATGTTTCTGTCAGTCTAGAATTGTTGGCAGAAGGTGTGATGAACCAATGCAAGCACATTATTTCCCAACGTTGTATCAATTTTCATATGAAGCTGAGGATGGTAGAACTCCAGCATATACTCCAGTTAGATATGGATTTGATGAAAAATACTTTCCAGAGTATTCATGGAAAGGTTATGCTGTTTTCTCGCAACTTCAAGTAAATTGTTGGAATGATTCTACGTATAAATAGTTTTTAAATGTATTTTTTAAAAATGTTTTTTTTTTATTAATGTTAAATAGAGTGAAATAGTTCATGAACTTAATATCGATAAGCCATCACTATATCGAATCGTATTGAGGTATGTAAATCCAAATAATGAAACAATTGTGGGATTAGTTTCGGTCACGCCTGAAACGCCAAATGATATAAATTCCGAACAGAAGTACATGGTAAGTACATAATAATCATTTTTAAACTAATTATTAATAACCAATTTCACTTGAAGGTACAACTAAAACCTACAAAAGTCCCAACTTTCGTGACAGTGTCTGGGGCTACAGGAAATATACCATCACCGTTTGAAATGAATCCTGGACGATGGGCAGTTTCTATAAAAATCGAACAGAATTTGTTTGTGGTTAATATCTATTATTAAAATATTATAATTTACGTTTGATATATTATATTATAATGAAAAAAAATGTATAGGATTACTTCGTGATTTTGCCTGCTGAATACTACGAAGGAGGTATTCTTGTCGACAAAGTACTAAATCCCTGCGTGGTTGATAACATCGAGGTTGGACTATGCAGACATTTCGATTACCCAAGTATTTCCAAATTCAGTCAAGTCAAGAGTACTTCTGCATTGAACTCCGATGACAAAGAACCAGTAGACTTTATTGAAGATTTAAAAGTAAATCAAAAATGATAAATAAAACTGCTATAAAAAATTATAATGTATTTTTTTTTCTAGCAATTGGACGTATTAGGTGTTCCTAAATTGCCTGTTATTAGTGAAGCCCAACCGGAACTGAAACTAGAATTACCTGTCGATAAGCTTGGGCCATATGTGGTATTGGTTAACTATATGACTTCGTCATCTATACAAACAAAAGCGGTAATAGAAATTGAAGTAGATGAAAAGATGAATTCTGGTAAAGCGATATTGTACGCTTGTCACCATACTACACTATGCAGACAAGCAGCGGTGGACGCAACCGGGAAAGTAGCTATATTTGATATAGACAAACCAATAACTAAAGTTATACTAAGAGGTGGTAAAGATCATTCACGGGTTGGAATAGAATCAATTGTTGCGCTGCCGTTGGATAAATGGTCTTTAGACTATATCAACCCAAATCCATCATGTGTCATGAAAGACGGAAAATGCATTCAATCTCTCTATCCTACTCCTCCAGATACCAAAAAAGTAGAATTCAAAAACGGCAACGAAGCCCGTCTAGCAATGACCAAGCCAAAAGATATATTTGATAACACTACGTCATTGGTTATTCTTGATCACGAGGATAGTATTGTAGATTTGGCTGGAAAAGTACCTGGCCCAGGAGCATATGTTTTTATCGTTCATTTTTACCAACCAGATTTTCCAGGTAATTAACACATTAAATACAAATTTTATAATCTTCACCATAAATTTCGATACTTATAATAATATTGAAAATTTGGTTCTGCGTTAATTAGCTTTCGAAATGAATGCTTTAATACACAATGGTCAAACGTATGAAGCCGTTTTGCCTGTAAAACATTGTCCATCAAACTCAGGATGTCGTTCCGTTGTAAAACAAGCAAGTGGAAATATACAATTTCAGCTAACTGAGAACTTTTTGCTCACACTAAAGGTAATCCATAATTTGTGCTTGGTTTTTTTCAAATTTATAAATTATTTAAGATAACCAAAATTACTTGTATTATAAGTAAGATTTTTTAATCGAGATCATAATTTTTAGGAACCAAATCATAAAAGTGTTTGGTTGGAATATGTTTTGGTTGTTCCGGCTCAGCAATATAGTGATTCTATAACTAAAGAATTACCATTCGATTATACTAGCTTATTCATATCTAAATGTGGAAGTAATAACTTCTATATCAACACTTCTACTACAGGTAATGTTTGAAATGTATAATGTGTTTATTTAGTAATAACGTATCTATATTTAGTTAGAACAATTAATAAACATTAATAATAAATATTTTTTGATATTTTATCATTATTTAAATTTTAATTTATAGATTTCAGTGCACAAATCAAATTTCTCCCTTTTTATTTTGTTATAGTTTATGCATGGGTATTTATATTTATTTAAAATATTAATTATTATACTTAGTTTTTAATTGGTTTTAATTTTAAGAATTTCGATTTACTTAATGATATACGTGGATACTTTCAACTTTGTTTTTATTTCATATTTTCTTCGATGGAAAAAATATATACCTACACAAATATTCACAAATAAGAAGATATTTTGTTAAAACTCAATCAAATTTTTTGACAACTATTTTTGGTAAAAAATCTCCAAAAAATTATATTGATATGTTTATAGTCAATTTACATATAAATAATTAATTTAATACTAATTAGTTAAAAATTTCATAAATAAACGAGATTATGTAAACTTATATATAAATATATAAATTATATTGGTCCTTCTAATAAATTACACTAGAGAGCAATGTTGAATTATTTTTATGATTGGCTATCAAGTTAGGGTTAATAAACTACGTTTGTTAATTAAAAATAAAAATCAATACTATTTTCATTGAATTAGTTGTTATTGAAAATATTCTGTCACACTGAATAATTATATATTTTATTAGCTAATGATCTGGTAAAGATTATGTGGAATAACGCTTGCTAATTAAAAAATAAATAAATTCCATATAAAATGAATATAACTTATGATATAAAAATGACTATAATTATTATAATATCTATCCGTAGGCACTATCTATTAGGAGGGTAGGGTACTGTATTGAATTTAATTTCTCTGCAAGATCCTGTTTACTTTCGATTCTTCCGATTTCAAAGAGACACTTGTATTCTTAAATATATTGTGGAATTTATTTAAATTAAATTAAATTGGTATTGTTTTTTTAATACTTCTATTATTAAGGTTGGTTTTTTAATTTTAATACATATTATTAAATTTTAATATTGATTGTACTATAGGATTTTGTAAAGAAGCCACGTTTTCATTGACAACTGCATATAACAGTGGAGCTCTTTCTTGTAATTGTGATTCTGACGGCTCTTTGAGTTACGTGTGTGATCCATACGGTGGCCAATGTCAGTGCCGACCTAATGTCATTGGTAGACGGTGCGATGTTTGTAAAACCGGATATTTCGGTTTTCCGAACTGTAAATCGTGTAACTGCCCATCGGCGGCCACCTGCGAAACCAACACTGGAGAATGTATTTGTCCACCACGCGTAGTTGGCAAGAACTGTGACCAATGCGAGCCAATGACGTATGGATTTGATCCGATAATTGGATGTGAAGAGTGCAAATGCAATTATTTCGGAGTTGAAAACGGAAATCTTCAATGCGACTTATTTAACGGATCTTGCGAGTAAGAATTGTTTATTTTTTTTTAATCAATTCGTGGTTGAACATATTGCAATATTTATAGTTATTCGTTGTAAAAATTATTATTAAAACAACAACAATTCGTATTATTTCGTATTAATTTGCATTCATTCTAATCATACAGGTGCAAGCAAAACATCGTCGGTCGTTCTTGTGACCATTGCCGTCCCGGATATTGGTCATTCCCTCGCTGTAATTTGTGTGATTGCGACTATAGAGGAACAACATCAGATATTTGTAACCAAGTTCGTTGGTTTTATTACACGTAATTTCATCTCTTATTGATTAATAACAATTTATTTTACTTCAGGATACTTCAGAATGTTTTTGTAAAGCCAACGTCGACGGTCAAGCGTGTGATTTGTGCAAAGAAGGCACGTTTAACATACAGGAAAAGAATGATGAAGGTTGTCTTAAATGTTTCTGCTTTGGTAAGAGCAATCGATGTCAAAGCTCTAATCTGTACAGAACTGAGGTGATTGCTTATTATCATCATTGTACATAATTGTGCATTTATATTATATCTATTGCATAAATAATTTCAGATTAGCGACATGAGAAATTGGCAGATAAAAACTGTTAACTTGACTACCAAGCCGATCACAATTGAAAGTGTTGAATTACTAATAGAAGAAACGGAAGGAGTTCTAAGTGTTGATTTAACAGCTATAGAATTAGAAAAGAAAATCACATATTTCTTTGCTCCGGAAAAATACTCTGGAAATCAATTGAAATCATATGGCGGGTTCTTGAACTATTCAATTCATTACACATCAAATCTTTTCGGAAGTGCTGTCAGTGGTCCCGATGTCATTTTATATGGACACGACACGTATTTGTTTTATTTTTCGTTGGAACAACCAGCATCCAACACGTTATTTCCGAGTTCGGTTGAACTTGTGGAGCAAAATTTCGTGATGTCTAATGGGTTACCGGCAACTAGAGAACAAATGATGCAAGTTCTACAGAACTTGACCGCAATATACATCAGAGCTACTTATTGGGAACCGACTGTATTAACAAAGTAATTTACCAAATAAAATGTATCAGCATAATATTATAACTTAAATACAAAAGTTGTATAAGTTTACACAGTCCCGATGAAATTGTTATCAGAAATAATTAACGCATTTTAAAATCATTTTAAGGGTATCAAGCATATCGTTAGAAACGGCACAAGAAGAATATATTCC
>JASXSY010001537.1:0-57114 GCA_034509805.1 Sipha maydis
CGATTTGTAAGCTTTCGACGATTTTATAAAAATGTTCAAAATTAGAAATTAAATTAAAAATATTAATAGTTATAAATAAAAAATTTAATAATAAATTTTAAAAAAATGTAGATAGAAAAATAAGAAGCATACTGATATTAGAAATTAACAGGTGCGATAAATAAAACGATAAGGACGAGTTCTAACTCTTGACCGAATTCCTAAATTATATTAATCGCCGAAGAAATAAAAGTATTAGAGCAGCTATAATTTTGAGGGACACTAGATTGAATACATGTAATGGTCAAATAAGTGTAAATCATATCAGATACTAACCATAGGATACTTGAATGCAGTGACATGCCAAGGAATTTTCAATGGGGAGGGAAGATGTTATAAAAAATAAATTTAAATTAAGTGTCGTCGTAATACCAAAAACATAATTAAGATAATTTATGTTTCAAGCTCTCTAAAATCATTTCTAGCTTATAATAATGTATACTTGTGAATTATTCTACAATAAAAAGAAAATTATAACATTATAATGTGGGTCAGATTTATAGATAGAGAACTTTAGATCAGGCTATTTCAAGAAGCCCTTTATTAGAGCTGAATCTATATTATAAATAAATACCTTGTAACAAAAAAACACAATATGATTATATAATGTGTTTTAAGTTTATTCATAATTACTACTATAAACATTGACATATCCTTTATTATACGGAGTATTTCGTTTTACATAGGGTCTAGCTTAGTGATGTTTAAAAGTACGATTTGCATCAATGATAACAAATAAAATATTAGTCACACAAAAACAAATTTAAGGTTAAACGACGCATCCCTGGAACTATTTCTTCATTATCAAGTTTCATACTTGATTGAAGTTTCATATTATCATTCTTGCTCGATAATCATAAAAAGTAAGCTTAGATTTTATGATACTTAGCATAGAAAACATTTTCTGGCATGAACAACAATGTCACAGATATTGTACTAAATAGTTATATAATTTTATAAAAGTTAATAAAAATGTCTGATCAGTCTAGATTGACCAAGTTATTTGAATTATTGAGTAATAATTACTGTTTATGAACCTCTAGGCAATTCTGCGTTTAGAATATTTTTAAATAGTCTTAATTCATCAATACTTATAACAAATACTTTTTACAAACAAACATAATCATTATCAGCGCTTGTAAGATTTATTCGTTTCCAACTGTAGAAATTATACTTGACTTTCTTGAATTTAGACATTTCATCTAATGTTACAAAATAACAAGAATACATCATTTATTTATTTTTGTTTCTGTAATAGTTGTATGTCTTCATTAGGATTAACTATGCATACAATTGTCCAATTTCTTATTCTTAGAATTTTTACATACATTAAATTCAACATAAACTTTTAATGTATTACCCAATACTACTTCGAAGTTTTTGTTATTAGATCTAAATTCAGAAAAAATATTTTTCAATTATGTTATCAAATCAACTGCGATTAGTAATTCGAGTTTTTCCGGGTAAATCTTTTAAATTAAATCTTACTAAATGATATCCTAACATATTAACGGTAAATTATGTTATTATAATTGAGATATCAAGATAACAACATAAAAATAAAGAAAAGAATAGGACCTGCATAAACATGCGCACAAGGGATGACGGGTGTATCCAAGACACTCCCAAAATAAATGGTGCCTTACAATTTAGGTCTAAAGGTACGGTGTCCAATGCGCGACCGATCGTAGGTAAAAGGTACTCGATTCTAAATTTCGTCAGTAGCACGCCGATGTCTATATTGTGTATATTATGTCCAACATGTCCGATAATGAGTTGCTGTGTATTTTGAATAATAATTTTTTGGGAAATTTCTTTCCATTTTGCATTTCTAATTATTAAATTAAAATATTGCATGTGTGAACAGTCATAAAGCTCTGGATATATACGCACGAATTCAATAAAAGTTCATCTTCTTGTGATGTAAATGTTATAGCCGACATATTGACCGCGATAACGAATCATTGCTACACTGCACTCATCGCGGGTCGCGACGGCAAATTATCTGTCGCGCATTGCAGTCACGGGTAGGACACCAGTCAATGGGAAACACGAATAATCGGTATAGCGCGACCTGTCGCGGCCACCGGTCGCGCAATGGACACCGTACCTTAAGAGTAAAGGGCCCGTATTTGAAACAATATTACTCAAATTAATTTATTTTAAAATATTTGATAAAAAATAAATGATATTTTGTAATAGAAAAATAAAACCAGCTACAATTGACAACAAAAATACAAATTATAAATAGTTGAAGCTATCAGAAAAAAATATACAAGCTTTAAGAAACACATATTCTTTGGGACTAATAGACACAATATTAAATATATCTACATATTTTGTTAAGATAGGTTTAAAATGTATTAAGGACATCACCTCAAATAGAGGTCAGCATACGCCATGTCATTATTCTTATTTATATATAGTCTTTGAAGTTAACGTTTATTGTGTGTTATAAGTAATATATATTTGCTAATAACTAATGACAAGTACCTAAAGACTCTAAAACAGTTTTAATAACGAATAAGTTGTTTACTTTTGGCCGGGAAAAAGACAATAGCGAAGGAGTTATAACCCCTAACCTCCTTCCCCTGAGAACGTCACTGCTCGAAGATATGGTATATGTAAATCTTAGTGTGTTATTCTGTTTTCATTATTTATACTTGAGTTTTTAATGTATAATATAACACTTAGAGTATTTCATATCAATAAATTACATCTATTAAACTTTATTTACGATTTTAAAAATATTTTTTTATAGTATAGGTATATCTAATCACATGTTTATATTTTCTCAGCAATTAGTAGTATATAAATATATAAATGGAATATTTGTCATGTACGTTTTTCAAACTTCTCATTCAATTATTTGGACTTTTTTTAAATTAAAAAGTACATCACACAGCAAGTTTTAGACATATAAATTCTTTGAGTTATTGAGTGATAATTTATTTTTCAATACCCTACGTAGTAAAAAAAAAAACAAAACCTTGGTTTTATCTTACAATTGTCGATTAGACCACCGCTGGGCAGCCAAATTATTTTTCAATATCAGCCAGATACTTGGTGCCAGTTCTAATCCTGGGTTAAAATGAAAAGGAAAATGAAGATTATATTTTTTTTTTTGTTAAATCATAGTAACCTAATCTAGATAAGCATTCCTGGACGGAGCCGGATTCAGCTAGTTTTAAGTACGAGGCGTGTATTTAAAGAAAGGTCTCCAATTGTTTTTCAAATTAAATTACATTTATTTTCAAAGTATGATGCATCATCCAAAAGCTTAAAATATAAGCTTTTTTTTTAATTGCCATTTTTTTAAGACATTCTACATCCGAACGACGAACTTTTGAAATCGTTCATCGAATTAAGATCTGGTCGTCTCACGCAGAAAGATGGAGTACCTACCACACACTCCTTGAAATTTTTAATCAAAGGTTAATCTACGATCTTCTATCACAAATGCTTCAACCTTCTGCACGGTTTCGTCCGTGTGCAAAAGCCAGCCACTTCGCTCCTCACCGTGGACGGTTAGGCAATCAAGTAGACAATTTTCTACACATTTTATAACATTTTCACATTCATAAACTTCTTCGAATTGATGATCATTTCTATAGGAGGAAATTTTTTTGTATGCAAATATTTAATGACATACCGAAACAATTGGAAACCCCATACTGCTGCTACGTCGATAATGAGGATTCTATGAAGTTCTGTCAGGTACTATTTTGTGGAAGGGAACCAATATAACGACAGTGTTGCCGAATTTTTCGGCAACAAAGCGGATTGGAGACCTTACTTTAAATATATGCGTTGTATTATAAAATTACATTTTTACCATTTTCAACTGTAATGCTTAGTTATTTATTTTAATTTGCCCTATATTGTTTTTAATTTTATATTTTTTAGTAAATATTGTTGTTAAAAATACAACACAATAATAATAAAATATACTTTCAACAGAATAATACAACACTCCTTTATCCCATTAATTATAATCATAGGCTATATCACCGATTACAAATACTGCTATAAAATATTATTCATTTTTAAATTTTTGGTTTATGTACTCATTGATAATTTATAAATGTTTTTCGTATCATTGTACTGAATTAATTCTGAACTTGGATAAATTGTTATTATAGTTTTAATTTTTTAATACATATAAATCAAAATATTTTGGAATGTCTTTGAATATGAGGTTTTTTCAAATTCTTCATGTGCAACATATTACAATATAAATAATAGACCAAAAGAAACTTTACAGAAAATTCTAAAATTGTGTTTTGAGAAAAATCACAGTCGATTAAATCATATACGTCATATATATATGTCCGCTTATATGATTAATTAATTTAGACTAAATTAATAACGCCTCCCTAACATAATAATTCAATATCACAAATATTATTCTATGTGATTTAAGTAAATTAAAAATCAATATACAATTAAAATAAATTATGAAATCCACTTATTGATTTATACAATGCATTATTATACATTAAATTTAAAGGTTTTACTAAGTTATGCAATTACATATAAGATCAATAAAATAATAATTTCAAACAACCAAAAATTATGGGATTTAATTTTACTTTGACAATCAATAATAAAATAACTATATAAAAATGCATTGTAATATGTCTATGATTATAGTCCAGAATAACTAGTTATTGGAGCGTTATAGCTTTAAATTAACATTTATCGGAGATTATACAGGCAATTAAACTTTTTTTCTTTTCCTCGTAGAATAGTTTTGCCTATTTAAAGTAAATACTTCTAACACAGTGAGTAGCCGGATTGATTGCCGCATAAAAATAACTGAAGTTAAAATGTCAAGAGTGTCACTTTTTCTTAAATTATACAGCCAAACTTTACCACCAGATTTTAATAAATAAGTCTTAATTCAATCGTGTCCGGTACTGGACCCAATAAGTTAAGCAGCAATACATCACTTTCGATAATATCTAGGATATAACACATAGCAGTGCAATATTACGACTTTACGCTATATATTACATACACATAACTTATATAGTTAGTCTATAACTACCTGATAACTTTATAAAAACCCTTCCAATTTAATCCGTTGAATATATTATAATGAAAACATCTGCAAATACATACGTCACGAGTGGACCGCCAAATTGGTAAGCCGGGGTATGTCTTCGCGGCAACACCAGAGTACTTAGTTATTTCTCTTCGATGATGGTCGTTCGGAGGATTTGCGAAGTCCATAAACGATAATAGTTTTTCACAGCACTTTTTTTTTTTTTTTTTTTTTTGTTGCATACGAACAATTTAGTTTTATCGAACTCCTCGCGCACTTGTGAAAATGCAGAATTACTTAAATGTACAGGTGATTTAAAACAGGTATAAATGATCATATGCTTGCAATCAGTAGGATAAAAGATGAAAAAATATTTTTCAATTTTTGATATAAAAATTTTTTATATATTATTAAATATCAGAAAAATCTACTTTATGTGATTAGCTGCAAGGTTATATTCTAAAATATTGCAAGTTGTTCTTTCAATTTGACATAATACTTTTTTTTCGGATGAACATTTTACCGGAACTTTTCTTGACTTAATTATCACCGGAAAAATGTATCTTAATTAATACCTATTTAAAGCACTAACTGGCACTTTGTTCTTTATTATTTTAGGGTAGGATCTTGAAAAAATCTTACAGGATCTTTTTTTTTGATTATAAAATAACTAAGCCACTTCTGTCATTTAAAAGATAAAAAATGGAAAATAATATTTTTTCTTCCTATATTCAACTAAAAGTATATGATAACCTGTATTCGTCATACGATAACACTAAGTATGCTTATCTTGTTAATATTTAATAATATACAATTTAGGTTATACATAATGCTGAAATAAATAATTACGAACCTTATGGCTAATAACACAACAATTTGTATACTTTACCTATCTAAATTGGGTACAAAACATTTTTTTTACGAAGATAGGATACATTTTCTGTCTCAGACCATCATATAAAGATTTCGGTTTTTTTTTTTTATTATTATAAATGAAAGGGCCTGATGAATTAATGCGATGAAGATAAAAAAAAAAACTAATAGGAATTCATTGTTAAATATACTTGAAAAAACTTTCTCACATAAATTTTTTCCATACAATTGCAATAAATTTTAAATTTAAAAACTGATATTGTCAACTTTTTTAGAGAAAAAATGAAAAAAAAAAAACCGTGATGACAAAATTTCAAAATAAATATAGGAAAATATTACACGTTTAATTTTCGAAGACATTAAAATTAAATTACCACTTCCAATTCCCTTCAGTAGGAATGCTACAACACTGCACTTATCAAAGTTTAATTATGGAGATATTAATACAATAATTAATGTCCAACTATCTTTTAGTTAAACAATTTCATACTGTTGAGCAACTTTATTTCATGTTTATTATTATTTTATTTTGTAATAATTCATAATCTCTAGATACATATGTAATATATACATAACCATATATATATGTGTATATATAACGTTAGCACGTTTGTCAATAGATTATAAAACTAGAAATATAAAATATAATATTAATTAATAATATTTGATTGCAGTAAAAAACATTAAAAGTATACCAATAAAGTAAGGTCCGCCCTAATCAGTAATTTGTAAATGTACCATACATTCACACAAGTATAAATAAACTAGCAATGACGAAGATACTAAATAAATTCTTAAGTAACGGCAGTTAATTTGTATAATATTTAGTTTATTAGTGCATATTGCATTCACACGTTTTGCATATATACTACGGCCGGCAAGAGAATGCAAATATCTCGCGCATCCAAATATCAACGCTCCGCTGTTTCATGATCAAATTTCTCTCACTACTTAAACCATCGGGCGTTCCCGCCAAGCAGTAGTCTCGTCGTATTGATGGGAGAACATGCGCGAGCTGCAACATGTTGTGGTCGCCGTCGACTTGTATTCCCTTGTGGACCGTAGTATAATTACATTATTTCAAGACAAAACGTATAAGTGATATACAATTAAACAATTTGAACAGTTAATTCATTAACATTTTGCAATGTTGATCGAAGGAGCTTAATAAAAATGCATACATTTTATGATACTAAATATAATATAGGACATCACAATAATTACGAATTCATTACAATTATTTGAATAACTGTACACTTACGGGATTGGAAATGTATTACTTATTTTTGCACATTACGTAAGGAACATTTAATGTAGCAAAATAGTTGGATTTTTAAATCAAAAACTGGATAACCTAGGTTATTTTAAAATATTTTATTTTTTAGATGGAAGTTCATAGGTTTTAAATTGAATATTATCAGATGAGTATGCAGTAGAACAAATATATATATTTTATGTATTTTATATATAATTTTTATAGTCCAGATAAAACATAAAATTGATAATTTAAGTTACATTCATCTGTAAATATATCCTACATAAATATTTGAACTGTTGTGAATTACCTATGAAAAAGAACGTTACAAAATCAAATAAAATGACTAAAAATACAATGAAAATAAGGTAAGATGGATTAATGTTTAATTAGTATTGTTTTATTGATTTACGTAGATCGTTGTCCATGTTAATATGTTTATACACTACATAATATTTATCACAATATGATGTTTTAGACGACCAGTGAGTAAATATTGTATATAAAAACTAATAGGCTCGTTTGCAAAATTTAAAAATGGATGATGTACTTATATGAAAACGATTTCATGTAAATATCATCACATGATCCATATTCTGTTATGAATTTGACAGCAGAGCAATACATCAAGATTATATACATTGTCTTTTATGTACAATTATTTTTAATTGATTCCATATTTTTCTTTTTTTCTCAAACTTTGGCAATATCACCACAATGTTCATAAATTATTACAAATAGGTATGTACAACTGTTTCTCGACATAACAAATATTTATAATACAGTGAAGAATAATTGTGATTACACAGTACTAAAGTTTTAAAGATTACATTTGACATTATTAAATTGATTTTTATAATAATATTACAACAGTCAACAAATATATTAGGTATAGAAGACAACATTTAATGTGTTCCAATCCTTTGCAGTAACTATTAATGATCAGTGATGAGTATTAACAATATAGATGATGACCATAAGTAACATGGCATATATGTGATTTTAAGACATAATAAAATATGCTTATTTATTATAATTATTCAAAGGGTTTTTGGTGAATAAATATCAATAATCAACATTTTAAGATGTTTTATAGTTATGTGTGCGTTGTCCATCCAACTTTCTTTTTTTTTTGTCACCAATAAAAAATGAATAATAGAGTAGTTTAATATGTTCTATTTTCATAACTCGTGTGAAAATAAACTATATATTAAATAAAATATAATAGCTTATAAGTTTTGGACATATAAAAACCAAAGACCCCACAAATAAGGTTTCCTACAACTAAATTTCTATAAGAGCAGTAATTATAAAAATGTAAAAAAAAAATAATTATCATTTTAAACAACAAAATTAATAAATGTTTAATAGATTATATATATATTATAATTATTACTGTAAAAAAAAAAAAATATGTGGCAATACGAATATAAAAGAGATAACTTTAATAATAATGGCATTAGTTATGTATAATGGTATGCATTATCAACAATTGTACTTATCATGGTAGTAAAAATGTGAACATATGAAATGTTGATAACTTATTAAAACATGATGTAAAATTGATTTTTTTTTTAATAAATATATCTGTCAAAATTAAAGATATTATAATTACTATTGTTTATAATAAAAACTCAATTATGCATTATGCATGAAGAAGTATACATTAGTTGATTTTAACACCACTACTGCCACCTGTAGTGTATTTTATATTTTATTGATTGTATTTTAAGATTTAGTTTTCTTATATACTACTACCATAATACATATAGTTCTGTTAATAAATCTATGATTGTACTTTTAAGACGCTTCATTAACACTATCAAAAATACAACAGATGTTATGAAGACTGATAGCTAGTAATTATTTCATTAGTATCAATGAACAATATTTAACACCAATATTATCAAAGCTATAATAACTATTTCCAAGATAAAACTAAATCTACAATTAGTCATATTATTAAATATATTGGTTTATTATTTATAGGAGTAGTAATAAGAAACTCTCTTGTTCTAAGTAAGTGCAAATAAAATGAGAAGAAAATAATAATAAAATGGTATCCTCCTCAATTACTTATTATTTCAATAGATTTTAATAACAAAATATAAAAAATAAATCAGAAAAATTTCCAAGTTCTTATAATATGAAAACCAATATTATATGATAAAACATTTGCAACTTTATATAATTGATCAAATAAATAAAAAAGGATAAAAAAAAAAAATGAGGCATTTTCAGACAGTGTTACGTAATAGAATATATATATCACTTTTTTAATGGCGTTCAATTTTTCTATGGATAGATCTTTAAAAAGAAGCAATTAATACCAAATAATAACTCATCATGGGTTGTAACAATAAAATTGATTTTTACTAGAAGTTCTCAGGAAGAAAAATTAAATACATGGTAATTTAATCAATCCAAAATATTCGAGTTACTAGTTTAATCTCAACTACACAATTTGATTATATTATATTGCTGTATTGATAAAAAATTAAATAATTATTAAAATCTTGTTTTCCATGTGACTAATGTATAAACATGGAATTTTTTTTTTTTTTTTTTTATCATACATGGTCATATTATTTCTAGTTTTTAGTTTGTTCAAAATACTAAATAATACTTATGTTGCAGGTGTATAAACAGTTTAAATTACTTTTATTTTTTAAGAAAGAATAAATAATCTATTTTTTGTAAATAAATGTAATAGAAGTTAAAAAAAATCCAGAAATAGTAAATAATAGAAAAATGGAATATTTATTTATCCCATTTAATAAGTTTAAAAATGTGACTAAACAAAAAAAATTAAAAATAAATTAATAAAAAAATATGAAGGAATTTTAGAAAAAAAGACTTTAAACATTAGTTATCAAAATTCAAAACTAATAATATTAAAGACCAAAAATATAAGTCTTACATAGTTTGATAATATATATTATAATTTATTGTAAGTTTAATTTTTATGTGATATTTATATAATAATAATATAAGAAAGTTTATTTTAATTTTATAGATAAAAGGTTTTAAAATTAGGATTATAATAAATTTAAGCAATTGTCTCTATTTCACACATGTAACATTTTAATATTGTAATATGCAATATTACCTTTACTTTATAGTAAAGTACTTTCTGTATTTTTGCTTATTGTGACTGTATGAATACACACACACATACCACTGAATTAAGGTACTATGACAGAATTAAACCTCAAGTTTTTTTTGTGTGGTGCATCATACTATATTATTGACAAATAAATCAAGTAATACAAAAGTATAAATACAAAATGGCTAATTTCACTGCGCGGTCAAAATATATAAATAATTTGATTAGGATACTAAGATAATTTACATCTTAAGATATATAATTTTATCCATTTGTATATTAGATAATATATATAAATTCACTCCTATTAAAGGAAAATACACTTCAAAAAAGTACATTTTTTGATGTGTATTTTCCTTTAATAATTTATAATATAATATAGTAATAATATTTTACCTTAATCCTGATCGGAGTACTATACATTGTTTAGTACTTTGATCAGGAAACCGTAACCTGAGATTAAACTTTCTTTATTATTCGTTAAAATGTAATCAAAAATCCAATATCACTTTCACTACGAATAACATATTATTTAAAAGAAAATATGATTATCATATGACATATGATCAAATTTAATAATTGTTAGGAGTGTAGTTCAATAAATTAAAAATAAATATATATTTACAACTTACCATTAACCTAATTATATTATTCAAAATAATTACTAATTATCAGATAATGAAAACAAAAGTATGTATGTTTAAGGTATACAATTTAAATGTCATTCTAACTAAATGGATGACATCTGTTTTAAATTATATATTTCATGAAATATTAAATAATTTGTTACTTTTACAAGAATATTAATGTAGATTTAAAATACAATACATAATTATGTTGGTAAATTTCAAAATGCATTAAAAAAAAAAAAATGTATTGTTTTGAAATTTATTGATTACTTGATTTCTTATTTAATTAAATTATTTTATAAGGTATTATTTTCAAGTTTATTTTAAAATTTACTATATTTAACTTATAAAAGAAAAAAACGAATTATAATATATAATATACAGCATTAAATAAGTGAAAGTATTAAATTTGAATATTTATTATAATTAATATATTATAAAGGAAATAAAAATTATCGAAGACATTTTTTTAGTATGAAAAATACAATACATATATGTGTGTGTGTGTATAATATCTATTGTTTAATAATTTTCATAATAAAAGCAATTAATGAAATTAAATAATACTAATCAAATAAAAAAAATTCAAAGAAGCATTAATAATGCTTCAATTCTTTAAAATTACTTGTTTTTAAAATATAAATTATAACTTGAGTATAAATGTTTATAATATATAATATATACATAAAAATGAATTAAAATAATAATTTAGTTTTTGAAAATACCAAAAACTTAAAAAGCATATATATTATAGACAGTTTTTATAATACATATAATTATAGAACTAATGTAATAATAGCTGGTGTATTTATCTTAAATTGTTAATAAAATTAATGTTGTGCTAAATCCAGAATTTTTGCTCCAAAACTTTAAACTAAGTTTAGATACCCAAGTAACATACCACACATCAGTTTTTCATAATGACTTAATTTATTTCAACTAATAAATCCAATTTAATTGTTATTTTTTTTTTTTGTCAGTAATTTTGAAATCATATATAGTAAAACCAAAATAATACCATGTTTTATCAATATGTCATACAAATTTAATTGAGATTGAAATTCTAACAGAATAACAACCTTTACTTAATATTTTGTATTTAAACTAGGTGTAATGTATTGGCAATGAAGAAACCGAAAAAACCATAATTTTTATACCAAAAATGGCAAATAAAAATGTATTGTATGATAAGAGGTAGATGATATTATATTGTTAATTACCTTATTTTTCTTAATTTTCTTTAAATTTAATATCTAAGCCGTCTTAACGTGTTGTATTTGTATCCTTAGGCAGTAAATGGCAATGACTTAATGCCTATTTTGGCATAAGTGTATAACCAAATAATATTTACTATAGATTTTCTCAATATTTGCTTTTTCACAGGCTCCTCGAGCGTTGTTGTAGTAGTAGTAGTAGAAGCTGAAATCTTAATAGTAGAGTAGCAGGTATCTGTAGACTGTGAAGCAGCAGATAATATGGCAGAAGCTATTTTCAACGCGTTTTCTTTACAATTATTTTTCTCTTTTTGAAACAATAAAATAGAAATTGACAAATACAAAACAAACTGCAACAATAGAGAAAAAAAAAGGATATAAAATAAAATTACGAATTAAATATATACTAGATAAGAATAATTAAGATACGACGTGCAAAGGAAGAACGACGCTCTTAATAAAATTAGAAAACAACAAGTTATAATAAAATAACAGGTCAGAGTACAGTTGAAAATGACCTTGAGCGATATCGCAGAAAAAGCTATAATTTAAGTTTAAATATTACAATAATAAAGATAGCGTGTGCACCTAAATCGCCGTTCACCCGGCTGTCGTTTTAAATAATTTTCCGGGTGTGTTGTGATGTGTGTACACTGTAGAATCCTATCATACTTACCACTAAATTAAAACGAAATGGTGGTTCTGTAATAACTGAGATAATCAAAAATTAAATGTAAAAAAAAAAAAAAACAATTCTGCCGACTGAAAAATAAAATAAATATGATCGAGATGATGAAATTTAAGTTAAAAGATGAAACATTTAATTTTAATTTAAATCACATCGAAGCGTGAAAAACATAATGAAAAAACAAATTTAATAAAACCGCGTTGACGTCGTCAATGTTAACTCATCGTGCGCATCTTAGGTATAATAGATGGTCAAATACTTATTGCAACTTACAATAGTCATTTGACAGTGGCAACGACGCCACAAAACAAGAACGACGGCAAAAATTTTATTACGCAATTATCGCGTCGAACAATAATAATCGGAATAATAATAGTAATAATAGTAATAATAATAATACTATATGTAATAACAAAGCGGCAGAAAAATGATTGGCTCTCACCAAATTACGGGTACTGTAAGCGAGATGCTCGATTCGATTGACGGGACGCATAGAATGGGTGATCGGGGTCGCGGGTCAGTGTGGCCATAACGAGTGGACGGGATCGCGGGACAGTGTGGCCAGAACGTGGTCCGGGGGAGGCCATGATCGGTGTGACCAACGTGATTTTACGCGGCGATTGACGTCATGGGTCATGATTTTATCAGAATAATTAATTGTTTATTTATAAATAAAAGTTATTTATTAGCATAAAAAAAAAAAAAAATCCTTCAGGGTAAATTCGAGTGCTGCTGCCGCCGTTCCTCTGTCGTTGTTCTAGCTTGACCGATTCTCGTGGGGTTTTTATATCGTACTCATTAGCCACTGTGTTATTACTAGTTTTGTTTTTATTTTGAAATCCGATAAATACACAGGTGAATGTCGCGTTCGATTGCATTATATAAATATTATTTTAGTATTATTATTATTATTAGTATACATTCTTAATAAACGATAGCATCAGTATCATTGTCATATTATTTATTGTGTACGTTTGTTTGTTTGCGGGTATATGTGTTTTTGCATCAGACCCTAATGGCCGATCAGAGGTTCTGTTTGCGATGGAACAACCATCAGCCCAATTTGGTGAATGTAATGACTGGCCTGTTGAACAGCGAAATGTTTGTGGATGCTACCATTGCCGCGGAGGGACGCAAAATTCAAGTTCATAAAGTTGTATTGTCTGCTTGCAGCAGCTATTTTCAAGTAAGACCATTAATAATCTTATGACTTTATTTCAAATTGTTATCGGTATCAGTGATCCTTATAGGTAGGTCTATTAGTAGTCAATTGTTAGTATCTGCATGGAACTTATTTTAAATAACACTACTTTTGAGAATGATATACTCAACAATTGTAACTTATTCTTAGGATTGTAGTTAAATAATTGGTATTTTCTATATTTAAGTATGAAGTTTTATCTCATACTTACCTCTTAATTAATCATCTTATGCTGTATAAGTGTTTTTTGTTGTGCAGTTTAACTTTAGTTAGCAGATTACATTTTTTTTCAGAAAAATATTTGTTTAATAAACATATCATTGTTAAAAAAAAAAAAAAAATTGGTGTATGTTTCATACTTATGTGAACAGTTATTTAAAATAACTATTTTATATCATATTTTATTTTTATAAATGATATATTCAAAGTTTTTAATTGGATAAGTCAGAACTAGGTTGCTACCTTGTTAGCATTCTATTTTATATAAATATGTATCTATATTATTAAAAATAAAATATAATAACTAATACTATATATATTTTAAGTATTTCTAGTAAACAAACAAACCTTGCTTTTAAATGATACATTTGAAAACTGAATAACAGACTGATAAGAAAACCTATGTATAATATATATATATATATATTATATATTATATATAATATATATTGTAAATATATATATATATATATATATATATATATATATACACATATATCAATGATAACTTATTTTTATTATTATTTGATATTGTATTGACTGTTGGTTTTAATCAATAAATTTTAATTACATTTGATTGTTTATTTATTTTTGTAATATTTAAAATAAAAATAATTGGTAATCAACAAACACATTTTTTTCCAATTATTGTTATTATATTTGTTATAAAAGATTTTCAATCTCCTAAGTTTTGATAAACTTATTATACAAATATAATTTTTCAATTAGTTAGTTTATGATTGAAACATTTAACTTTAATTAATTGTACCTATTTTTTTTAGATGCTTTTCAATGAAACACCTTGTCAACATCCAATTATTATCATTAAAGATATGTCTTATAATCATTTGAAGACATTAATTGAATTTATGTATTATGGAGAAGTTAATATCTCTCAAGATCAACTCCCTATAATTCTAAAAGTAAGTTTTTATTTTTTCTTTAATTTTTTATACTAACTATACATTATATTATAAGGCTGCTGAAAGCTTGCAAATAAAAGGATTAACAGAAAAAACAATGTTTCCATTTACTACATCACGACAGGCAGAAACTGAATATAGTTTGTTATCCCCTTCAGCAAAACGAAAAAAAATGCATCTTATGAAATCATCCAGTGATAAATCTGAACATAATAGTTCTATAGAGGATATTTCAGTAACCGAACAAGATAATTTGGCTAATGTAAGTATTGGCTTTTATAACATAATTTTCATGCATGTATACGTATATATATATTTAATTTTAACTCTTATTCTTAGTACCATATTAAATTAAGTTTATTTTTAAATTTATTTTATATTTAGTAATGTTTTAAACTTAAAATTAATGAGTCATAAAATTATTTTTTAAAAATTGAAAAAAAAAATGTTTTGGTACTTCAATATTAATACTTCAATATCCTTATTAGTTATTAGTTTAATTTTTAAATTTTTTTTTTTTTTTTGTATCAAGATTTAATCATTCAAAATATACATAGTATTGAACATTTTATTAGTAATTTATGTTATTGATCATTGATCAATGGTATATGATCACTTTAATAATACATTACAGTAGACTCTAGATAATTCGACAGATATCAAACCAGAGGATTGTTGGATTAACAAAAATGCTGGATTAAAGTAGTTTCTCATGAAAATGTATCTTTACTTATTGAAAAACCTTAATTTATTTTATTAAAACTTATAAATAATTTCATGCATATATACATACTAATTTATGATATACTAAGAATTCATTTTTTTGACACTAAAATTAAAATATATATATAAAAGGAAACGAATGCAGTAAGAGTGGTTATGAAGATGGACGTTGAAGAGAAAAGAGGAAGAGGTAGACCAAAAAAGAGATGGTTGGAGACTATGGAGAATGACATGAGGGCTGTCGGCGGTGTGTGCATAGGAGATGTGATTGACCGAGTGAAGTGGAGGTGTAGGACAAGGGTGGCCGACCCCAAATAGTTGGGAGGAAGGCGAGGCAGAAGAAGAAGATATATATATATATATTTATGTACATTTGTTTTTTTTTTTTGTTCTAAATTATGATTTTAAGATAAAATACTACCGAATTACTGATTAACTGTTTTTGTTTTAATCTTTTATGTTAATTTTTTCCAATATTTAAACCTATGTCTATGTTAAATAGTTTATTTTGAGTTTAAAATAATTAAAAATCTAACTTTTTAAGAAAGAGTTAAACATTTATTTGTACCCATAAATAATTTGGAGATTGTCTTTAACACACTTTAATACTGTGAGTAAAAAAAGTCTCCGTACACTGTTGATAGATTTTTTCAATAACAATTAATGATAATTTAAAAGTCTTATTATTTCATATTTTTGACTAACATTTATTAAGAAACATATAAATATTTTGTTTTCAGACAAATAAAGCATATATATTAATTATTTAATTATTAACAAGTATATTTATAAATAATTTTAAGAAAATAACAGCAAAAAAGTCTCCGTACAAAATAACATTAATATTTTTAACTTAATGTAATATCATAATTATAATAAATTTGTCATAATTAATGATGAGTTGGTCCTCCTTTAACTGTAATTATTTCGTGCATTCACTTTTCCATTGATTCAATTAATTTTGTTGTAACAGCTGAGTCAATACTGTTACTACTTCAAGTATTTGCTTTTTTCAATTCATTTTTGTCTCGAGTTTAATAGTTTATTAAGCGTCTACCTATGTCATCACATAAATGTTATATTGGATTCATGTCTGGTAATTGTGGAAGTGTATTAAGTTGTTTTTGACACTCGGTATAACAACCATTCTTAAACTTTTTTTGTGGTATGTTTTGGACCGTTATCTTGTTGAAAAATAAACGAATTGCCAATATTTAGTTTTTCAGCACTTACATACAAGTTATTTTTCAAAATGTTTAAATATGTATGTTGATCCATATTACCATCAATAAATACCAAATTACCAACACCAGCAGCACTCATACAGTCCCAAACTAATACATTACCACCTCCATGTTTTACTGTCGGGCACAAATTGTTACAACCCATCTGCTTATTAAGTTTTCTCCATACCATAACTCGCCAATCTGAACCAAAAATATTAAATTTGCTTTCATCACTGAATAATACAGATTTCCAAAAATCATTTCCCTTGTTAATGTGTGTCTTCGCTAATTATAAACGTTTCTTTTTATTTATTTGACTGATAAATGGTTTTTTCCTAGCTATACCTTTATATCTTGCATTTCTAATAACATTATGAATGATCTGTGGCACAACTATTAAATTAGAAAATTTAACATCAATGTACGGAGACTTTTTTGACCCACTGTATATACCTTGGTACTATATTATAACCTAACCCAAATCATCTAGTTAGGATAGTAAAATAATGATATGATGTTTCTCACATTTTTGAACTTTGATATAAAATTTAAATATTTATATTGTATTTTTACATTATTTTAATTTATAGAGATCTCAACCAACACCACAAGGACAAGATACATCTAAATCTATTGGTAGTTTAAGCAAACATTCATCAACAGAAAATAATGCTACAATTGTTCATCATAAACCTGAAGGTATGTATTGTATAAACATTTTTTTGTCTAGTTTTTATTTACTATATAATTAGATTAATAAGTCAAATCTGCAATTTTTATTTGTTAATTTAGATTCTGTTTTGTAATTAGTTAAATATTAACCAAAAGTATTATTTATATGTTTTACATTAATATACATTAAAAAGCATGTTCTTGTTTGGACCATTTATACAGTTGTGTAGGGTTATGATAATTTTTGCTAAGCGAATGCAAAATATAAGTAACTATTTAGATGAGTGAATAGTTTCAAAAACGTTCAACCTGTAAAATGCTCACTTTAAAGAGTTGCTTAATTGCATAATAAAATAAGTTTTTTTAATTATTGTATTTCTTCTTAAAATTTCATTTGTGTCTTTTTTTTTTTTCCATTTAAAATACATAATATATCAGAACATTTTATTACAAATTACAACATTTGCTAACAGGTTGGTCGTTTTTGGAGCAGCTCTCTGATTGCCCGCCTCACAGTGTCTACGCCATACCCAAAGCCAAAGCAACATCCAAACCAGAGAATAAAGTACGCAAAAAACGAGAACCAGGTATACGAGAGAGTGATCGTTTTAAAGAAGCTCTTGAAGCTGTTCGTGTGGGACGTATGGGATTTTGTCGTGCAGCCCAAGAGTATGGTATAAATAATCGTACATTATGGCTCGAGTACAAAAAGAAAGGTTATCCTGTTCACCGAAAAGGTCAGTCTTCCTCATCTATTCCAGTGCCTTCACCAGCCTCATCAATCAATGGTCAATCTTCCGATCAAGTGTATCAAGCGCCGTTATATGAACCTTCAACGTCTCAGACATCTTCAACAGTCGATCATCCTGCTTATGTTTCACAAATGTATTCACAACCGTTGACAGTAATTAATCCATGCTATTATTCTTCACCTGCACCTTCAATATTTTCTGCTGGAAACCATACATAATTATTACATTACTATTAACAATTCTTTTTACGATTCCTTTTCTTTAGCTAATAATTTCACTTTTACTGGTTTGCACAAATATTTAACTATATTAATTTTATGATTCATTCATTTGAATACAGAATAGAATGTACAGCAATGATTTGTTATTTTCAAGTGGTAGAAGTTATGTTATTGTTTTAAATATTAAATTATCGTGGAACACCTTTTATTTGACGAATCATTCACAGTTCATTATTAGTGAGATACAACAATAAATTGAGTATCCCCTATACATGTGTAGTGTACTTAAACTGCTTTTTATACTTATTGTAAACATTTTTCAGCATAATATTTTTTTAATGGGCTTTGGTAATTTTGGCCATTTATCCCTTTCCTCCATGTGTCTTTTGTGGTAGGAAAATATTTGGATAAAATCATATTAGAATTGTTAGTTGGTAGGTTGAACAATGATGGTAGGTTATTCTTTAAGAATAGAGGTCCTGCTCAGAAAATGTAGTTGGCCAGTGACTAGGTTCGAACTATCAACTACGTGTTTAATCACAGCTGTGCTTATACCACCTAGACCTGATACCTCCATTATGGAGGGTCCCATGATATTGTTTAATAAAGAAGTTTTTAAATGAAGTTAAAAAAATTAAAAAATAATTAAACATTTTAAATACCATTTAATACCTTATACCATAATAAGACAAAAATATTATAAAATATTTTAAATTATGAAACTTTTTTTTATAGAAAAAAAGGATAATTTATACATACAATTTTCATGATATGACATTAAAATAGAATAGAGAATAGGCAAACATGACATGAATTATGTAATAAGGGAAGTTACCCTATTTAGAATACATTTTATTCGCGGCATAATGATAGGTTATGTTGTGTCTCATAATTTTTTTAATAATTCTTTTAAAACTAAAGTTAAAAAGATAAATTTATGTGGATAATATTTCTATAAATAAAGGGGTAAGGAATTTCTTAAAAACTGGGTTACTGACATTCCCCCTCTTCTTCCCTTAAGTGAAATCTTAATATCCCTCTAGTTATGGTTCATTAAAATTGCCTATTCACTCACATTATTAGTGAAGTGTAGAGAGCAGTTTTTGGATACTTTATGTGTATATGATAAAGACGACTGATTTTAATGTTACTCTTAAAGAACTGTCAAGTATTCAATGATCCGTTAATATTTTAAGAAGCAATTGTGCATCCCGGTATTAATCTTTAATTATTTATTTGTATAGATATTTTAATTATAAATTATAATATATTATTAGTTTTAACTTGATTTGTATAACAAAATTATTTTTAAATGTAATATGTACCGAAATATAATTACTGTATTTTGTAACTTAGTTGTTTTTTCTTTATCCATACCTCATTATTGTACTCTTAACAATATAATATAATATTATTTGGTTTCAATCAGTTATTAAAAATGGATCTTTTAATTTTCCAGTTAATAAACGAATTAGAACTCTAGTACGTCAACCCCATATAAAAATCAATGATTGTGAAATGAGTACAGAGTCGTCAACTGTTGTAAAAAGCGAAACTAATGATGAATTGGAACCAGTGTTCCGTGTACTTGAGAGACAATGTTCTGAGCCAAATCCATCATCGATCAACACACTAGCTGTTCCTAAACCAACTATAGTCAAACAAATTTCACAGCCATTGGAATCATGTCAAACATCTAGAAGTTATTTCAATGATGAACTCCCCCCTAGTGTATCACAGGTAAATCATAAACATTGTATATCATAATACCTTGGCATTTATGAACACCATGATGTTCATTGAACAATGGTGATATATATAGATAAATAGGAATGACTCATACAACGGATCGACGCGATCAGATCACTGTCCATTGTTGAGAACAGGACCAGCGCTTGGATGTAGTTTTTGTTGGAACACAATTGATGCTCGTGGAAGGTTTTTGAGACGAAAAACAAAATATCACTGCCCCGAATGCAATATAAACCTCTGTTTGGTTCCTTGTTTTCAGGTGATTAATTACTTTAGCATAACCATAAGACATTTTTTGTTAGGTTCTGTCAATAATGTCTTGGGGGACGGAGTGGCCGAGTGGACTAAGGCGTCGGCTACGATACGTACCGTCGCTGGTTCGAACCCGGCCACGGGCAGTCTCTCTACTTGGACAGGAAACAACTGCCTTTGAAGAGAGACTGCCATCCCCCCTCCCCGGGACATGGCAGAAACCTACGGGTGTCCCAATAAAAATTCTGCCAACCAGGCGGTCCGAGATTGTTAGTCAAAATCTCGGACACATACCCGCCACACGAGTATAATAATAATAATGTCTTGAAATTAATAAATAAGCAAAAATGAAGGTATTAGAATAGAATGCTAGTTAAATTATTTGAAATAATGAAAATAAATTTTATAATTTTAAGAATGCTGTTAGGTGTTCAAATAATTTAAAATTAGCATATTTTTAATATTGTTTTAATTTTATGACTGAAAATGGTAATACTTTGAAATGTTTATAAACAATCTTATTTTTCAAACTATTACATTGATCCTTAAATATTTAGTTTATTAAATAATTACATTATCAAAAATGTTATATTTTTGCTTTTAATTTTTAGGAGTTTCATGAAAAACAAACTCAAACAAAATCAACAGAAATTACTTCGACTGATCATCCACGTACTTTAAAAGAAGAAGATACTGTATAGTTTTTGTCTGTAGTATATATTTGTTATGAATTATAGTTTTTTAACTATGTGTTACCATTTTTTACTACTTAAGAATTTATTCTGATTTTGTTTAGTCTAGAACAAATAATATAGTTATTTGTTAAATTGTTATTTTTTCTAATTGAAATAATATCAAATTATATATGAATACAACATTAAATATGTTGTAAATAATTTAAGCTTATAAGATGTTTTCTAAACATATAATTCAGGCTTTGTTAAGTATACATTTGTATATTATATAAGTATAGGTATGAATTAAGTAAATCATAGAATAGATAATTATTTTAACTGCAATGCAATTTAAATACAAATTCTAGTCATTAATAAAAGAAGTTTTGTGCAGTTAAATTGTAAATTTTAATAAAAGTGATATTTTACTAAGTATTTCCTTCAAGCAATTTTGTTGATGCCAAATATTTTTTTCAAATGTTTTGTTATTACATATGATAAAGAATTTCAAAATTATTACTTAGTATGATTAATTTATTTTATAATATTGTGTAGCAATTATTTCAAAGGGAATAAACCCACAGAATATAGAACAATGTTAGAAGTTAATGAGTGATGGGCATAATCGAGTTATTTCCATTATCAAAATAATAATTCGATTATATACCTGAGAGATTATTTTGAGTGATACCTCTTTATTTTAAAAACAATCAATTTTCAAATCAAATCAAACAAATTTAAAAAAAATAAATTCTTAATCTGAAAATATAAGTCAAATGAAAAAATATTATGAATGATTTTCATACAACAAAATAGGGAGGGAGAAATACTAATTTTATTCTTCATAATTGATTAAATAAATACTAGTTGTTGACTTGAAGTCATTGTGTTTTCAACTCGTGGGTCTGATCGAGTAGACAAATATTGATGGGTATACGGTTATTCTTAGTTATTTATATTATAAAGTTTGACATAAATATATAGCTATAATTTTTGAATTATTCAACCACAAAACAACAAAAATTTCACATAATGTTTATCTTGATTATTAATATTTCCAATTATTTCAAGACATCTCTCAATTATAAAAATGTCTTGATTATTAATATTCCGATTATTGAAATCATTCAATTAAACCCATCATCAAAGAAAATAAAAAAATTAAGAGTAGGTTGATGGTGAATAGAATAACAAGTTATCTCTAAAATTACACACAAGACAAAGCATCTATTAAGTTTTCTTTTGTATGATTTATCTTAATATTAGTTTCATACAATTCAATCAACTTTCTTCTTTTGAGTATTGTGGTGTATTTTTAAATTTTTTATGAGGTAAACTAAATTTATCTATAAAATTAGTAATTTTATAATATTATAAATTAACATTCTTTTTTTTAGTACATTTGTAACAATTCATTTATGACTTTTGAACCACTCCAAAAATATGCCAAGTATTATTAATTAGCAACATTAATAGTATGTTCATTAATGTGAACGCAAACTGTAAAATATTAACTTGATTATAACTGTTTAATACATTTTTTGGTATTAACTCAAAGTAATTTGTATCAATTAATGACACTAAATTTTGAAGCTAAAATATTTTTGATGAACATAAAATTAATTTAACTTTGTAATATATCTGTCAAATTTAGAACCAAGGAAATAAATAAAAAAAGGAATAATTTTGTAAGAAAAAATTAAAATTTTTTTAGACCAAATATACAATGTATATTTAAAATAAATGAATTAATATACGGGAATTAACGATTAGACTTGGCAACACGTTCCAGTTCGTCTTTCTTTTTGATAGCATAAGAATTTGATGATCCCTGTAAAGATAAAATAATGAATATTTGCTTTTATTTGATAGTTTATCATGTGTATTTAACAAACCTTAGCAGCATTGATCAATTCATCAGCTAAACATTCAGCAATTGTTTTGATATTTCTGAATGCTGCTTCTCGGGATCCTGTGCACAGTAACCAAATAGCTTGATTGACACGTCTCAGTGGAGAAACATCAACTGCTTGACGCCTGACTGTACCAGCTCTACCAATACGTGTAGAATCTTCCCTGGGTCCACTGTTGATAATGGCTTTGACAAGTACTTGTAATGGATTTTCACCAGACAACAGGTATATGATTTCAAAAGCATGTTTAACAATACGGACAGCCATCAGTTTCTTTCCATTATTACGTCCGTGCATCATCAAAGAATTAGTTAAACGTTCAACAATTGGACATTGAGCCTTACGGAAACGTTTAGCTGCATAACGTCCAGCAGAATGAGGTACATACTTGGCATACTTTTCTTTGACAGCAATGTAATCCTATCAAATTTAAAGTAGTAATTTGTTAAGTATAATATAAAACTGATGAACAGTAGTAATGAGAAAATTATTTTTAAATAACATGATGAATAATGACAGCGTAAAAGACAAAAGCATACTTGTAAAGACATATCAGAAACTTCAACATCATCACAACTCCATCTGCCAAAGAGTTTAACTTCAGGTAATTCAGCAGCTACTTGTAAAGGAGCTGAATCTACGTTAGGTGTAACTTGGACATCTCCCCAGTCTTCATCAGCCATTTTGTATCTGAAATAATAATGAAATTAAAATATAAACCGAAAAAATAAGATTTAAATCATTCATTTAAATATTTGGCAACATGAGAACTTTTAAAAAAATTCTCATATGTAAGTACACCGTGTAAGAGCAACTAGAACCTTAGAGCGTTCGATCATTATTTCAGAGTTAAGTAACGAATAAGATCTTGAAACATAAGACAACAGAATATACAAATGGATAACGAAAGCCAATACTAAAAATTTTATTGGAATGGTCATATATATGTACGGTTAATGACGTGCGATCGACCAAATTATTACGATTTCGCAAACCAAGGTGTGATACAATAAGTAAAGCGAATTCAGATTGTGGACGTAGATACGTGTCGATTATAAGCGATTGGAAACAATGATTGAATTAACAATGTAGATTCACAATACCTTGGATGAGAGTAGTACTTATAGAACACAGAAAGCACCGGATAATAACGAAGAACTATGTTTACCTTACGAAGGTTTACGTTCAAATAGATTAGAGATGGGGTTTTGAGGTTAGCCATGTGTAATTGTTGGCGATTTCTCGGTGAAAACATCGAATAGAAACAGAATTTTGGGGAAGGATAACAAAGCAGCACGAAACGCCAGTATCCGAGTGTGAATCAGAATTTAATTTACTTACCTCTTTTTTATGTAGGAATTAGACAGGAAATTTCCGAACCCGTAAAGTTGGAACGCGGACAAGTGAACTAGAATTCCAGACGAAAGAGAGCGGTCAGCAGAATACAGCACAGGACGATTTATTGACAAGAGCGCGTTGGCGACACTGGGGACGTACACATAGCGGACGCAGTGTCGCCAGTCGGTTGGCAATTGCAAAGAGAATATTAAACATACAGAAAAAGATCTGTGACGGTAAATTAGAAAAATAACCGTACGCGTGAGTGTATGAAGTACGATTAAAGGAAAATATCTAAAATAGCAAAGCTCAGTTTAAATGCAATAGATATTTATTCAATACTTGCCACAGATATAGGAATGTATTGTTTTGTATATCTTGGATACTGATGCTAAATCTCCACGTTAGGTGTGTGTAGAGAGCCTTGATATTTAATATCAAGGCTCTCTAGGTGTGTGTAATTTACTATTATTTGCCATAGACATTTAAATAATTCGAACGAAATTGATGTTTATTTTCCGTGATTCGAGATTCGACAATTCCAACTAATTACGAATTATGACGGTTAACATTATGAATTTAAGATCAAAGAATAATAACATTTGCATTAAATTTCGATAGCCAAAACCTATCGTCATGGTTACATCGTGTTATTCACGTTGGCTACGCTGTTTTTCGATTGTTCTTGTTATCATTAACATTTAACTATCACGTTCGCATTTATAATTTATTTTTTTTTATCTTATTACAACGTGAATTTATGTAAAGTCGTGCGCATTCGGATTGTCGTCTATTTTTGGCGGTTATATTCCGTAGGAAACTATTATTTGATTTTTCTTTTCTACTACACCACCAAAGTCTATCATGTCATTGGCAGAACCAAGGAAGAGAAGGAAAAATCCTATGCACAGTATTAATTTGTCAGCTCAAAATCATTGGTCGGAAGGTAATTTTTGTTTAAATTCGTGTTATTTCATTTCAGTGTCTGTCATGTTGTCGGTCACATTTATTTATATCGTTCAATATATGTGTATCATTACCATGTACTAGAATCTTATTTTATTTTAAACTTGTATACAATTTTAGATGATTCAAAATTTGGTCAACGTATGCTTGAAAAATTTGGCTGGTCAAAAGGAGCTGGTCTTGGAAAAAATAAACAAGGAATAGCAGAAAATATTAAAATTCAACACAAAGTTACCCCTACAGGTATAAAATGTTTCTAAAATAATTAAAGTAATAGTTTTAATTTTATTATGTTTATTTGTTAACACTGCTAGCTACATGGCTTAAAAGTTATAAATCTTTACTTATGAATACTTGAAAGTTATTAGTGATGTATGTTCTCATATAGAACTTATATTTATAACTTATATATTTCAATTTAAATAGTTATTATGATGATAAAAAAATTAGGTTCCTGCTAATAGTAGTATATTCCATTTTTGTATGTATTAAAATGAAGTTTGTATATTCTTAAATGTAGTCTTAGAAATATTTATAAAATTTGGTTTATGATTTATTTTTAGTATATAATTTATGAAATTTTATTGTTACGATCATGTAGGATTAGGATTTCTAGCAAACAATGCAGATGATTGGTTTAAAGCAGGCGAAGACTATTCGCGATTATTATCTCAACTAACTGAAAAGTTTAATCAGTACCAGGCACTTACACAAGAAAATGATAATAAAAGCTCACCAAAATCTCTTGAGAAAAATTCGTTGAATTCTAGATCAAGAGTACAGTAAGTTATTACAAAATTGTTTGTTCCATAGTTTAATTAAATTCATTAATTTAATGTTATTTTTAGCTATCACAAATTTACAAAAGGAAAAGATTTGACTCAATACAAAAAGGAAGAACTAACATGTATATTAGGTAAAGGTGTAAAAGATGATGATGATAAATCAAATGGTTTGAATATGCAAGAATACTTTAAAACTAAACAAGAAAGTAAAAAACTGCTTACGAATAAACAGGATAATACACCTAGCAATAAAGATCCTATTTGGATTTCTAATGATGAAACTAAAAAAAATATTAACCTTAAGAAAGATAAGAATATTAAAACCAAAGAAGTTAACAATAGTATAAGTGATGCAATAGACTCTGAAGAAAAAGCTGTTGAACATGTAAATAATTTTACACCAATAAAAAAAAAGAAACGTGAGCCACAACTGTCACAAAAAACTATTGAACCTTCTCATGAACTTTCTAATGAATGCAATGATGATGAATCAAAAACTAAAAAGAAAAAATCAAAAGAGTCCATTGGTGACAATGTGGATGATGTTGATTTAATAAACAAAAAAAAAAATAAAAAATCAAAAATGTCAACAAATGAAAATGTGGATAGTGTTAAGTGTCTTGAAAGTGAGTGCAATAGTACTAACAATAAGGAAATTCAAAAACAAGAAGAGTTAGTATTATCGCATAAATACCAGAGTTTAGTTGACCTTTTAATTGAAAACAGTTCTGCTGGTAAAAAGTATTGTGCGGATTCAAGTTCTCCTTTGTTTGAAGAAAAAATGAAGGAATTTGTTGATACTGTTAAAAAACAATATTCAACCGCTGTTTGTTCTGAAATTAAACCAGCAAATGATGAACTCAAGTTAAATAAACCTTTGATTTTGAATCCTGATGACAAAAACTTTATAAGAGATTTTGAGACTCAAAAATCTAAAGTACTTGATAGTATAATGAAACGACAAGAGGTGTCAAAATATGTGAATGACAAATCTATGTTTATTGCTAAACATGGTGATATTTTATTCTTCGGTAGTAATATAAATGACATCAAAGGTTATGGAGACTGGTAAAATATATTGAATAATATTATATGAATTTAATATATATATTTTTTTTTATGATTTTTGATATGTATTATAATAAAAAAACATATTTTTCAATGTTATAAAAAATAATATTTATTTTTCTTTGTTATATTTTATAATTGAATTGATTCTTATGATGAGTTTAATTATTTTGAAATACACATTAAAATGAATATAATGTACAATATAATGCATTATAAAAAGAATTTTTTGGTCTTGAGATCAAAAACCCCAAGGGTCTAAACATTTAGAAATTTCCATTAAGCACACTGAAGATTCAGAAATTTTTGCCAATAATTTCTTTAGATCTGCTTGAGAAAATAACTGAAATAAAAAATGCTGTCATGTATAAAAGTAAAAAACATAAGTTTTGTTTTTATTAATACTTGGTAAAATTTGTTTATCTCATCTGTTATGTAACTGGCCAATTTAATGCACTCTGAATACTTTTCGGTAGTATGAAGTATAGTATGCAAAAGCATAAAAATCTGAAATAATGATAAATCATAACATTTTTTTGAGACAATGAAGTAAATATGAAATTATATAATGCTTGAATTAATAGCCAAGTCTCATAAATTTGATATAACAGATATAATAAATAAGGATATTATTATTATTATAATTTGATAACTATAAACAACAAACCTTCGGGATACATATAGTGCGTAAAAGTTCAAAATGTTCATGGCGACTTTTGTCTGTGTTGTCATGGTCAACAAGCCAGCCATTGGGGAAAAACAATAAGTTGAAAAGTTGTTCTATCACAATCTGAAAATGTAATAGTATTTTTAACATACCTTTAAATACATTAAAATCTAGCAAATATACTTGTGATGAGTTGGAGAAGCTCTTTTTCCAGTTGTCTAAAGCTGTTTGATACTGTTTCATATTGTGGTCGTAAATCATTTTTTTTGAGTATTCAGCATTTGCAGGTAATTTGGTAGGTTCAATGGGTTTGGATTGGTGGTATTCATGAAACCATTCTGCAAACCCTTCTTCTGCATCCTAAATTAATTGATCATTAATTTACGTGATTTAAATAACATAATAAATAGTATACATTAATATAACTAATTACATACTAAATAACATTTATAAGCTAAATACTCTAAGATGAGTGATTGAATTTTACTGGAAAGTGATATATCAGATGCCAAAAGTGTTTCAATATTTACATTATCATTATTCAATAATGTACTGATTGATTCCTTTTGAACCTAAAGTTTAACATATAAGGATTAATATAATTAATTATAATATAATAAAAAAAATAGTATAATTAAATTTCACTTAAAACCTGACCTTGTTAAATGCTAAACGAGCAGCTTGAATTTTTCCTTGAGCGACAAAATTACGCACAACTGCATTGATTTGAACAAATGCTTCTTCTACCTGGTGTGGATAGTAAATTATCCAATCTAGTGCTGAAACCAATTCGAGATCATCATTGGTAATTTCCGAAAATAGGTCAACACCAGAATTCACATTGGTAAATCTATTTCTGCATAATTATATGTAACAATATTACAATTAATCAAAAGATTTCACAATGTTAATAAAATCAATATGTACCTATATGTCTCAACAATATGTTTAGTAATCTCATCTACAGGAAGTGAAAATTTTTCAGCAGACTTTAATCCATTATGTCGTTGTTCAGGTGAAATCATTTTTTCCAAAAATTTTGCATAAATTATGATTTGACTATTATGTTCTAGTTGTGATGTATAATAAGCAACTAGTATAGGATCATTTATAGGGATTAAGACCTGCAACATTGTAAGATAATTGATTAATCTTTATATATTTTGCATTTAATTTAGTTTATAAAATATTAATATATACTTCTATATATTTTTGTATAATGAGATTGGCAGCAAGTACATCATGTTGAATACCTGCCCAACGAATTACTAAGACCAAATGAGCAAGAAAACGTAAGAACTGAGGATCTAATTCTTTGTTTTCGGACCAATCTGCCATATTGTTTACTAACTCACAAAATTTATTTGTCATAAAATACTGTTGAATTTGACGTTTGGGTTGGTGGGCTTCTTGGCGCACTGATAATTTAGAGTTGGATTTCAGTTCAGCAACAATATCATCTAAAGACATTCTACAAAATATAAATAATTAGAAGTGAAACATTTATATATATATATATATATATATATATATATAAATAATTTGGCAATCAAGTGAAACAATATTATTTTACTTATATTCCCAGTATTTTTCTGGTAGACTTATAAAGTTGTTCGTCCTGTTGGTTTGAATGTGGTTTTCAACAGCAACATTTACAATAGTATGAAGATGTGCCCATAAAATGTCTTCCCATTTATTACATACAGGTAAAACAGCATCAATGTTACCACAAAGTATACCAATTGTAGCTCTCCAATATGCTGAGTTCTTGATGTCTGACGATATTTTCCACGCACAACACTTCCAAACATCTCTGGAATAAGTTAAAACAAAGGTTGAAACATAATTCATTATTTCAGCGGTTCCCAACCTGTGCACCGCGGATTCCAACCTGTGCACCGCGGTGCCCTAAGGGCACCCCGAACTCATTTAGGGGGCACCATGACTCATCGAAAAATGAAAAAAATTATTAAATTATATATTAAAAATTTACAATTTATTGTAGTTGAATAGACAAAAAATTGTTTTACGTACAAAATTACTTAGCATACTATCTGTATATCTAATATTAAATATAGTATTCATATTTATGCGAGGCAGGATTTTCGGCTTATACAGCTATTAAAACCAAATACCGCAACTGCCTTAATGTAGAACCTGACCTCCGTATCCAGTTGTCTCAAATTGAATTAGATATGGTCAAACTTTTCAAAAATAAGCAGCCTCAAATATCACATTTCTAATTAATAATTATTATTAGTTTTTCACTACTAAAGCAGTATTTTTTCTTTTTACTTTCAACTATAAAATCATAATTTGTTAATAATATGTTCAATAAAATTATTTAAATCACTTATGAATGAAAACTAGTGTTTATTTTTATCGCATTCCTCGTCATATTAACAAAAGGGCACCGCCAGCGAAAAAGGTTGGGAACCACTGCATTATTTAGTATTAGTGATAATATAAATCAAATACCTATTTGGATTCCCAAGAACTTCATCAGATTCTGTCTGTTCTTCTTTAGATTTATAAAAAGGATCGTGATATAGTCTCCATCCTTCCAATATTGCTGATCTCCAAAACTGACCATATTGACAACACAATAGTTCTGCCTTTTCTAAACGGCCACAACGAATTTCTGTAAAAACTTGGGCTAAAAGTCTATCGTCATCTATCTATTAACACATTTATCTTTAGTATAAAAATAAAATAAATATGATCACAAACAAAAAAATATATTATTACAACAAAAGTATATCATTCAAATGCACTTTTATTTAAATAATACAGTTAAATAGTCAATGAATTTTAAAGAAAATTGAACACATAACATTTGAATAAGTAAATTGAATCTATCTTATAATAAATAAGCATAAATGGATTATTTTGGGGTTGCATAAAAAGGAACAGCTAAATAAAAATTAATAACATACTTGATCTAAATCATGAATAGATCTTTCTTGCCTTCTAGGTGCATCTGGATCTAACTGAGTAACCAGAGAACCAGAGCTTTGATATATCAATTCTTTTTTCTAAAACAATATAAAATTATTTGAAATGCAGAATTATATAAATGTAGTATAAAAAACCGGATGGGCCTCGCTCTGCTGTACAGTTAGGGGTGGAGTGCACCTCGCTTATAGGATAGGTCATTATTATAATGGATTTGTTAAATTTGAATGCAATGATAGATATCATTGTATACGAATAACGATTCTGAACGGAGTTCATATGTTAGTCTAGAATATAATACAATGTTATTTATAAATATTATATAAGTATATTTTATTTTTAAACGAAAAATTTAGAAAAACCGAAAATTTAAATTGTCTATAAATAAGTCAAAATATGTCAAAATACTTTGAAATTTTAACCATGTATAGAAAACGTCAATATAAAGATTTAATGATAATTTAAAGTTGTTGCGGTTTTTCGTTTTTGAGTTAGGGCATTTTAAAAAAACCGATATCATTTGTCAGTCTAGAACATTCTACATTATATTATATTTTACAAGTAATTTTATGTCAATATTCGCTGTTCAAACGCTTGTAAAAAAAAATTGTGCCAATGGATTTTAATAATTTTTGAATGACATTAAGAACTACTTCTGTGCAATCTTCTATTAAATTTTCAAATATTTTGTAGGAGCCAAATATTTTTTATCACCGATTATAAAAAAAAATGTAAAAAATTCGAATATTTTAAATGCCTATAAGTGGCTTAAAAATCAATATAATATTTTGAAAAAAATTTGACATAAAGGAAATGCCAATATAAACAGCTGGTAGAAATTTCAAAAATCTGCGACTTATACTTTTTGAATTATAACAAATATTTAAAATCGTCTGAGAATAAATCGCTATTTTATGCAATTTCGTAAATATTTAAATTTCAAACAGTCATACAATTTTTTCCTCTTAGTCCGGTAGAAATATTTTTAAAGATTTTTGAAGAGTAGCTCATAGATAACCTAGTGTTAAAATTTTGAACCTTAAGTATGAACAAAAAAAATTTTATGAATTTTTATCTACAAAATAACTTGCAAATTATCGTGATTTTTACACATTTTATACAAATTTGAGAATTAAGGGCTTATAAAAAAAAATTGAGTTAACCGATCACCGATATTTTTTAGTTACGTAAAGTTTAACTTATTATAAACCTAGTATAAAATTTTCAAGAGTTTTCGCTCAACCAATTAAATTTTATAGATGTTTAAAAACAAAAATTTAACAAAAATCGAAAATTTAAATTGTCTATAAATAAGTCAAAATATGTCAAAATACTTTGAAATCTTAACCATGTATAGAGAACGTCAATATAAAGATTTGGTGAAAATTTCAAGTTGTTGCGGTTTTTCATTTTTGAGTTAGAGCATTTTAAAAAAAACCGATATCTTTGTCAGTCTAGAATATTATACAGTATATTATATTTTACATGTAATTTTTTGTCAATATTCGCTGTTCAAACGCTTATAAAAAAAAATTGTGCCTATGGATTTTAATAATTTTTGAATGACTTTAAGAACTACTTCTGTGGAATCTTCTATTAAATTTTCAAGTATTTTGTACGAGCCAAATTTTTTTTATCACCGATTATAAAAAAAAAATGTAAAAAAATCGAATATTTTAAATGCCTATAAGTGGCTTAAAAATCAATATAATATTTTGAAAAAAATATGACATAAAGGAAATACCAATCTTAACAGCTGGTAGAAATTTCAAAAATCTGCGACTTATACTTTTTGAATTATAAAAAATATTTAAAATCGTTTGAGAATAAATCGCTATTTTATGCAATTTCGTAAATATTTAAATTTCAAACAGTCATAAAATTTTTTCCTTTAATTCCGGTAGAAATTTTTTTAAAGATTTTTGAAGAGTAGCTTATACATAACCTCGTGTTAAAATTTTGAACCTTAAGTATGAACAGAAAAAATTTTATGAATTTTTATCTACAAAATAACTTGCAAATTATCGTGATTTTTACATATTTCGTATAAATTGTAACTTTGAGCACTTATAAAAAAAAATTGTGACTTACGATTTTAGATTTTTTTTTATCAGTTAAGGAACAACTTATAAGAAACCTTGTATTAAATTTTCAAGATTTTCTAGGCAGCCAAAAAAATTTTATCGTTATTTAAAAAAAAAATACTTAAAAAAATTTAAAACTTCAATTGTCTATAAATAGCTTCATAAAAGTCAAAATACTTTGAAAATTTAATGGTGTATAGAGAACGCTAATCTAAACATTTGGTGAAAATTTCAAGTATTTACATCGATTAGTTTTTGAGTTATAGCAAAATAAAAAATTTGATTATGTCAAAAACTGGTTTTGCGTAAAAACTCCCGTTTTTCCCAAATTTTTTTATGGTTTTTCCCGTCGCATTTAAAAAATATTGGAAATTTTTAACTTTTGACCCCCCAAAGTACCAAATAGATTCACTTTCCTTTCAGAAAAGTTGCTACATAAGGCAATCGAAGCATTTTTACTGCCCCAAAACGTGTCGACAGACACAAAAAAAAAAAAAAAAAAAAAAAAACACACATCATTGTAAAATCAATACATTCTTCACTCCGTTCAGAATCTAAAATTTAAATTAAAGAGATTTTTTCCTTGTATATTAATAGGGTCTCTGATACATACTAATAATTGACCTAAAGTATTTGGCCAAGCAACTTCTTCATCAGAAAAATGTTTTGCATTCTTCATGAATTCATTTTCCATTCTTTCAGCAGCACAATGTTCTAACCAATCAACTATTCTTTGTATCTATAATATGTAGGTAAGACAATGTTCAATAACTTTTTTTTAAAATTTTTTCATACAACACTTACCCCTTTTAATTTTTGATCTTCTTTGAACAAGGCATCCGATAAATCTCGATCACTTATTATATTATCAACTTTTTCAGATTCTAAATGTTGTACTTGAAAAAGTGTTAACAGTAAACGCCATGTATTTAATTCTTGTTCCAACCAATCTACATTCTATAAAAATAAAAATTATGAATTAAACTACAAATAAAAAAACTATTTCATTTTTTTTATAAGTACTTGATTTTGATCTTTTAAAATAGATATGGTATCTAAACAGTTGTCAATAAAATATTGAAGAATTTCTAAAAGTTGTAGAGGTGAGCTTATGCGAAATGCTTGAAGAACATCAAGAAATTGATAGTACAATCCATTTTCAGCTAATAAAATAAAAAGTTGATTAGTAATTATCATTTTTGAAAACAATTTAAATCTTACAATTTAATTTTGGTAGAGTAACAGGAGTGTCAAATATAGCACTGAGTTCACCTGGTGTCAGTGATACAGATAAATTGAACTGAGATTTATTTATTTTTAATTTGCTTAAATCGTCTGTATAATCCATGAAAGATTCATTATTGCCTGTAAAAGAACAAATGATAAAATTATAAGTTTGATAAAATATTTAAATGTTAATTTTAATAAATGTATTTACTAGTATCCAGATCAGCTAATATTTCAGCTCTGATAGAATCATCCATAGTTGTTGTTTAATGATATAAATTCTGTAATTATGAATATCCAGTATTCAAGTACCTAAAAAAAAATCTACAAATTGATAAAATAATAATATTGTGCTCAGAATGTAAAATACATAATTTTTTTTTTTAGTATCTATATAAGATTATAAGAAAAAATTGTACACAATGTATAATTGTATGAAATTTATACTATTATAAAATAATGTATTACATTATTTGACCAGTAAAATATAACGTACCAATTTATTAACCTTTTAATTAAATTAAACACAAATTATAATAAGAGAAGATTAAGATTTTTGGAATAATCAAGACTTGGCCAGCTTTTATAGACTTGATAACTATACAATGAGAAATAAATATTAGACAATAACATTAAGTAGTAACATAATATGGTAACTGAAAGACACTATTTCATTGTTAATTTCATGTTAGTATAAATATAAGAGTTGGATGTGTTGATTAATATTTTTAATACAATGGAAAACTTTAAACGAACCAGAAACAATTTTTATGCGCTTTAGCATGAACGTAATGAATGCATAACAAAGGCAGCGTAAAATGTGTAAAAAGTTGACTACACATTTTAAGTTAGAAGTCGACGCGCAGCGATAAACGACGGATGAATGTAATTTTTATTTACCTCAAGCGGAGTGTGCACGAAGTTTTCTGTAATAAGGTATTTTCAATGGAACAAAACCACTGTGGGTTCCATCACAGGACTTCGTAGAACGTTCGCGAGTAACAGTAAGTACATAGAGGAGAATAATACGTTTTCAAATAACGGACACCGACTTTATCGGGTATCAGCATTACAGCTCTGAGACGCGCCGGACGGGACGTTGAAAAGCAAAGATAACGAACGGAAAAACAAAAAACGTGCGGCGGCTGACTAAAGATAAGGGCTCCTATCGTCACAGACCGACGTATAGATTGGTAGAACTGTTGCAAATTGATTTTTTCCAGCGCCGATTTTGAAATTTGGTGTTCGTTTCAGCCACGAAGCATAGAATAAAAATATAATTATTATAATTATTTTTTGTACATCTTGCATTCCTGTGGTACCGTAACTTCATTACGCGATGTTTATTTTACGAACGTTTTGTAGCTTGGTTTATCCTGATTCTCTGGTAAAGCATAAAAATAATTGGTATTCGTAATAGTTTAACTAATACGTCTTTTTGATACTTTAAGCACCTATAATACGATAAAATATCAAAAAGTAGGAACAATGCAATTGTTGAAATTGTCACTCTAACGCACGCACACAACAATAAATATAATAATTTCATAATAAGGTTTTAAAAATGTCGGCGACTATTTTTCAACGGAGTATTTTAAATCAAATTATCCGATTCATTATTTTCTCTTGACACGTACATTTTTACCATTCTACTATGGTTCGGTTTTGGGAATTAAAAAAAAAAATACTTATTGATAATCTGATATCAATCGATACGAACATTGATTTTGATATTTATAAAAACATCGAATCCTGTGATAGATAACTAAAGGTTCAATGTCGATCGTAAAAAAAAAAATCTCCTACCGATGTAAAAACGACCAATAACATCACAACAGTTCAAAATTAAAGTAAAAATTATAATAAATATTTCTTATAACCGTGTGTTTGATATATATTAGTTTTTAAATATAACAAAATTGTCAATGTATTTAATTGTTTTTCTTTCATTTGAATCAGTCTAGAGCCAAATACAAAGTAGAAATAAAAATAGTGTTCTGGTGAAAATTATTGAATCTACGAGTATATTAAATTGAGCATTCCAAAAACAATTTGTTTGTTTTGAATAATAATTTGCACAGGTCTATAGATCAAAATTCAAGGATGTTGAAGAGTAGACCTTACAGGAAAATATAGGATGATAGATTAGTTAAAAATCATTTTAAAATGGTTATTTAAGTAAAAATCAATTTTAAATTTATTATAAATAACAGTTATTATTCCTAATTACTATTTTTTGAATTATATTAATGTTTCTTTGATTCCCAAAATTCATAAAATAATGTAATTTTATCGGTTGAATAGTTAAAAAAAGAAAAAAGCTTATTAAGTCGACAATACGTTAGTACGTTAACATTTTTCAAAAGATGTAAATGGTACGCGGATAGAAAAAGGTTGGGAACCGCTGGAATAGAGTTTTTTTTTTGTGGTTTTGGTCAATTTATTTGGAGCCGATATCTAGCTCGTGGCAAATTAGGCTTTGTTTGCATTACTTATATAATCGGTAAATCATAGGTACGCGCGGACATTTAAAATATTACGGCAGCATTTATGTGTTTGCATTTTATAGTAACGTGAATCGTATTATGCACGTAATTTTTTGTATTTTTGTTCAAGCACTTGAACTCATCTAAATACTCGAAGGTGTAGGCATCTATTTTTAAATGTATTATCCCATTCAATTAAACCTTATATGTTCATATATATATATTGTAACATCACAACATTTTATATTCATTATAGTTATGAATCTGGAAGACCCGCTTCGTGCTTTTCTGTGTATATATTTTTATGTGGAATCTAATTACGGAAAGTGCATAACCTCGTCATCGCGATCCTCACCCGGCGCGACATATACACTCCGAGATGGGCAATTATTATTCATTATTATAATGAACTACTAATTACCACTGGCCAAAATACAAAAGTAATCGGAGGAACGCGCAAGTAATTAGAGCTCCAGAAAAAGCTTTCTTCCTGTCCAACGGTTGCACTGGAACATCGATTGATACTATTATTTTATTTTCTCGGTCTTCGATTCAATCTGGAGTAGAGAAATTTAGTTTCTTCCGCGGAAATTTGGTTCGACAGGCAAATGTAAATTTAAATTTTTTTTTTTTATAATGTGTATTGAGAAGTATGTATATATACTTATAAAAAAATGATTTATTTAGTGGTCCTCCGAAAACGGTGGCTATCTAAAAAATTAAATTTTCGTGTGGCTTACTGAGTTTTACATAAAATTTGAACTTTATTGAAAATGTAAAGTTAATTATACCTTGTTCTTTATTTTCTCTCGGATGGAGTTTCATATCCCCCCCCCCTCCTCTGACCTTTCTCCATAGTAAATTTATTTCATTAAATCAATAACTATGCGTTGAAATTTGCCTTTTTTTTATCATTTAAATGTTTATTATACTAAAATCAAAAATCCTACTCAGACTTTCGAATTTCGGACATAGACTGACGACGGTAACTATTAAATTCGTCAATACGATTCTCTGGCCGAATAAATGTCGCAATATGTAATCAATAGAAATCGTATATAATGACATTTATGAGGTTAGTAAAATGATCGAATACAAAAGTTTGTCGTTCGGACGAAGAATATCATTATAAATAATGGCGATTATATAAAAATACAGCTTATATTTTAAGCTTTCGAATGATGCATCATACTTTGAAAAAAAAAATCGGGACCTTTCTTTAAATACACGCCTCGTTCTTAAAACTAGCTGAATCACTAGTTAGCTAATTATTAGTTGAATTATCCGGCTTCGTCCAGGAATGCTTATCTAGATTAGGTTACTCTGGGTAAACAAAAAAAAAAAATATATAATCTTAATTTTCCTTTTCATTTCAACCCAGGATTAGAACTGGCACCAAGTTTCTCTGGCTGACATTGTTATTGACATAGGGTATTGCAAAATAAATAATCACTCATAGCTTAATGAAACATAACCACTCTAAATAACATCAAGAATACAGCTAATTTCAAACTGTATTTCAATGTAATTGTAGTTCATATTATATTATTTCACCTGGACTTGATGTCTCGATGACATATTCATCTATTTATAAACTTCATTTAAAAATACTATATGTAAAATGGGTGCAATCGAGCCAAATTAATGTATGCACATACTGACGAAAGAACTTTTTAATTTTAAATAATAAAAAGCGGAATAGTTGACAGTTGGTGAGCTTGCAATCACGTTTTGTCATGAGATGCTCCTTGAAGGGTCCGATGAACGTATGTGGAAGAGAGTACAGCAGGATGATAATTTGATTAAATGTGGTCTCCGTTTAATGTTGGCCTATTTAAGATCACAGTGGTGTATCGCTATGTTTGATTTATGTTTTTTGTGCGCGTGTCGAAAGAGTCTTAATTTATTCATTTATAAAATGTGACAATAACGAATTATTCACTTCATTATACTTAAAAATAAACTGTGCAATATACGTTTATTCAACAAGCTACCCAATTTACAATTAAAATGTACGTTCTCATATTTTATTACACTGGTGATTTTTTTTTAGATTGCTTTGTCGATTGATTTGGTAATATTTATACTTAAAATTTCATAAAAAAAACTTGCTGCAAAGTACGAATTCGGCTATTATAGTTAAACTTTAATAATAAAGAAATTTATGTGTATATTATGATATTGTAAGTTTTCTCATCAGTCACCATCCTAGCTAATATTAAATGACAATAATATGTGTATTGTACCGTTCAAAAGCATAAGGTATTACACGAGGTGCAATTTTTTTTTAATTATGTAAATGCCTGATCTACATTGTTTCAAGTCTTGTCAGAAATAACTTAAGACAATACAACTTATTAATATATGTATTAGTTTCATTGAAAATGAATTAACTCCTAATCCTATTCACTATCCACAGTACTGTGCCACGACACGATTATTTGCTATACGTCGTTGAACACTAAATGGCAACACAGTCAGTCATTAAATAGTACAGCGAGCGAGGACTTATTAAAAATGCAGATAGGGAGAGTTAACAATTGCGTATAATACATCGTTTTACTTATTCATGATACGTCATATGATCGTTATACATGATATATGTAATATATTATTTTTATATATATTATTATACAGGTATATAATAATATTATGAACAATGCTTTATGACAATACCTTGTAGTTACAATAGTCTAAAGAGGTATATGTAAGGGATATATGTTAAAAGCATTTCAAAGACTGGAGGTATCAGAAAGATGAAAATACAGGAGGTGGAGGTGGTAGTGGAGGTGGAGGAGGTATATATACTGAAATATTTTCATTCGAATCCGATATAGACAAAAGGTTTTCTTCTTGGTCAACTGTTTTTGAAATTTCTTTAGTAATCTTGTTGTCCACAATTATTTTATCATAATCAACTTCTTTCTTCTCTTGGTTCATATCTTGAAGTGCTAGGGGTAGTGTTAGAGTTGGTGAAAGAGGTTTTAGGTCTTTTCCTTCATAAAAGACATTCGTCGTGCAATTTTTATTAACGCCCATCATGTTTGCAGTTGACATCAACATCAAGTTTTGAAGAGATTGATAGGGATTTGTTTTAATTTCTTCTAAGAAATTCAAATTTAAAACCATAAAATAATTTAATTAAACGTATACTATATTTTAGGTATAGAAATTTTAATAATATCTATAATAAGAATTACTTTCAATAAAGCAGAGCCGCATTTTCAAATTTTTGTATTGTCGAGTTAATTTTTCGGGTATCTTGTTATTTGTGTTTTCTAAACCCATAATGACGTTTTGGTTGTTGAATATATTATTATAGTTTCAGATGAATATTGTCTAATAAAATAATAAATATGTGCTATATTACTTTCTATTGCCTGTAACCGATCCATGACATTTAAATCATTGTTCAGATTCTTGAATTTATTAAAGTTATATTTTAAGGTTTTGAAATTATTTTTATGCACAAATATTTTCCGTCCAATGCCTAAAAAGTGGATGATTTTTTTGTTTAGTTTTAATTTACTAATAAAAATACACTAATACTCTTTAATAATAATTTGTTTACGTTGAGTTTCAACTAATTTTGAATCTAATATATTCATCTTCTTGACTACATTACCGTTTGACTGAACTAATGACTTATTTTCACTCATAATTGTGTCTATAGATTTATGAAGTTTATCGATCTTTTTATTAAATTCTTTTACATAAATGGGTTGTGTATCAGATGAAAGTAGAACCGCTGGAATAATATATTAATATACTGGTTATTTTGATTAAATCTACATAAATAATTTTTTACAATTATTGTTTGTTGTCGGTGTTTTTGGAAAAATATCTGTGAAAACATCCATTGTCTTTGTGTTAGACTCTAGATCTGTACATAGAAAGTGTTTTACATAGAGCTTGAAATGTTTTTGTTTTTATTTATACTATATTAATAATAATATTATTATGTTCATAATTACCTTCAATGATTCGCATTCTTCTTTCAATGAGCGTAAGTTTGTTCCGTAGTATATCCATTTCGTTGATCAAAATAGTATTATTAAACGTCAATTCATTTACTAAACATCGACGATAAAATTGTATTAATTAATATTTAATTTTTTTTTTATTGATAGCTTTGAGTTACAACTAGTATAGCTCAATAATTATACAAATTAATATTTTTAATAGAGTTAATACGTTCAAGTTTTAAAAAATTATACTGTACGATATGTTACTTCTTTTGTTGTTGTTTTTCTGTACAATCGAGTTGTTGACATATTTTTCTTTACCACACGTTTCTAAATATACGAAATTGTATGGTATTTTGAAATATTTTAAATTCTCAGAAACAACAATTTATAATTTCATATAGTATTAACAAACCTTCATTAATTTCCATTCTCTCTTCTATAAGTTTAGTTCTGTCCATCAAAGTATTAATATCTCGAAATATAATCTTGTCTCTATTTTCCATATTCACTATAACAAAATAACACGAAAAATATATTGAAATAATATTTTATCCAACGAAAACAACATTATCTATTTTTTAAACATGCATATAATTTTACTCATAGAAGTTGTATACAAAGCAGATTATTATTAGTTATTATTTTTTGTATATAAAGCAGATTTGATAAAAAACATGTTTAAAACACGTTTTAATAAAATTTTAAAAGAAATACAATTATTGGTTTGGGCTTATTTATAATATAATACATGAAGTTCAAGAAGTATAATTAAATATCATTTAGTAGCTAGTAGCTACATATAAATATTTACTATTAACTATTATATCCAAAAAATATATGTACAATAATATTATTTTCATACAATCTGTACTGTAACATACAAATAGTATTAATATACAACATAGGTATGTTTTATTTGTTGTAAATGAAAAATTGCAATCTATAAATGTATAAGTTTCTTTGGCTGTTACAGATGTACGATGAGGTTACTGTAGATTTGATCTTGTCATTACTTATTAGGTATAGTTTAATAATAAATAATAATAATTGAAGAATTCTGTTTACTAATAATTATTAATGAAGTACATACAATTATTTATCAATATTATATTGTAGTATTTATGAAACATAATAATAATTTATTATTATTACTGTGGTTAAAAATATTAGAATGTGACAAAATTTGTGTCAGTCGTTCTTAGAAGTTTCTTAGAAGTCTAATAATCAACTAAAAATTAAAAATTTGAACTATTTCGTGGTTGAAAGTATCTACGTTATATTTTATTTAATAATAGATTAAGTATATTAAGTATATTTATTTATTAGATTATTAATATTTTTATTTTACTTAAATTTAACAAAATAAAAATAATACAAATTGATTGGTTTTTATGTTATTTATTAGTAATATTAATTATAATAAACGAGTATTAATATTAATAGATTATATTTTAAGTTGAAGACAACTTAAAATAGTTATATATATATTTATAAGATATATTATAATTTGTCTACTTGTTCTAAATACTAGTTTTGTATTATGTTATCTTTATTTATAAGAATGTGATGTAATCAACTGTTAATTTTTATAGTTATTCTGTTGTTACCAAAAGAGATGGAACTTAATAATACTTACATTACAGTACCAATATTGACTAATAGAATCATTCTCTGATTTACTAAGAAGTATAATGTGCCTTAAAAGTTAAAATGTGGGTATTAAACTGAACTCTCAATCAATTACTAAACAATATAAAATAAAATAAATAATCAAATATTGCAGAAAATTGAAATTAAAACTTGTAGATTTCACCAATAGGTCAAAATTATATTTTTTCTGTTTTAAACAACTATTTTTTTTTACATTGTTTAAATCAAATTTTTTTAAAGATTTAAATTTAATCACATTTGATTAACTTGAATGATATGTTTAAAATATTTAGCTTGATCAACTTTGAAATAAAGACGTTGTAAATACCTTTCATATCGTATATTTCAGCCATCAATTTATCAATAGTGAAGCTTGACTGAGTTTGGTTTTCTATAACTTCTTGTTTCGTTGGTTCAAAATTGATGACTCCAAGTAATCCTGACGGATTGACCTTGTTATGTAAAATTGTGTTCATAATTTTGGGTCGTCTGATTAGAGGTAGAATGTTCTACTTGACCGGTAGATTTTTGATCGTTGTCAAATTTCATCATTTCTTAAAATTACTTAATACGTACTATATTAGAACATTTGTAATAATTATTTCAAATATTATTAAATTTACATGTAAAGATGTAATTTTTTTAATATTTAAAATCAAATATCGAAATGAAATATAACTAATTGTACACTAACAAAAATCAGTTTATTGATTTTGGGTTAACTATAATTCATTCGAACCAATTAATAAATGCATTTTTTACACTTAAATTATACCTACTTAATGATGAACACCTTTAAGTGTACTGCTCATTAAAACGGTCTCGTATCATTTTTTTTGCAGTTCGGAAAAGTAAAATTATAATTTTATAAAAAAAATTAAGTTAATGTTTTATTAAAGACTAACAGCCATAAATTACATTTGTATTGATAAAACTATAAAATAGAATAATATTTAAAATTTAAACAAAATTATAAACTATTATAAATAAAATAATTATATTATTATTATAAATAATAAAAAAACTGCATAGGTTGTGCAATTTATGTTACATCTTGGTACGTAACAGCTATATTAGGTATTTGTAAATTATCAAAGAAATTATGATTATTTATAAAAAAAAAAGATAAATTTATCTAGATAAATCCCAACACTGTTTGTTAGCTTTACCAGCAACTACTATATTTGAAGTCGAAAATCAAATTTTAATTTTATTGTAATTCGTAAAAATATTCCTAAAACTGATATTATGTTCTTTATTTTATTTTTTATTCGTTTTACTAAAGTGTGTTCAATTTGTACGATTAACACTGAAAATTCGCGGATTCACAACGATAGATTATTGTTACTCACACGTAGGTTTATTAAAAGGTGATAATATTTATAATGTATGTAAATGTATATAATATACAAGTTACAATTAGATTGAAAAATAAACTTTAATTTATTTGCACACACAGTTTTAAGCATATACGATAAGTAATATAAATGAAAACTTAGTAGTGGATGTCTCAAGAACATGATTTAAAGTTGGCGTTTTAATTATACCCAGTGTTTTTAAATATAAGTTTATCTTCATGGAACATCAAGAACTAAATCCCATGATTGATCATATCATTCATGAATGTTAAGAAAAAAACATGCAAATCGAAGCGTTCAATTAAAACCTTAACATTTTTGGCAGCCACATGTTTGATTACGATAGTATGAGTATATTGAATATGACAATAAGTACTAAGTACTAAGTACTAAGTACAATAAGTACATAATATATTATTTTTAATGTTATAATATTATATTATATTATATGTGTAAATATAATTATTGTAGACTCTAGTCCAGAATAATATTTATGATAACAAATAGTACTCGAAAAGCATTAAGTTTACACATCTTTTATAATAAGACGATAAAGGTGATAAAGCATCATTGATGAAAAAACGTTTCTAGAGTTGGCTTGAACATAAAAAGTCTCTACCTAAAATTAAATATATCATAATTATGAAAATACAAATTAATCGTGGTATAAATAGGTAACCGCTTTTTTTTATGTGTTCAAAGTTCCAATTTGTATAAAATGTGTAAAAATCACGATAATTTGCAAGTTCTTTTGTAGATAAAAATTCATAAAATCTTTTCTGTTCATACTTAAGGTTCAAAATTTTAACACTAGGTTATCTATAAGCTATTCTTCAAAGTTCTTTAAAAAAATTTCTACCAGACTTAGAGGAAAAAATTTTATGACTGTTTGAAATTTAAATATTTATGAAATTGCATAAAATAGCAATTTATTCTCAAACGATTTTAAATATTTGTTATAATTCAAAAAATATAAGTCGCAGATTTTTGAAATTTCTACCAGCTGTTAAGATTGGTATTTCCTTTATGTCATATTTTTTTCAAAATATAATATTGATTTTTAAGCTACTTATAGGCATTTAAAATATTCGATTTTTTTACATTTTTTTTTTTTTATAATCGGTGATAAAAAAAATTTGGCTCCTACAAAATACTTGAAAATTTAATAGAAGATTCCACAGAAGTAGTTCTTATTGTCATTCAAAAATTATTAAAATCCATAGGCACAATTTTTTTGAATTATTTATAGACAATTTAAATTTTCGATTTTTCTAAATTTTTCGTTTCAAAATAAAATATACTTATTACAATATTTATAAATAACATTGCATTATATTCTAGACAAACATACGAGTATCATCTCCGTTCAGAATCGTTTTTCGTATACAATGATACCTACCATTGAATTCAAATTTAACAAATCCATTATAATGACCTATCCTATGAAGAGTCGCACTTCACCCCCAAGTGTACAGCAGAGCGAGGTCCATCCGGTTCTTTTTTATTATTGATACGTTGTCAACGATAGTGGATTTACGTGTTTTATAGTAGAGAGCTACTGGTCCGAACCAGTAGACTCATTGGTATTAATTATAAGATGTAGCTAAGCATAATAATAAAACTGTAGTTGTCACGTGTACAAATTACTCAATTCTAAACATCTTTGCAGGTCATAAATAAAAACTGGGATAAATACATCGATTTTCGTACGGCAATATCCGCTGATGTGATTTTCCGGCGGATATCCGTTTTTTCACGTTAACCAACAGGAAATTACGTGATTTTCACCGTTTACCCCATGTACACACAGATACACACATACACACACACATACATATAGTCGTATGTTTACAGTTTATGATTTATTTATCATCTATAATTTTTGCTTGTGTTGGAATTATAGAGAGATCCAAAATCACGACTTTGAAATAAAATGTTAACATATAGAATTTTAATTACAGTATTTAATTAATAGAATAAAACTAAGAGATATAAGAGATATGAGAGATAGAAAAAGAAAGAAAAATAATAGGTACATGAAAAAATTACGAATACACATAAATATATCTTCTTCTTCTTCTTCTGTCTCGCCTTCCTCCCAACTATTTGGGGTCGGCCATCCTTGTCCTACACCTCCACTTCACTCCGTCAATCACATCTCTTCTGCACACACCGACAACCCTCATGTCATTCTCCATAGTCTCCAACCATCTCTATTTTGGTCTTCCTCTTCCTCTTTTTCCCTTCGACGTCCATCTTTATAACCACTCTTACTGCATTCATTTCCTCTCGCCTCATCACATGCCCAAACCATCTCAGCCTATTTTCTCTCATCTTGTCCACAATTGGCGCTACACCAACACTACCTCTCACGTATTCGTTCCTTATTCTATCTTCTCTTGTCACTCCACTCAACCATCTAAGCATTCTCATTTTCGCGACACTCATACTTTGTTCTATTCTCCTGTTATCCGCCCAACACTCTGAACCATACAGCATAGTTGGTCTCACTACACTTTTATAAAATTTACCTTTCAGCCTCATTGGAATTCTCTTATCGCATAACACGCCCGATGCTTCTCTCCATTTCATCCACCCGCACTTAATCCTATGTTTTACATCTATGTCAAAGCCCTCGTTCTATTGAACAAAAGATCCTAAATATTTAAAGCTCTCGACTTCACCTATCACATCACCATCTATTGTTATTGGTCTCCTCATTCCTTCAATTTCTTGGTCTCTTTGTCCAAAACCATACTCTATATACTCTGTTTTATTTCTACTAATTCTCAATCCCTTTTCTTCGAGGGCTAACCTCGACTCATTTACCCTATTATTGACAACTTCCAGGTTCTCTCCTACCAGAACTATATCATCCGCAAACATCATACACCATGGTATCTCACCCTGTATCTCCTTTGAAACCTCATCCATTACCACTGAGAACAGGTAGGGGCTATGTGCTGACCCCTGGTGCACACCTATTCCTACATTGAAACCTTCTGATACTCCACACCGACTTTTGACACTATATATATATATATATATATATATATAAAATATATATTTATGTATATAATAAGTAAGTATAGATGTATTAATAATTATAAGCTTCTCCCGTTTGTATAAACAACCAATTATTATTATTATTATTATTATTACTATAATTATATAATATAATATTATCATTTTCAGTTTTTTTGCATATTTAGGTGTTGTACCAATGCATATTTTTGGTTAATTTTCCAAGGAATTAAAACAAATATAAACAAAAAAATCCTGAAATATTTGTTCAACGATGTATTTTTTATAACATACTACACATCGTGTACAACTCGTCTGGGGTATCTCTATAGGCTGTAACCACAAATGTTTTTTTTATTTGTCCTAGTGAATAGATTCTTACACAGCTTTTGTCAGTTTGCAACTACCCTAATTAAAATGTTACCAATGAATCGTAACTCATTTAATTTTAATATCATAGTTGGAATGACATTCTTCTATCTCATAATTAATAGTTATGATTTATCTCGACTTCTCTCTGTAGACTTTATATAGATAAATAAACATGCAAGCAAGCATATTATACGAGAACGTATTATGTACAACATTTAAACATGCATAAACATAATTTAATATTAACATAAAATACGACTCATTATATCTATATTTCTTAAGTTTTCTTTATATTCTTTAATTTATTTTACTTCCTTCGGGAGTAGGGATAGAAATAGGAATTCAAAATACATGGTTGTCATATGTGCGATTCGCAAGAATCTGTAGGCGTCGTTGTTATTCTTCGTACTAACTTATAATCATCAAACACAAAATACAGAGATGTAGTTTATGAAGTATACAATTATATTGAGTAAGTATATAGTTATATTGGGAGCGTTATAGTGGTTAAAGTGATTCTGTACAATGGAATTGAGTAGGTAGTAATAACTTTTTTTTATTTGCTATAACTGTGTATACATAATATACTCATCCAATAACATTCGTACAATTTAATTTCGTAGAGTGTATTATTATATTATGATAAATAATACACACTTACACAAGCGATAGAAATAAAAACTCAATTTCGTTGAAAACAGGTGGTATAGATATATTTGGGTTTCGACGTTTCGTATTTTTTGATCTGATTTTATTATAGCTAAAAGGTATTTCCTTAAAAATAAAAGAACTATTATGTGTTGTCCTTTTTTTTCAATGTTGCAGTGTTGGCTATCAATTAATCATAATAATTTCCCTATAGTATTACGAATTGTACGTATGATTTACTTTTATTTTTTTTTATTTTTTTTCTATTGTTATTGTTTTCAATATATATTATATTATTATGGTTTTAGGAATATTTAGACTAAATTGGACGGTACAGGTTCAGGTTCAGGCTTAGCTCCCTTAAATTGATCCAAAGTTATGTTCATTGTCCATGAACTCGACTCACATTCATTGTACAATTTAAACTTATGTAAACAGCTTACGATTTATTTACGAGAACTTGTAAGTCAATTTCCAAAATTTGTTAGTAACGAAGATCTTAGATATGAAATTTAAGAACTATAATATTGGTCCACATAAATATTTACTCGATCACCCTCGCAAATGGTGATACATTTTAATTTTGGATTTATGAGTCCATTCCCAGAAATCGCTAATAACTCAGAACTTCGATTAGAATTTTTTAAGTTTGAAGAGCAAAGAGACTTAAAATAATCGCATAAAAATACAATTTTTCCAATTGAAGTGTTTTTTTTTTTTGTATAGAGTAACTATTTATTTACTAGAATATTACTAATGGATTGTGGATTTGTGTTAATGTCGTGAGAAAATAGTTGACAAATTGTAACGTTTTGTATTAAAAATAAATATAACACCTCTGTTCGTGTATTCGACGTACATTTATATGTCGAATATTGTAATAAAAGCTGTGTATTGTATCAAAATCAGTGAATTATATTGTTTTTTTTTGTCGACGAAAAGAAAAAATTTCAAAAAGGTTTTTTTTTTTTGCTAAGGATCGCATTGATGACATCAGTCGTTACCAAGAGAAAAATACACATCTCTCTCTCTATCGAGAATCACATTTTTTTTAGTTTTTTTTTTGCGTCAATATTTGGTGTGTGCCAAATGGTTTACTTGTATGTGTCCTCACAAATAGTATAATATTATAAATAAATATCGATTTAACATTGAAAAGACATTACAAACAGTCGAGTTTATGTGGTCCAACGACGCTGAATCATCATCGTTTCGAAAACCACTATATATATATATATGAGTTAGGTATATTTTTCTCTTTTAGACCTTTTTTGAGGCGTGCCGGGTGTTTACGTCCTCTTTCCCGAGATCTATACGTATAATTAATTTACATGCATTAAATATATCGAGGAATATCGTGGAAAGTTATTATTGACTTTTTCGAATACTAAGCTAAATATGTCACGAGCATTGGGACTTTATTATTTTTTTTTTTTTATATCTGAAAAATGATTTTATACTTGGGTCATATATACTTTTTTTGTATTAACCAATATGTGCGTAAATATATAGGTAAAAATATATACATATAGTCCAATACATACATATTTTTAATTGCATCTAATTCAAAAAGGTTTATAGTAAATTTAAATAGGATTAATTGATTATAATACAATATCATAAATTAAATTGAACAAAGTTATATCATTTTGGAATAAATTATTTTGGACTTAAGTCAGCGTTATATTTGATTATAAACAATCACCTATTAAATACTCGAATCGCAAAAACAACTGGAATGTTAATATAGTAATTGCGTACAACGAAGGTTTTTTTTACTCAATTTTCATTTCATTTTTAAATTTAACTTAATTTTATGAATAAAAAACTTATACGGTTATACAAGATTATTTATAAAAAGTTTCATATACAAGATCTGATATATGTTTAAATAATTGCATTAATCGTGACTTATTTACTAGATAAGCATTTAATTACAATAATGTATACAATATAGGCACTTATATTTAAAGTTTTACAAATATGTTTGTACGATTTGGTTTCTTATAATAATAACAACAGGTTTTCTGTTGTTGTTTATCTGTCCTGTAATCACTGTCGTTATAACAATGTGTTGGTCAGTGGCACGGTCATCCTACACTAGTTAGCATTCAATTATAACTGAGAGGAGGTACTAGTATCACGTACTTGGTATGTTTAAATGTGTCCTGAGATCAACACCGAAAAACATTATCTGTTACAGATATATAATGAAATTTGTATTTGCTATTCATATGCTATATAAAAATAATGATAATCTTATTATAATTATTATTACGAAGTATTAATGGTAAGTATTGGAATAAATGTGAACTAATAAAGTATGGTTAAATATAAGTAATATCTAGTGTTCCTACGTCAACAAATATATGACATATAAATATATAATATTTTTATTGATCAATATATAATCAATATTATTATATTAAATTAAAAATACTATTCACTGATTTTATTAAGTCCACCTCAATAATAATTAATCCTTCTGTGGTTACTCTGATTGTTCTAATATTAACTTGAGTCAAAAAAATGTCTACCTAAAATATTATTAGTTAAATTAAGATTTTACCTTTATAAGACTGTACTTTTTTTAAAACCACAGTTTTCTTGAAGTCTGTCTCTAGGTGACATCTGTAATGAAATTTTACTTTTTACAAACTTCCTAGTGTTTTTTTGGCCTAAATATTAAAATGATTAGTCATAACTTTATAAATTATTTTCGATTTTTAATCATTTAAAACAAGACATCAAATGATTTTGCTTGTTTTGATTTCTACTTGATTTCACTTACTTTTTGAGCCACGCAATGCTTTTAAAACCAGGTTGTGTACAATATTAGATTTAAAAAATGAGTAGGTCTCCTTTTCTAATCCTAGTTAAGTTCTTATTTGTACAAAGAATATTATTGAAGTGCTTTTTGAGCAAATCGGTGAATGATAAGTGAACAAAGGCAATCTTTATCGTTCTATTCGACTGTAACTTATTTCCCATTGGCGGCTCGTGGAAAAAATTTTATCATGATTTCTCGTACAGACGGGGTTCGTCTTATTAACACATAAAAATATTAAAATATCTTATTCATACGCCTCTTTCTCTTCTTTCATGTTTCATGATTCAAAGAAAGAAAAAGAAAGAAAGAGAAATAGGACTGTGCAGAAACCAAAATTCGTCGTACTCCACGACAACCACCTATCACCGGCTTCACGTCATCATAATCATTTAAAGACTGCATCTTGTCGTAGTAGTCATATATCTCTATCATTTACCTCGTTTTTCAGCTGTGAAAAATATTACATCTATGAGATGTTTGAGGTCTTGGAAATATGATGTTTTTGGGCGTCCTCTTGATCTTTTCTTCGAATATATTTTTTACAAATTAGTTATATCTGAAAAAGTGACCTATTTCTTTCGTTTTATTTTTTAATATGGGTCTCATATTCATTTTTTTTATCTTTTAATACTTGCCCATTTGTTTTTTTTTTTAACCCATGGTTTATTCATTATTATGATTATATCATTCATTATGATTTATTGATTTTTCCTAGATCCACATTTCCATTGCTTCTAAACTGTCTCTTTCGTTTTTCTTGATATTCCAGGTTACACATCCATATAACAACATACTCCACATAAATATTTAAATGAATTTTCTCTTAGTTTTGATATTGAAGTGCTTACTAGTTAGTTTACTGTCCTTTTCATGAACGATCGTTTGGTTAAAGCTATCCTTTTCTTTTATCTCAACGCGAATTTGTTATTTTATGTAATTGTGCTTCCCAGATAGCAGAACTGTTTCAGTTCTTGAACATACCTGTTGTATAATTTTATAATTTGGTAAGTATGCGCTTGATCACTTCGGGCATTGTCGTTGATTTTGTTTTGATAGCGTTTATTTTCGTGTAAGATGTTTATCCGAAATCCTGGATGTGGTGATAAACATGAGTAATTAATAATGATGGTATTGCTTAAAAAAAAAAAATCCATCGGGTGCTAATTTCAATCGAAAACGATTGGTATAATGATAACAAAAAGAAAAAAAAACACATAACAAATGTGTTCCTGGTCGGAAAGACGGGATCCTGTAACGTAGACGAACGCAATGTGCTGCTGTGATGAAACGATTTCGAGCACGTGATCTACGCTGATCACCACCATGCCAGAAGACAAACGACTCGCAGTACTCGACGATACCGGACACGAGCAGTACGAGTCGGAGCACGGTATACAGCCACCGGATAGCCAGGTCGAACGCACATGTTCACGGTTTACGTGTTCTACGCGTTGGATGTGGTGGCCGAATATGTCGGCTAACCGATCCGACAGTCGAGTCCTTGGAAAGTTCGAAAAACGCTTTTTGCACGCGATCACATAGCCGCGCGAATCTCCCGGTACCGGTCATGCAAATCCATGCGCTAATCACGTGCTAACGATAAAGGCGTAAACTAAATTGACTTTTTATTTCCTTCGGAATTGTACAATTGCGCAGTGCTGGAGAGACGTTTGCCCAGCGATGACCGTAGTTATTGGTGAAAAAAATAAATTGATTATTTTGAACAGGTTGTGTTCAACACCGATCTGTCGCGTTTCGTCGCCGCAATGGACCGTGATATTTCAGAGATTTTCACGATCAATTTTTTTTGTACGACGAGATCGAGGGATATTTATGTCGAAACGTGGTTTTCATGTGATTTGAAAAATAACAAAATATTATGTACGATAATTTTTGAACGTTTGAAAATACGATCGAAACGAAATTACTAGGCTTGTATTTTTTTTAAAAACTGCACTAGAAACACAATCGTTTTAATAAACTAATTATTATTGTCAGTTATTACACAAAGGCTGAAAGGTTATCATAGCGTATGTACTTCCCTTTCAATGTTTATATTTTTCATAAAATATCAATCCATATTGTCTTGTGCCTCCATGTATATGTTGTGTTTGCAGTTCTTGTTCTTAATTTTTCTTCAAGTGATAGGAAGGCCCCAGAGGAGCGCGCTAGGATGTGCGTCACACACATGTATTTATCACAGCAGCGGTTGCTGTAAACTTTCATTTAATACCCAAAATAAAACGCATTAGTTCGGCGACGATAAATACTAAACACTACATTGATCGTAGTACAATAACGCGATTTGTGAGCCACGCGCAGAGCCCATTAGAGTTTTATTGTATTATTGTGTTTCCTTGTAATCGTTTAATATGTGTTACAGTAGAATGCTATTATTATAGTTATATGAATTCAAACTGAATCCGCATAATCGCATAAAAATCAGGCAGCTGTCGGTTGGTGTCTGTGGGTTTTCATATTTACCATAGTACTAAATACGATTTATATTATATATTATATTGTACGTTATTTCACAAATATGTTAATATAATGGATTGCGTTTAAGGTTTTAAATGTATGACCATTAAGATTTTCGTTAAATTACATAAAAAGAATTTCACTTACTAAATTAAACTAGATAACATTTTGAAACATAAGTCTAATGAGTAATCAATACGATAAGATGAAAATCTAAATCATAACAATTGATTAATATAAGGCTTATGATTTTTGTCATTTATTTTCCGAATAGCTAAAAACGAAATAATATTATTCATTGTCAGTATTGGAAAATAATATATATCATCATGTGAGCTGCGTAAAACCTTAATGACAAATTACAGTAAAATGTACTGCGATTTATAACCTTTTTTATGTTTTTGTATTTGTTTTTCATTAAAGATTGGTCGGTAGTTTAACACATTTCTACCACTCATAAATTTCTTTTGACACCAACTATGTTTATGTTTTTTTTTTTTTTTTTTTTTTTTTTTTAATAAATCTTATATTTTCATAAATACATTATTTAACGGATACAGAAAAAAAATTTAAATCATATCTAACGTACAAATCAAATAAGTATTTTAAACCTATCATAATAGATTAAATATTAATTTATTGTAATTTATAATATGTCTGCATTCGGCATATTGAAGTTGTATGAAGCTCAATTTCTGTTTTTCTAAACCAGTGACCATTTAATACAATGTGATTATTTTAAATATACTGATACTTTCAAAAAATTATGCATTTCAAATACTGTAAAATCAAAGTGATAAAACAATTAATAATAATTGAATTTCCGAATGTTTTTAAAATAAACCTATATCTCCATGTCTTAAATAACTTTTAATATTTAAACACAGTGTAAAAAATAAAAATAAATTCAAGAGAATATTAAGTCACGGATCAGTAAATATCATAAACACTATAATGGTAATGTATAATATACAGTCATGATTATCAGTAGTTGGTTTATTATTTAAGTTCTAATGCAGATTACAGTTTAATCTTTTAAAAATAGTTGGTAATATCGATTAAATGTTTTTATCTATGTAATTATAAATGACAAATTTTAAAATGTTTATGATAGGAAATAAAGTTCAGAAGTTTAACAAAGGTTTAAGTGGTTGCTTGTAAATATTTTGTCTCGATAAAAGTCTTAACGTTGATTTTGGTGAAATTTGTGAATCAATACAAATGTATATGATTCTTATATAACCATGGACTCTAATAAATTATTTAGCATAACTATATGAACTAATAATTTTATTTAAAATACAATTGTGATATTTGGATGTAATCAATTAAGATTAAATGATTATAAGTCAGATTAAAAATCATTTATTATTACAAATAATTACATCAATGAGTCATAAATTATTTAATAAATTAAGAAGTAAATTTAAAAATTATTATTAGATTGTATGTGAAATTTATCATAAGAAAGTTTTATTTTTTTTTCGATTTTTGATTTTGAAATTTCTGAATGTTGTTAAACTTTAAATAAATATTAAAATAATTAGTTTTAGAAGAAAATAAAATAAATTAGAACTCATCATGCATTTCTTTATTTTTAATTGTATTACTATTCAAAATTATTATACAGAAATATATAAATAAATTTAATATTGATATCATATTATAATAGATAAATGCAAAATCTAATTAAATTTGTATTTTTGAAACTTAAAGTGGATTAACATTAAGAAATGCGTGCTATGGTACCACAGCTTTACAACAAACATGAGTAATATTATACGCAGGGCTCGGGTCTTATAGCATTTGCTTATTTTTATCATTCGACATGAAATGTAGCAGAGAATTATGGATGTGTATATCGTGTTCTAACACGTTCAATTATGAAATTTTAAAGTGCTTTCTTTTGCTTTTTTCGACGATTTTTTTAAAAAAATGCTTATTTCCTGTTTTTCTCATAATTTTTCCTTTTTTTGCATATCTTTGTTCAATTATCAACGAGGACGTAGGCCACTGACCTCCCTCAGACTTTTTCAACAATTTATAAATATCGTTTATATTTTAAATAATAAAGCAAAATTTAAAGTTAAGTTTTTTTTTTTTATTTTATAAAGATTTATATACATATTTTTTTTTAATTCTTTTAACTACGGATTACATTTTTTTTGTTTTAATATTTTTTGTAATCTTTAATTTTATATTCAACACAGTTTCAAAATATGTTTAGTAATTTATCGTATTCATGTAAAAAGAAAATTTAGAAAGTTTTGCTTATTTTTCTTATTTTAGATCATTTTTTTTTTTTTTTAAGTAATTGTGTTTGTTTAAGTTTAAGTTTTTTAAATTATTATAATGATGTTTTTAAGTGCTTTTTAGAGCATTTATTTTAATGATTTTAAGTGTTATAAGTCCCGAGCCCTGTTATAAGTTATTTTTTATTTAATTTTATGTAATAGTTCCAATACATCATATCATTATGATTGTAAGTATTAATAATTGTTTATTTCTTGACATGTTTTATAACTGGTAGTATAATAATGTTTTGGTTCATGTTTTGTATTAATATTATTTAGATAAAATAAAATAATGTCATCATATATTTATTTAAAAAAAAATCAAAAGATAAATATTACTTCCTATCATTATTTTCACGTTGCTGATAATGTAATCTATTATCACATTTATTTTGCTAACGTTTACTTGAATCAAAAAAAAAAATAAAGACTTGAAATAACGTCAAATGGCAACTTTCAATTAATGATAATTAAAAAAAATGGTCGGGAAACTATTAACGTCTTTCTATTCTCCAAGTTTAATTGGAATCCGGAACAGAGTTTTAATTTCTGTAAGCTTGCAAACGTACTAACGATATTTACATCAAAACTAGTTATTAACAAATAACATTCTTAAACGTTGTAGTCGATGTGGCACTTTATCGTAATAGTTTAATCGCTTTATGGTACAATGCTATAAATTACAGTGAGTGGATTAAACGGTTGAGCCGCACGGTGTACACAATGTGTACAGCAGTTTTACGACAGAGGCGGGATTAAGATCAAGATGATGGAGATGAGGAGGGATTTTTACTATTTAAAGGGCACACATTTAAGATAATCCCGGTTTGTACCACGGTTTAAAATATGTTTACGTCTAAAACGCTCCTGAAACGTTTCATTTTTTTTCTTTTTTTTTTTTTTCGTAGAAAACGGGAGAAGGTCGATCAACCCCGAACGTTCCCCTGGATCCATCCGTGTTAGATTTTTTTTTTTTTTTTGTTTTACATAAAATAAAAAGATAAAAAAACACTCTATTCGGTACGACGTACGCGCGACGGAACGTCCGACCGGTCATCGGACAAACAGGTTCTCGTGCGGCGCGCAAACGTACGGCGGCGATTGTTGCAGAAACATGAAGATCTCGAACACGCGTCCGTCACGATCACGGCGGCCGCGCGAGCGAACCGATGGACGGCCATGGTGACGCGGACGATGGCGTACGGGTACCGCGGTAAAAGGTTCGTCACGCACGTCCGGTCCGACGTGTTCGGGCGGGTTTCCGCATCGAGTGCATATACGTGTATTGGGACGCGTGCGCTTGAACCCGTACATGTGATGGTCGCGCAAACACGTTCACCGTGCACGTGGCGTTTTCGATTTGACCGTTGTCCGTGAACGCGGAAATAAAGATTGTCAACTCGCAGTCGAGTTTCAGCGTCCAATTCGGGACGAACAATTAGAGCACGGACCTCCCTCACCACACCTCCACCGACGAGCATTCGCCATAAACGTATTTTTACGTGCTCCGCTATTGTCGCGATCGTGTGATACGTAC
>JASXSY010001538.1:0-36774 GCA_034509805.1 Sipha maydis
AGCCCTCATGTCATTCTCCAAAGTCTCCAACCATCTCTTTTTTGGTCTTCCTCTTCCTCTTTTCCCTTCAACGTCCATCTTCATAACCACTCTTACTGCATTCGTTTCCTCTCGCCTCATCACATGCCCAAACCATCTCAGCCTATTTTCTCTCATTTTGTCCACAATTGGCGCTACACCAACACTACCTCTCACGTATTCATTCCTTATTCTATCTTCTCTTGTCACTCCACTCAACCATCTAAGCATTCTCATTTCCGCGACACTCATACTTTGTTCTATTCTCCTGTTAACCGCCCAACACTCTGAACCATACAGCATAGTTGGTCTCACTACACTTTTATAAAATTTACCTTTCAGCCTAATTGGAATTCTCTTATCGCATAACACACCCGATGCTTCTCTCCATTTCATCCACCCGCACTTAATCCTATGTTTTACATCAATGTCAAAGCCCCCGTCCTTTTGAACAAAAGATCCTAAATATTTAAAGCTCTCAACTTCACCTATCACATCACCATCTATTGTTAGTTGTCTCCTCATTCCTTCAATTTCTTGGTCTCTTTGTCCAAAATCATACTCAATATACTCAGTTTTATTTCTACTAATTCTCAATCCCTTTTCTTCGAGGGCTAACCTCCACTCATTTACCCTATTATTGACAACTTCTAGGTTTTCTCCTATCAGAACTATATCATCCGCAAACATCATACACCATGGTATCTCACCCTGTATCTCCTTTGAAACCTCATCCATTACCACTGAGAACAGGTAGGGGCTTAGAGCTGACCCCTGGTGTACACCTAATCCTATACTGAAACCTTCTGATACTCCACACCGACTCTTGACACTAGTACTCGACCCTTCATACATATACTGATCAAATTAACATACATTTTTGGGACATTTTTTCTCATTAATGCCCACCTTAAAACTTCCCTTGGCACCCTGTCATACGCCTTTTCTATATCTATAAACACCATGCATAGTTTTTTATTCTTTTCTCTGTACTTCTGTACTAATTGCCTAACACAAAATAATGGCTCCATTGTCGATTTTCCTGGCATAAAACCAAACTGATTTCTGATATCGACGTCTCACTTCTTATCCTCTTCTCTATAATCTTTTCCCAGATCTTCATACTATGACTCATGAGCTTTATTCCTCTATAGTTCCCACATTCTTGTATGTCTCCTTTTCCTTTAAATATTGGTACAATAAAACTCTTTCTCCAATCTTCTGGCATTTTTCCCTCTATCGTAATAATATAATGTATTCCTTTCTAATTGTTTGTAATTTCATATTCTCTATCAACCCATTGACATTTCTGAGGTTGAATGTTTGAGAGAAATTGATTACCAAATATAACGAATCAAATACTAATTTTCCTACTAATACTTCTCAGACTAAAAACATGATATTTAAAAGGAATAATAAAAAAAACAAAATCGATACATTTTTAGTTTTTAGTAACGAAAAATATGATAAATTAATTAATGACTAATATAAAAACTATACAAAAATAAAATGTATGTGTTTGATATCTCTTTATATAATTATCTATAAATTATTTCAGTCAAACGCAATTTTTTAATTTTTATAAAAGTATAATATAAACATTAGTAAAAATGATCCACGTAAAATAATTTAGGGAGATATATATTTAAAGTTTTTTTTTTTTTTAAAGTTAATTTAAAATTTAGAAATAATTAATTGTATTGGTTTATAATTTATAAATTAAACTATATAACACAAACAAATTTACTATTCATGTTTGAAAAATTGCAAAAAATATATTAGAATTTTAGATTCTGAATGGAGTGATGGAATCTATTGATTTTACAATGATGTGTGTTTTTTTTTTAATTTTTTTTTTTTATTTTTTTTATTGTTTTTTGTCTTACGACACCTTTTTTGGCAGTAAAAATGCTTCGATTGCCTTATGTAGCAACTTTTATGAAATGAAAGTGAATCTATTTGGTACTTTGGGGGTCAAAAGTAAAAAATTTTCAATATTTTTTAAATGCGACGGGAAAAACCCTAAAAAATTTTGGGAAAAACGGGAGTTTTTACGCAAAACCAGTTTTCGACATAATCAAATTTTTTATTTTGCTATAACTCAAAAACTAATCGATGTAAATACTTGAAATTTTCACCAAATGTTTAGATTAGCGTTCTCTATACACCATGACATTTTCAAAGTATTTTGACTTTTATTGAGCTATTTATAGACAATTTAAATTTTAAATTTTTTAAGTATTTTTTTTTAAAATTACGATTAAATTTTTTTGGCCGGCCAGAAAATCTTGAAAATTTAATACAAGATTTCTTATAAGTTGTTCCTTAACTGATAAAAAAAAATCTAAAATCGTAAGTCACAATTTTTTTTTATAAGTGCTCAAAGTTCCAATTTGTATAAAATGTGTAAAAATCACGATAATTTGCAAGTTATTTTGTAGATAAAAATTCATAAAATATTTTCTGTTCATACTTAAGGTTCAAAATTTTAACACTAGGTTATCTATAAGCTATTCTTCAAAATTCTTTAAAAAAATTTCTACCAGACTAAGAGGAAAACATTTTATGACTGTTTGAAATTTAAATATTTACGAAATTGCATAAAAAAGCGATTTATTCTCAAACGATTTTTAATAGTTGTTATAATTCAAAAAGTATAAGTCGCAGATTTTTGAAATTTATACCAGCTGTTATGATTAGCATTTTCTTTATGTCATATTTTTTTCAAAATATTATATTGATTTTTAAGCCACTTATAGGCATTTAAAATATTCAATTTTTTTACATTTTATTTTTATAATCGGTGATAAAATTTGGTTTCTACAAAATACTTGAAAATTTAATAGAAGATTCCACAGAAGTAGTTCTTATTGTCATTCAAAAATTATTAAAATCCATAGGCACAATTTTTTTATAAGCGTTTGAACAGCGAATATTGACATAAAATTACATGTAAAATATAATATAATGTATAATATTCTAGACTGACAAATGATATCGGTTTATTTAAAATACTCTAACTCAAAAATGAAAAACCGCAACAACTTGAAATTTTCACCAAATCTTTATATTGACATTTTCTATACATGGTTAAGATTTCAAAGTATTTTAACATATTTTGACTTATTTATAGATAATTTAAATTTTCGATTTTTTTTCAAGGGTTTATAATTATCATTTATTTCAGGCCACAATCTTTTAATATATTATTCATAAAAAAATTGAAAATATGTATAAAATAATACTGTTTTGTAGCAAATAACATATAACTCATATTGTATATTAATGGTCTTAGTAAATTATACCCAGATTTAATTTACACTCAGTGGCATTACTTAATAATATCTCATAACAAACTTATTTTTTTTCAACCAAGTTGATATGATAAAAAGTTTACATTTTTTGTTTCGCAAAACCAAATTGAATTAATTTAATAAACTTAAAATAGCTCAATTTTAAATTTGTGAGTAAGTAAATCATTATAATATGCATAATTTTTATTCCGCATCTTTCAGGAAAAAAATTATATGAAGATCAAAAATATAGTGTTTATCGTGTTTCTCAAAATCACGGTATCGTTAACAATGTTTTTCCAGTTCGATGGCTAAGGAGTTCTAAGAAAATAAATTAAGTTTTCAAATAAACTTGTTTTTTTTTCTTTAAATTTAATACTAAGCCTTTGTGAGAACAAACAGAATCAATTCATTTTTCTCTTATTTCATTTATAATATATTTTAAAAACTTATAAAAATTTAAAAACGTGCATTCAGTAATTCAATACTTAACAAATTTTCTTACCTCTGTCTCTAACGATGTGATTATCTTAGCAATACTCCAAATTATCATTATTATAAGTGGAATACCTGCAAAAAATAAATTTTAGTTAAAAACATAAATTTTAATATATTAATATTAAAATAATATGTAATAGATCATGAATATTTTAATTATAGTTCAACAATGATGTAAAATAATATATATCTTTTTTGAATTATATTTTTTCAAACTAAAGTAAGAACTAAAAAAAAAAAATTGATTCTTTGAATTATTTCCTATGCTTAAGTTTATGTTTTTATTTATTTATTATTTTTTTTAATAAAATATCATTAACAAATAATTTTTATAAAATTGACATGAAAATTTAATCTTATAATAGTTATAGTGCTAACCAATATATTGATTCGGCTAATTTTAAATTTATTTGTTTATTTAAAATTACGATATTGCTGTTTTCTAAATTATTTGCTTAATATACTTTTAATACAAATCAATACAATTTATAATTTTATTTTTAAATATAGAATTTGTATAGAACTTTATATAAAAACTTAACCGGTTCGTGTTCAACGTTTTTAGTTTTTTTTTTTTTGATTTTTTATTCATAACGTTAATTTTGAGTGCAAGTTATTTAATATGATTTGAATATGAGTTGAATTCCTTAACATCAGTTACAATATGCTTGAACAACACAATTTATAAATCTTTAGTGGTTCTACTGACCCAAAGTTTGACTTAAATCACAAGACATAGCTTCTGTGATTTCTTCATTAGTGTGAATTCATATAATACAATACGTTCACATACAATCATGACCTATGGTACCTCAATGCTATTCCTATGTTATGCATTGATTCTCAATAGTTGGAATTTCCATTTGTTTTGAATAACTGTTGATGCGTTATTGAATGCTCACAATCATCATGTGTGGTATAATTATGTACAACGTCGTAATTAAATCTCAATAATCAGATGGATGAATAATAATATAATGTATACAAGATTATTTGGAAATTCTAGACAGAAAAATTATTTCCACGTAATTTTACGTATATTGAACAATAGTTTATATACATATAATATGCAAATGACTTAATTGACGTGTGGCATAAGGTGTGACGCACCGTTTGACCGTCCATCTATTTCACGCATATCTTCATTTAATTTTTATATTAGTTTTAAATACGCGAAATTAATAAGTAAATTAAAAAGTAATTTTCCTATTAAAAAAAAGCTTAGATATTTTCCTACGATCTGATACTAACATCTTATTGAGATAATATATATTAAAGATAGAAAACATTTATTTTATATCCATAGTTTAAATATATACGAGTATATATAATTTTTTTTTTTTTTGTTCATAAAATTATATATAAATTTAAAGACTTATAATACACGTATGGTTTCCTTAAATACTATTTCTGGCTAATTTTTTAAGAAATGTATTTTATTTTGATATCTTTTATCATTGTAGTATTTATATTTGTCGTTAAAAATATTAAACACCTAAATTCATCACATCCAAATTTATTTACCGTCAAACATAGTATACTATGTACACCTATACGTATGTTAAATAATGTCATTATAATTGTATAGTTTTAAGCCAAATACTAGTTAATTTAAACCAAATTATTCTTCATCATTATGTCCACTAGAAGTTCAGGGATGAACCTCAGTAAACGTAAATGAGTGGTCTATTTGTAAAAATTGTGTAAAAATGTTAAATACATGTGTTGTTCAGAATTTTATAACGTTAAATAATAACTGGAAACAATTTAAAAATAGTTGATATAAAGTAAATATTTACTACCTTAATGTTTTTTTTTTTTTTTTGTAATACGACAAGCGCTTATCATTTCGAGTATTTAAAATTGATATATAATCTAAATTAATGAAGACCGTGGAAAATATTCGTGTATTAGGCGAGCGGCCAATTGATACAAACTAACGTTACGCGTTATTTTAAAACAACTGATAATTTTTTTAACAATACTCAATTTTTTACTACACAAGTACTAACAATTTGACACTTAACTATTTCTTCCTTGGATAACTTTTAAATAAACTAATTGAGACAGAAATATTTTAAATACTACATTTTCATAATGATTTGTATGCTTATTATGATAAACAAGGAAAACACAAAATCAAGGATAACTCCATTTTAATGAATTCATTCATTACAAATTCATCAAGATTATTATAACATACGAATTAAAAATGTAAATTTTACGATTGAAATTTTCAATTGTTTTGAATATTGTAAATATCAATATATATTTAAACTATTCAAGATGGAATCCAATGAAATATTTCGTTTTGGACAAGTTTCTAATATTATGCCGGCCAGCATTCATACTGATCAGATAAATCAAGTGCCCAACCCTACCAATTTGAATTTTTGAATTTTCCCGCATAATCTTAAAAATTCGTATTAAATGCATAGTAAATATTTACATAATAAATTAGATAAGAAAGTGGTTTTGTCCCTCAGGTAGAACTAGAGAAATGTTTCTGATAATGTAAATTTTCCAGATAAATGGTTTACAAATTCGGATGGGATCACGAATTCAAACGTAAAATAATATAAAAAGTGTTAGCACAAACAAACAGGCAAAATTAAAATTATTTAGGTAGAGATAACATAGGTGATAAATTCGTAATACATTAAAACAAGTTTCCGTGTTTTCCTGCACGATCTATCTGTTAATATTTTTTGAAAGAACTTTGACATCCACAAAACGAAAAATAGTCCCTCAGAGGAACACAAAATTTCTAAAAGCACCTTTTGTTCGACTGCAGGAATTTTCTTTCTACGATTGATATATTTTGAAAAATTAACAAAAAATCTCTTAAAAGGAAAACAAAATATACAAAGAAAAAGTGCCACAATATTCAAAAAACGGGGCTTTCTCAAATCTTTAACATTCGATTGTATTTGAGGACGTATTGTACGCAAACAACGTCAATAATTTGCACACCTTTTCTAACGATGCAAAAACACAATCTTCGAGTGTAAAATCACATATGAAACTTGATTCCGATACCGACGTGTTAAGTTTTTCGAGTTCCATAATCGACAGGATACCCGTTTTTAATAGTATCATCATAAAAAGCGCACATGATTTCTCATGTTTTTTTATGCTTTGGACTCCAGATTCCTGGTTATATTGCAATGAATCGTTCAGCTGTTTGAGTTTTCTTACTTTTATACGGCGTTATTCCAAAAACACAATATTATACGTCTTTGTATGGATGTACGGATTTGCCAATATCGTTACATTATTTCGTTGGATAACATTGAACTCAAAAGGTCCTTTCTCCCTTTAACTATGTCACCTGGTGTATAAATACAACTCCCATTATTCCCCAGACCCTTGGCTCAAATGTTTAGACACCTAATCGTCTTCTTTACTCGTCTCAGAATCGGACACAGTCTACTTTCCTATCACTTCTTCCGTCTTTCCTTAAATTCTTCTCCTCTTTATTTATTATTTTATATATTATTTATATTTATTTAATTGCTTTTTTTTGCTTTCTATTAAATGTTTTCTGTTCTTAATTTTTATAGCCTTGAGCTACTTCCATCCAAATATCCATCTTCTCGTTTATTCCTGTATTTATCATTGTGTTAAAATACTTGAAGTCTAAATAATATAATCATCAATTTATAAAATAAATGTTTACATATTTTTTTTTATTATTAAATAAGATATTCCTAGTCTATGGCAATCTATATTTATAGATAATACATAAAAAATAATTGTGACAATTTTTAACGTGATAGCTTTAAATATATGGTGATTTATCTAATAATAAAATTTTTTTTGTCTTTTATACAAATTAAAAAAAAAAAAAAAAAAAAAAATCATTGATGGACAGTGATTTAGATATCTTAACTAATGAGGTCATGAGAGTGGCCGCGTTTATAATTTTGTTAATAGTAATGCTTAAAGGTCAATTTTGTATCTACTATGACTCTGAGGAATTTGACTGTTGGTTTCCAAGGTACGGGCACGTTGTCAAATGTGAAGGATAGCAGAATTGAATATCGACGAAAATTGAAAATGACTTGGATAAATTGATTTTTATCATCCAGTTTTTACATCAAGTTGATAATAGGTTTAAATGACCTTATAGATTATATGTTATCACTTGTGCATTACGGGATTCACTGTATATTGTAGTGTCGTCAGAGAAAAGGGCAATATTGGTCCGTGGTGACTGTGGTATATTGAATACATAGATATTAAATAATATAGAACCAATCTTAAAGCCTTGAGGTCTACCAGCAGAAATAGACTGGAGGTTAGAGAAATTGTCATTTGTTTTGACTCAACATTTTCTATTCGAAATAAAAGATTTAATAATATTAAATAAATATTTCGGTTTGCTTATACTTTGTAGTTAATTAGGCCACTACGTCATACTTTGTCAAACGTCTTGGATAAGTTAATAGATAGTATCAGTATGACAGTTTTTTTCCGAATGAATTACTAATATGTACTAATATAGGAATAAGTTTTTGTACTGATGAATTTGATCTAAATCCAAATTGAAATTCTGGAATAATTTCTGTGCTGTTCAAGTAATCTTACAACCTCGTATGTATAACTTTTTCGAATATTTTTGATAAGGTGATAGGTCAACTTATCGGTCTATAACTATCAGGATTTTTATTATCCTTTTCAGGTTTTTTTGATGAGTATAACTTTTATTATTTTCCTCTTCAGTAGAAAGTAATCAAGTCCTAACAGATACTTTAATTTAATAATGCAGTTATAAAGAACCCCTTAATGGGTAATTTCTTGAATAAGATATTCGTGATGTAATCGAACTCGGAAATTTTTTTAATTGGTAATTTTTTAATAATTAGTTTGATTGCATTTGGTGTTACATTGTTCATAGGTTTTTTGACAAAATAATCAAGTAATTCTAATATTCTATGTAGTCGATGGTCGTTATTTATATTAATAATTATGTTATCAGAAAAAGTGTTGTACAATATATCTGAGAATAAATACGTTACATTTTTCTACATCGAATATCACTAGTTGATTAATTAATTTATTTATTTATTTGTAATAATATTGATTTTTTCGATTTCACCTTATGAAAAATAATTTATATTTTATTTCACCGAGATTGTTTTTTTTTTTTTGAAGAAGAAGTAAATACTTCAAAATTTAATTTAATTTAATTTTGTTTAATTTTGAGTAATGTAAGATGAAAATTAAATATTGATAGTTTCCGATTTCCTTTTTAATGTTGCCAAAGAAATGAGATGTGATAATGTAGAACTTTATTAATCATACGAGTACTTAATTTTATAATTATTATGATTTTGGTCAGTAAAATAAATTAGTTAATAAAATATTTATTTTCAGTTTAAATTCGATTTATGACTAATAGTTTAATCGTATACTAAATATATGTTGAGTGTAAAGTTAAATCCTTTTTGACGTTTGTAATTAAGCAATTAATACCTATTTTATTAAATGAAACGAGCTAAAAAATATTCATATATGACATTTATAGTAATTGTTTAAACTTAAATATTGACATGACAAATATTTCAAAATTATTATACTATATTCAATAATAACAGATTCTAATTAAAAATACATAAGTATATGTTTACACATCTCGATCAACGTCCGGATTAATATTTGTAATTTAATGATTGATTTATGTATTTCATAGCGTATTTGTTTACACTACAGTTCTTAATTAACCAATTCAAACAAATTACTTCATATACATATGAACTTTTTCATAATTTATCCGTAATGCATAGAAATCTAATTAAATACCAAATATTTGTTTCCAAATAACAATTTTCAATACTTAACAATCTACTCGTATAATTTACTAACGAAACATTAAAAATAAACAATTGTGCACATATTTTAAATTGTTGATGGAATTATGTTATAATGTTCAAAATTAATATATAAATAGGCATTATACATACTACTTGAAAGTAGAATTAAAATTTCAATGAACCATACGGTGACTATTTATCTATATACATCTATATATCTATATATCTATATATAAGAATCTAACACGATTTTGGAGACGAAGGAAACTAGTTTTGGACGTCTCTGACCTAATAGCGCTTCCTCTTATAATAATAATAATTATATATATATATTACCTAATTACTTTTATTATTATCTAAATTATCTTCTATAATTTATTGAAATTCAAACTAAATATTCTATTTGTTTTTTATTTATTATTGTTATAATTATCATCATTATTATTATTAAATATTTGTTTGCACTTTCATTTTTCCAATTGAAATATATATTATTTATTGAACAAATGATTTATTGTTACATTTTTTTTACCTTATCTCTATTATATAATAAAAAGAAAAAAATTTACCATTCCAGTGGTTGAATTGTAGGATATTGTTGAAAATGTAGGATATATAATATTCAGAAATTTGCAATAACAATAACTACAATATGTAATTATATTATATTATTTGTATAGCTGTAACATGCACCATGTTTAAATTATTGAACTTATATTAAAACACTTAGAAGTACTATTCAATCATAACATTATCGTAGCGTCCTCAAACCACTCGAGGCACGTTACATAGCTAAAAAATAGTCATATGTTTTTAAATTAAATTATAAAAAAAATGTTTTTTCCTGAGGAAGATCGGGCAGCTATGTAAAATAAAACATAATATTATAGTTAGTCCTTTTAATAAACAAGGAAGTACACATGATCAGCTAGTACTATATAAAAATTATATATAATGTATTATTTTTATATGTATTGGATGTTTGTCTTGTTAATAATAAAAATGTATGATCTCGTGTTATTTATATATTTATTAATTGGTATAGGTTACCAGATATTAAATAGAAAAATACAAAGAAAAGATAAGGTTTAATTTATATTATGAATAAACATCTTTTTTTTAATTAAATACATAAATATTTGTATCTTGATGATAACAAAACAATACAACTTAAAAACATTATAAAATAATTTTTTTTAGATATTTGATCACAGTCTTACAAATTATAAACATTTTTTTAGTATTTATCAATATTAATAAAAAGGATTTATATTATTTAACTAGTGTTCAAAGTTGATGCAATCGGTATTTAATTTTACAGTTTTTCACTCATCAGATAAATATTTTTTGGGTGAATATATAGGTTTTAAAAGTGTCTTATTTTCCACCAAATAATCATAAAACTATGAATAGTTCTCGGTAACAATTGTTATACAACCATTATTACTTTATTAATTAAAACATTAATTCAGCTTTTATCATCAGTCTACAAATTATTTATGACGGAGAAAATGTGATCAACGTTTATGTTAAAACCTGAAATACACATTAAAAATTCCACTACGTTTTTTAAATTCCGAAAGTATATTTACCTGTAAAATAAAAAATAAAAATAATAATAATAAAAAATATTATGAAAAATTAAAAGATTGAACCTTTTGATTTTTCTGTAAATTAATTTTAAAAATAATACTCATCAAAAAATTTTATTTTATTTAATGTAAGAATAGGAATTATATTTATTATTATTTGGATTGTATGCAAAATGTTTTTCAAGGAGAAATCGTTTTCTACATTTTTTAAATAAATTATATTATTATTTATTAAATTCTATCGAACTTAATATTAGATATAGCATAATATTAGATTTTTCCTCTCGATAATATAGTCTGAACATATGACAAAAAAAAACCATCCGGGTGTTATTATACATATTTTTTGTTAATATTGATTCATCTTTTAAATATTTTATTGATTAATTTTCCTTAATGATCATAAAATTATTAATATTTCGTGAATTAATTTTAAAACCCATATATCTATATAGTGTTTTACTTCAACAATAGATGAAAATAGAGCTTTGGTAACTTTTAACTGTATAAAAAAAAAATTGATCACGTCAAGTATGAAAAAATACTGTAAAAAGAAGTAACAATGGTCTTTCAAAAAAAATTGAAGCATGACCGGACATTTTTTAATAAATAAAAAATAAAAAGTTTGTCCCTCAAGTATTTTGATTAGCTAGATATAGTAATAACCACCAAGTTTTTGAACTTCCTAATATTGATAAGTATTCTATACTAACAAAATACGTTAATGTGTGGAGTTGAAGAATTCCCAAGACCATTTAAATGTCAATAACAATGAGTCTGTAGCAGGTTGTAATGAATTATTTAAATATTAGATGGACAACCAATACCAATGAAATTCATCTTAATTACTTCTTTTAACTTGAAAAACATTGTTTTTCTTCTTCTATTAAATTTACCAAAATGTATACTATTTTTATCAGAATAAAAATATATTACCTTTTTAAAAACGTCTCAGCAAGATAAGATTTTTTAAGTATATTCCATAAGTTATAAAGTTTCAATTGAGAATTCGTCAAAATCGAGTATTTTAGTTTTACACTCCTTTATTTAGAATAAAATAATGAAACGATGAAGGAATCATTTTTTGAAAATGGTGATTTAATGAGTCTGTTAAGACAATAAAATTATATTTTGACAATTTCTATTTTAACATTTCATTGGCATATGAATAAAAAATATTTTTGTTTTTTGTGATATTTTTGTTTTGCCACAATAAAACTTAATTGAATAATTTCCTTAAAAATTTGTATGTACACTGATCATAATCTATGATTATAATTTCATAAATGATTTCCAAAAATACGATCATCAGCGGCTAAATTAGTTTTGATTTTCGTTAAAAATTTTACTAAAAAATTCGCTTATTTTTTGGGATTTTTGTGCATTATTGGCCATTTTATATTTAAGTTTTTATGCATTGATTGCCACCGTGATCGATATTAAAAATACCAACGTATACATTCTGTCTTATATTCTTGGCCCATTTTTTTGGCATTTCTTAATTTAATTCATTATCTATATATTTGTTAAAAACATACTTTCTTTTGGACATTATTATATATATTTTTTTTTTTTAAACAAAAATGCTGAATACTAACTGACAAAATGTAATAATTATAAGTATTTCATAAAAACAAACATTAAACACGTGAAATCGTATGATTATATAAAAATAATTCACGTCTATAATAGTACTATATTATCGTTGGTCTTTCATAACGTCCAGGTCGTGATCATATCTCTGTGATCCATAATAACAAAAACCAATAATAATTTGATATCCGAATTCCATACATATAAATTGATTAAATATCGGTTATATAATAACAGATGTATTAACTAAATAATATTACTCTATAAGTGCATAAAATCCGATACACACTTATTCTGTTTTTATATTTAAAATAGATAAAAGAATATAATATTTTTAACTATACATATTATTCTATTCGTGTAAATAGCCATATTTTTAAAAAAAATTGTATAATTAAATCTCATGTCGGGACAACAGAACAAATTTTCAAAACAAAATATGTGTAGTTACCCAATTATAGTACGATCCATAAAAAATATTCAATTAGATAATTTTCGCTTATTTTTTATATTTCCCATGAATTATTTTATTTTATGACATTAAAGTGAACTATTTTTTAGAGCAATTGTGAACAAAATATGTAAATGCTGAAAAAAAAACTAATTTATCCTCTAATTACAGATTTTCAATTTAAATCAATTAACTATTAGCAAACATTGTTATTATTGTTTTGTTTAAGAGTAAACAAAATTAATAATAAATTAATTAGATTTATTTTATTTCAAGACTAATTTGAATTTTTTGTATGTTTTGTTTAAAATACAAAAAATAAGTACTAAATTTAACAAAAAATTATGTAAAAGTAAAATTATGAAATTAAATTTCAAGTTAATGTTAAATAAGCGCATTATTGAACACGTTTAAAATTAATAAAATGCATAACTACAATGAAATGTTGTCCAACTTAAGATATACATTAATTTATAAACAATATAAAGAAGATTCAGCAGTAGCTAAATTAAATTCTTGAACCAAATTTCCGTACTTCATTAAAATTGGTTGTGTTTGTAACACATGGAATAATCGTAGAATTGTTAGATACTGAATGAAACGAAAGAATGTATTGATTTTACAGTGATGTTTTTTTTTCTTCGACACTTTCCTGTAGAAAAAGTATATCAAACACTTCATACGAAAAAGTTTTGTTAAATCAAAAATTGGATATAAATAGTCATAAAATTTTAATATTTTTCAATTGATCAGTAGTTCTATCCAAGTGAAAAAATAACTGAGAAAAATCCTGAGAAAATCCTTAGAAAATTTCTAATTTTTTTAAATAAAATGCTGTTTTTGCTTATGAACTTATTTTAAAACTCATTTGCATAAAAAATTGAGAATTTCTTAAAAACTATTAAAATAAAAATGTAAATGGATTTATATAAAATATTAGAATGGTTAATTGGAAAAATTATACCGTATACAAAACTTGCATAATTTATTGGTTATGTCTTACCAACTATTAAACCACTGGTTGATATACGATACTTTATACTATGATCGAACGAATAATTAATGAACATGAAAGTCTAAGTATATTCGAAACGTGTATAACTAAAAAAAAACATACGCAGTAAATAATCTGATAACATTATCATTTCTTAAAGAAATGTTCATGGACGAAATTAAAATAGAACTCTTGATACAAATCAACGAATTAAAGTAATAAAACAACGACAACAATAATACGATAACAGTAACATATCACGTTTATTCTAAGCTAAATTATTGATTTCGTATATTGGTATATAATTATGAAGAATAACGAATTTCTTGCTATTCTTATTCGCAGCTACGTGTCTTCATTGGTTCTTGCAGAGAGCATTTATTTTCGACCCACATGAAAAATCACTAGGTAAAACGGTAGCTAAATTTACCAACGGTGTTATAATAAATATAAACAATATAAATCAATTTACTTTTGTTTATTGTTCATATTTGCGATTTGTTTTATTATCATAGTATGCCTGTTATTTAATTTTAACTTATTAAAATCTATTACAACAAACAAATAATTTTAAGCTCAACATTATATCTCTCCTTTTATAATTCATAGTATAAAGGCTATCTACTAAGCCTTTTTGTGATACAATATTGTGATTTGCAAAGCATCTATGGACCTTGTAAAGTAGCGTAAAACCATGCAGCTTTGAAATTTCAACAACTAATTATAATACGGTACATGTATATAATGATATTTATCAAAATGTTTAAGCATGCAAACATGATATAGTATAAACTGCTCGAATGTTATATTATTTAGACATTTTATTTATTTTTTTGCGACCATATACACATGCACTTGATTTTTTAATTTAATTTACGAAAATTGAAAAATCAAAATATTTTATTGAGTAACTTTATAGTTTCCAGTCGATATATACATTTCAATGGACGTAATTAAATATAAAACATTCAATAGAACCACCAACTACATAAGCCCTAACGGATATTAACTCAAAAAAAAAAGTTTAAAATATATTTCAATTGCATTGCGTGTAATAATTACATAAACATTTAATTAATAACTTAAACTTTTAAACTGCTTATTTCACACAATTTAATATGAAAAAAAAAGTTCAGTTGTTCTGTTTTAGAAAAAAAAAATGCTAAATTACATAAGACTTGAATTATTTATTTAAATTAAATCCAACATGTTTTTGATAATTTAAAAAAAATAATGTTTTAAACCTAATAGGAAATAAGAAAAATGTTTAACTTTCTACATTTTGTAGCTACAGATATCAGAAAATGTAAAACATTTTTATGTATAGCTTCTATTATAAACATAATTAGTTTCAATGTTGTCTTTAAACAAAAAAACACAATTAAGGCTTCAAGAATTGAATTGTTTAGTTCATCTCGATATAATTGGTATTAAGATTTACATAGAGTTCATAATATAAAAACGATCATAAAATTTAGATGTTTGAGTAGAAATGCATCTTACTTGTCTTTTTAAATATATGGTGAAAACTCTTCGGTTTCTACTAATTTTTACATAATTATAATTTTGTTGATAGTAAATAGATAATAGCTATAATAATTCTATTTTTCTGATCTTTCACTGCTCAAAAAAAAATAAATATGCTTTAGTTATAGCTTAAGAGGACGCTATACACCCGAAAATTGTTACTAAAACACGCTCTTCGCCAAACTATATTTCTCTTTACCTATTTGTTGTAGACTCAAAATTAACGTGTCGTTAAAAAGAGGAGAACTTTATCTATTATCTCTCGTCGGTATTTTTCAATAACTTTAATATAACGTTCACAATTGTTGATAAAGTTTTTGACTTTAATAAGTCCATTTAATAATATATTTTTTTCATGCATTTTAAAACTTGAGTATTTTCTATATGTAATTATAAAAAAAGCCTAATTAATATCATAAACAATTCATAAACTCGATATGGAAGGATTCTATTGCTATTTTTCTTGATCAATATTTTAATTAAATTGCATACAAAACAAAAAAATAAAATATTATGTATATTTTTTACCTGAGAAAATAAATATAAAATTACAAAATAAAAAACTTTATAAATTTATATTAAAGTAATACAAACAATATGAAAGTTTCTCTGTGCTTTTTTTTTTATCAAATTATAACCGATTAAAATGCGAAATATTTAAATAATTTTCAATTATTCAGTTTTTAATGATAGTATACTTTTTAAATAATTGTTTTATTAATTTAGATATGATAGTAAAGATTTACAAATACTTCTTACGTAAGACTTGGGTTATAGTATGTTGGGTAATTTATATAGCTTATGTTCAAAACTAAAAGAGATTATTAAAATTTAATTTAACTGTACTATATATTATTATAATGAACATTAAACTGCATGCAATAGTTGATAACACAATTTTGTGACTCATAAGAGAACATTATTCAAAAAGCTTTTATCTCACTAAATTAATATAATATAAAGACAACTGTAAAACCTTCGATCGTAAATTTATAAATTAATAAGTCCAATAATTATATCATTTTCCTTCTCCATCCTTGTTATATATTTAGAAATCGAATTACAATTACATGAATCTTACTAAATTTTAACTTAAAATTACCGACAGTCACATTTTAGCTCGAATAATAATTATTTTGAGGATGTAGAAATAAATGGCGTTATTATGACAGATATAAAGTACACACAAAGGAAATTTAATTATAATTTTCACTATATTTCTTCGTCGACTGACGATTTATAATGTAATGGTCTAAGTTAAAATTCCAGTAAAACAATAAAATACTAATTGGGTTTCATTAGATGCTTTTTATGTAAAAAAAAAAAAAAAATGTAAACCATTAATCATTATTAACATAAGTTATTTCTATAATGATTTGCAAACCATCGCTGCTCATAAAAAATGTAGAATAAAAACACTTACCCCAACCAATAAACATGTATACGCGTAGTTTGATGTTTTCTCGAGTAAATGTTTCTACGACCAAAATATACAAATATAGTCCTGAAAAATATATATACATACGTATTAATTGGTTAATAATAATATAATTTTTCGATCTAATCAACTCTCACCTTCGACAAACATCCAAAAAAAATTGGTCAGAACAAAGTAATGTAATGAAAATGTGAGCAAAACACAAGCGCTGTTACTGCCAGCTAGCCATTCCTGAAATAAATTGATTCTATCATTCAAAATACATTAATTTACACCTTAAACATGACATCCATTTTTAGTATGAAACGTAACCCGTTCGGTGTTCAAAATCATTTTTTATAAATTAACGCTTGCCCGTCAGTGTTCCACGTAAAATGTAATGACAAAACACATCCATGAAAATAAATTGAATGTCAATATTTCAAGTTTTACTATGCAAAATAAAATTATTTAAACACGAATAAGGATATTAATGTTTATAAAATATTTTAAAATTATTAAAAACGATTAATGAATCTATGTTAATATAATAACATAGCTTTATTTTATTATGAAACACAAAGAAATAGGCGTTTATGTTAATAATACCCTTCTTAATTGCGGTAGTAATATCAGATTTAAATATAAAAATAAAAATAAAAATATTGTACTAAATAAAGAAGAACAATGTTGAATTTCCCACAGAGTTGGGTTCATTAAAGTGTGTTATGAAAACCTTTGTAAATTTGATTGAAATTTAAAACCCATTAGGATATACTACGTTACGTAAGTTATGTAGGTACATGAATATGTACAATAATCTCTGAATCAATTGCGATAGTTAAAAATAATATTTTAATTGAAATTCATGTATTTGATAAATTAAACAACAATTTGAATTATTTAGGATAATTTCAACCAGGATTAAATACAAAAAAACGAAACAACCCAAATCGCCATGGGCTGACTTAGATTTATTGCACTTTATTGCACTATATTTAAATATGGTTTCCACTACATTATTCCGGTGAAACGATCGTTTTTATCGCATCAGAAGCTGAAAATCTGAACCGATATCATTAGAGAAATAGTTGAGATTGAGTGAAGTGTGACTGCATCAGATGTGTAACGAGACACCAACGGATGAAGCCCAGGAGAACCTGCAGATGAAATCCATCACCGATTACCAATCCCGTCGGTACTAAGTGCGCAAGTTAAAAAATAAAATAAATTGCGTTCCAGCGAAATGAATGGATTTTTTTAAATTCAATACGCCTAAACAAGTATTAGGGATTTTCAAACCAACTTCTCCGACACAATGGTCGAACTCGGATGCTTGCTTTGTTGCGTAACTGAATGATCAAAACTTATCACGGAATTAATAACTCAATGACGAAATCAAATAGTGGATTAAAATACACAGAAAGGATAGGATTTCCTAGCTAATGTGATACGAATAAAATTTGTTCAGACCATTTTAAGAAATCGCAGAAACCTAGGTGAGATATCAATGGCGATCTACGAAAACCAAGTGGATCTTTTTCTACCGGAAAATAACTCCCTAGAGAAATAGACTATCTAAATATATATAAATACATGAAAAAATAATGCAGAATTTTCAGGCTCCGCAAATGTATTATACATCCATACAAACAGTATTTCGGTTGCAACAAACAAATTCCTAAAAACAAAATCATCAAAAAAAAAGAAGACGACATTATATTCATAAAAGTCGAAACACAAACCAGTGGATGTTTTTATATCCAGATAACCATAACTATTGATTTTACTACATGCAATTAATATTTCGATGATATTTTTATATCGTGATGATTAAATATTACAAATTTAACTTGTATCATTATGTTGGTTCTAATTAGGAGAATCCTACGTCATTATGTATTTTCTTAAGAAAAAATAAAATAAAATACTTAATAAATAAATAAACTTATTTACTATAAATTACATCGAAATATGCTCCTCATCTAATTTATATAATATTCGTACACATATATTTATACCTGTACAACATTTAAAAATAAATATAATTTTCAAGCTCTAGCGACCGTTTTATAAATTATTCTAATATCAATGAAAACACACAATTTAATTTCCTTATAATTGTTTGGACGATTTAGTTTTAAGCAGAATTTTAATAATGCTTCTGTTTATAAATTATACATGTATATATGTATAAATTATTTTATGGCGTTCCTCTGTTAAGCTTTGAAATGACACCGAACTAGTTTTTTAATCAACTCTAATGTTTGTGAAGTATTTGTAAGTTGATAAAAGTGTGGTATTTGGTTATAAATTAAAACAAAGAAATATTGTTTGTTTTTAAATTTATATTGAATACATTGCTTTTAATTTAAAAATGTCTTATGAGAACGTTGAACAAATTTTAAAAAATAACACCTCTTTCCGAAATAATAAAACTTAAAATTTCAAAAAATTACTTAAAACATTTGACATTTATTTTTATGAAAATTAAATATTTTTCCACATATATTTTTAAGACATATTTTTGTACATTATAGGAATGAATATATATTTATAATATTTTATAGGTCCGTTTATTCTATGTAATAAATTTATAATATATGATTAAACTGATATCTGTGAAAGTAAAAAAAATTGTCTGGACCAGTATTGCATGTATAACTGATCTAAGTTCCAGATGGTGACTAACCTTTGAGTAAATAGTATACGTTTTAAATTTGAAAGCGATAACAAATCATTGTTTCTCTGAATTAAAAAATAATTTTTAGCAAAATCTGGTGAAATATATCTATGTAGGTAATCTATGTCTAGTGTAAAATTCATAAAATAATTATGAGTTACTGATTCACTTATTGTATTAAAATGTAATTGTTTTTTTAATAGTTAACTAAATGAAAACTCTCTATTCTTTATAATTATTAACTATTTTAAACCAAAATCAAATTACGTTTCAAAAAGAAAATTAATTTTATTTAACGCGACAAAATTTAAATCACAAAATATTATTTTAACTCATGTGTTTACTTGTTACAAATTACTATAAACAATCTATTTCAAAGAAACAACCTTATTGGATTTCATTTTTTAAATTATTTACAAACCTGTAGCGTTGATGTCAGGATCCATGTAAAGTCTGATAAAATGTAAGTGCACATCAAATTTGTGTGTATTGTGTTTCTTAAGCATCGTAAATCCCTGTAAAACGTTAAGTAAAAAACATTTAAGAAATTAGAATAGTACGTTCTTAAAGTATTTGTTTTACATAAAATAACTATTTTAACTGTATATTTATTTTAAATAGAGACCCTATTTTAATTTCATCTAATAAATTTCAACAGTGACGTCCATAATCAATATTCTTTAATCGAATTACTTCAGTAGTAATTCTATATACGTTTATAAAACGTAAATGCACATCTCAGGACTTTTAGTTTAACTATTATATATTATTACAACTTAAGAAATCGTTAATGAACTCATAACTCTGCTTACTCTGCACTTGTAAGTACGTTAAAATAAATTAATTTATTATAATAAACACCGGGCGGCTTTATAGTGAACAATTTTTCGCAGTATACAAATACACATATGTTTTCAAGATGGAAAAAATTTATAAATTTTACCAACTCACTTCTAAAAATTTTAAATTGTATGATTTTTTTTTTTTTTTGAGAAAAATCCTTCATAAAACTATACTAAAGTATTTTCGATAAATTACTACAAAATTCCCAGCTGTAAATATTTGAGGGATCGGTACTCAGTATGGTAAAATTTGTTATCCGATTTTTAAATAAATAGAGTGATACAATGAAAAAAAAACTAGAAAAAACTTAACGTGATAGTATATCAATAGTTGTATTATTATATTATAACTTTATGATATTTAATGTAGATAAACATAACTTAAAATATTCTATAAACTATATAAAAATTGTTATTATATGTTAAAATTAAAAATAGATACAAACAAGTAAATTATATTTATGTGAATCATTTTTATTTTCAAATAAATTAAAGTAATATTAAATCAAAACTAATTTTTTTTCTTCTTGTCATAGACAACATTTTTAAATTTTAATATTATATTGTTTCATGAAGTTTAATAAACTCAATGTAAGTACCTAAATGTTGTAGCATCTCTTAATATTATAATACTTTACGGTACCCACCAAAATCAAAACTACGACTATAAGGACAATACCATCTAGGTTAGGTAAAGTCCATGAGTTAAAATCTGTGTAAAGATGACATACAATGTATAATAACATTTGTAATTTAATTAGTCGCGAGAATGCTACTAGATACCTTACTATGGCAATGAATGAGACCATATGAGTATTCATAGTGTATGATTAAATAATCTATAAAAATTGTGTACAATTGTATTAAATAATATTAATTTTTTAATTTTTATTGTTTGTCAAAGAATGGATACTCTTATTGAATAATTCCATATCTTATATCATTCGAATGCTTATTCTGTGATGTACCAGTTTCTCTATTGTCTATTGATAAACAAAAATATCTTTAATATTTTCTATTTCGCATATAATTAAACGTATAATATTAATTAAACATGATTGCTTTCATAGTACATAAAATATTATTTAATAATTATCGTAGAAAACGAAAAAAATAGTCTGCGAATAACTAAGTAGCTTAAAAATTACATAATACAAGAGAATTGATGAGCAAAGCCCCTTGGTAATAAATAAATAAAACTAATTAAAAACCAGATACATTTTGAAAAGTGATAACCACAAAAATATTTTATCCTGTTGATAATCTAATCGCATAATATTATCAATAACAACATTTTGTGATCTCTTTAAGAGTTAAAAAATTCACTTAGTCTAATACTGTAATGTCTAGTTTCAGCCATGGTATCCATCTACTCAATAAATATATCTATCAATAAGCAAGTTTACATTAAAGAACTCAGACAAACGTACTACAACATTGAATAGAAAAAAAAACGTTCAAGCGTGTGTGATGCAATAAGTTGGGATGTGGCCCGATGTGATGTTTGTCTTTAGTCGGGAAGAAGGTCTCGCCGAAAACCGTAAACTAAATCAAACTCCCGAAATGTCTTCCTGCGGCAAGTTGGTACAAAATGTAGGTTATTGGGTTATCCATCCCAAACCCAAACAGCGGATTTTATTAATTCTGTACTCGCAATAGCTGGAGACACATTTCCCTCTATAAAATCCCAGGACTATTCCAAACATCTATATTTATTGCCTCTCAACAATAACATCCACCAAGGAGAATTACAGATATCGTTTCAGTGATCGAATACAAAAATAAAAATATTAAATATAAATACTTTTTATTTGTAAGAATATTACACAAGAAAGTTTGTTAGTAACAAGTGATAGTCTGAATAAAGATATATATTTATAATAATAACTCAAAGAAAAAAATTAACGTTTTTAAGGTACCTGTTGCACCCCTTGGCGGGTGCCTTCAAGATTTAAGTTATCAATGTAATAGATAAATGGCATCCACAATAATGACATCCTTAATTTGTCCCACTATTGATGTATATCAGTAATTGATTTTATGCCATCAATGTATAGTGTATGTGCATTTTTGCATTAATGATATGTGATGTATTAAACTTTGCTATAATTTAATGGTACATCTCAGATATTTAACAATTAATTGTAAAACTGACGAAGAAATAATAAGTTTTTTATGTTTATAGTCTAAAAAATGTCTGTTATTATTTACTATTCTTAAATATTTGATATTTTATTTTCTAATCAGCCTACGACCGATAGTAAAAATGAAGAACATATGTTCACTCTTTATGGATAGCCAAGACGTATTGCCAAAACGCAAGGGACGTTGAAGCAACAATAACACCAATTACCTTACAAACCTATGAAATATATAGGTACACACACACACAAATTTTAAATTATGAACGATGTTAGCACAATATTAAATAATTTAACTTTCATTTTAAAATAAATAACTTTAAACTTATGTTTTTAATTGACGATAAGTTAAATTTTCTAAATGTAAAGGAAATTTAAACGTTATTCTTTAAAGATCAATCAATATTATTAGAATTTATTTTAATATTTCGAATAAAAACGTTAATGAAAAGTTAATTTTGATATTATAATAACATAAATTTATAATTATTTAATAATTTCGTGAGTACTTATTATTTTTTTTATAATAGACTGGCTTATATCGGATATCTGTTATATTCTTGTATTCTAGAATTAAAAAATAATAAAATACTATTGAATACCTTAATTATTAAAATAGCCATTACTTTATTAGTCTATGAGGTACACTATTGAATAAATCAAAAATATAATAAAATTCATAACTTTATGATATATATATATATAATATAATGACACATAATGATTGAGAAATTTTAAAATAAACTAACATTGTGACACGCTGAATTGGAAGTGCTAAACACACCTAAAAATCCCACTGCATACGCCAATGTTAAGGTGATACGTTTCATTTATATTTAATAAAATAATGTTTATTAAATACAAACGAAACGTTTATAATGGCATTTATATAATATTATTAATAAATATTTTTTTTTCGAGGTTAGTCGATGATTACTTCTATTAAATTCACGCTTGAATACAAAAATAAAAGGTTAAAATATAATGAAGTGATTGATTATGTATTTATTATTAGTGATATAACTGAATTACCCAAACTAGCCCGTGTAAAGTTTTAAAAGAAATTTTACTATACCTATTTAACACATTTTTTAATTAAAAATTTAAATTTAATTATTTTGTTTTTGTTTTGTCTTTTAGTTTTTAATTTTCTGATTTTTTTTAAATTTTAAATTTATCTCTTTGTGTTTTTGTTCTCCTTTAAAGCTTTTCATATGAACCTAATTGAAAAATCTCTTTGCATACAATGTTTAGTTTACGGTTTTCTTGGTCTAAATGAGCAACGCTAGTACCTTTTTTTTGCACGTTAACATGCCACATATAATTATATTATTTATGTACTAATTTTGCAAATAATACAAATACTACACTATTTTTATCACTTTTAACTCGTTTAAGTCTGTTAAAATGTTAGTTTCATTTGTGACTGACGTTCAGCATTTAATACACATCATTTTTGTGACTTTTCTCTACAACTATCAGTAACCTCAGCGTCTAAAACAGGCATGTCAAACACGCGGCCCGTGGCTCATTTTTTTGTGGCCCGCGGCTTCCAATATTAATGGACAAAAAAAAAAATATTTATGTCGTGTAACGACTATTTTAGATTCTTAGAGAGTGGTTTATTTGGTATACATTATTATACTGTCTTATCTTCTGATAAATCATAATCGAATAAGGATTATTGATGGTTTTATATATATTTATATCTATATAGATTATAGAACAAAGATTAATAATTTATATTTTATATCGTCAGTTTGCGACACGCGTGTTAGTCGTTCGATAAACACCGTGTGTTCGCGTTTAAATTTTGTTACGTGTATTCCTCTGTAAATTTAATAGTTAAAAATGTCTCTATCAAAACCAAGTGGTAGTAATAAACGAAAAATTACCGATGAACATCGTCAGTTTCAAGAAAATTGGGAGTTACAATATTTTTGCAGTGAAATCAATAATAAAATACTTTGTTTAATATGTAAAATTGTTATTAGTGTTCCAAGGTTGTACAACATTAAGCGACATTATGAACAACATAAGTCAAAATACGACCAGTATGAAGGGATATTGAGGCAAGAAAAACTGAAAGAGTTTATATCAGGGTATAAAAAACAACAGATAATGTTTACTAAAATACCACAAGAAAATGAAGCTGCAGTAAAGGTTAGTTCCGTGTTGTCAGAGTTAATTGCAAAACATTCGAAACCGTTCACTGAAGGTGATTTTATAAAAACGTGTTTGATTAAAACTGCTGAAATTATTTGTCCCGGAAATCTAAAAGCTTTTCAAAACATTTCATTATCACGAAATACGGTTGCTGAACGAATAACTGAACTAGCATGCAATTTGAGTAATCAAATTAAAATTAAAATACCTACATTCGAGTATTTTTCAATCGCTTGTGATGAAAGTACTGATATTGGTGGTACAGCTCGGTTAGCTGTGTTTTTTCGTGAATGCGATATGGAATTTAATATTTTTGAAGAGTTATTGGAAATTATACCTATGTTAGATACTACTACAGGAGAGGATGTGTTCGTTTCTGTTTTTGAACTCTTGAAAAAATATGATTTACCTTTGGAAAAATTATCATCTGTAGCTACAGATGGAGCTCCTTCTATGACGGGGAAAAATAAAGGATTCGTTGAAAGATTACAAAAAAAAGCGAATGAAAATGTTGAACATAAATTTCATAGGACACATTGTATTATATATCAAGAGGTGTTATGTACAAAAGTTATTAATATGGCACATGTAATAAGACCTGTAAAACAAATAGTCAATTTTATAAGATCCCGTGGTTTGAACCAAAGACAATTTTCGATTTTTTTAAACGATCTAGAAAGCGAGTATTCAGGTTTACCATACTTTACAGAAGTACGATGGTTATCGTGCTCCACTGTATTAGAAAGATTCTGGAACTTAAGAGATGCCATTAATATATTTTTAGAGTCTAAAGAACAAGACGTCAGCGTTTTATCGGATCCAACGTGGTTACAAGACCTGTCCTTCATGGTCGATATAACGAAGCATTTATCGAATTTAAATTTAAAATTGCAAGGGAAAAATCAAATTATAACAGCCATTAATGACCATGTTAAGGCTTTCAAATGTAAATTAGATCTATTTAAAACGCAATTACAAAATGAAGACTTAACGCATTTCCCAGCATGACGTATACAAAAATTAATAATGAACCAATTTCCTACAAAAAATATTCAGAAAAAATTGTATGTTTAAAGACCGAATTCGAAAATAGGTTTCAAGATTTCCATTATTTAGAAAACGATTTTGCCTTGTTTACGTCTCCTTTTTCGATAGACGCAGTAAATGTTCCAACACGTATACAAATGGAACTGATCGAGATTCAAAATGATTCAAATTTAAAAAATAAATTCAATGAAGTTGGTGTTCCTGATTTTTACAAATTTGTGCCAATACAATATGTGGAAACTCGTAGATTTGCTAGTAAAATTATATCTATGTTCAGTAGTACTTATCAATGCGAGCAGCTTTTTTCATTAATGAACAGTAATAAATCACCCGTTAGATCCAGATTAACCGACACACATCTAAATGCAGTGTTAAAAGTGGCTTCTTCAAATAATATTTCTCCCGAAATTGAAAAGTTGGTGGGAGAAAAGAGATGTCAAATATCGTCTAAAAAGAATTATTAATAGGTTTTTTTTGTAATTTATACAACACTTATTTATTTTCATGAATAATTAGTATGATTTATATTTTATTTAAATGTTAATGTTCATTTCTTTTTTAATTTTTTAATTTAGTTGTAATTGCTGTACTTGTAAACATAATATTATAATAATAATAATATAATCATAATAATAAATTTGTACTAAATATTTATTTTTTCGCTAAATTTTTATATGCGGCCCAAATAGTAAACTTTTCAATATATTTGGCCCATCTGATACTTTGAGTTTGACATGCCTGGTCTAAAATCTGATGGACCTGAGTCTCCGTAGAATGTAAAACCCAATACGTTTGAATTTGCCTTACAGACCCAGCAGTTTTTTGAGCTATGTGATGACTCTCAGCAACTAAAGTAAAACTGGTTTGGTTCTACTCTTCAGTTTCTTGTTTTCTATCAACTTTTGTGCTGCAAAAGTTGCTAGCAACAACAAAACAATAACAACAACCCGTTCGAATAACCACACATAATATATTACTAATGCTTCCATTTTAATTTTTTCGCGAAAAATGGTAACCCATGTCCGTATCTGAGGTAAAGTCTGTCTCTGTACCATTTTCATCAAAATCAATCAGTGGTTTAGATATGACAGATAGAGTTACTTTCACATTTATAATATTATTAGAGATATATATTAAATTGAGCCACAATTAGAAATAATTAATTAGTACATTTATCAAAGAAATAATTTTCTAATTAACTTGATTTTTTTAACATATTATAATAAGAATTAAGGTGAATTTTTTTCTATCATATAACTAACATAACATTTCAACTATTTAAACAATTGTTCGTAGATTTAAATAAATATAAATGTACTAATTAAATATTTCTACTTGTATCTATATTTTCTAATTAATTTATAGATACTCAAAATTTTATTAATAAAATAAATCAAAATTGTGAAAAGATAAAATTGAATAAGTAGTCTTTTATTGAAAAGACTTTAATACTTTGGTTATTTCATTCGTAATAAAAATTATATATAAAATCTAAAAGTTTTACATTTCTTGTGATAATTGAACTATATAGACAGTGAAGTTTTGTTTTTCGTAAAATTTAAAGCTTTTACTCAATATATCGATATTTATATTTATAATTATTTATCATATTATATTTTTATTCACGCAACCATTTGATATTTATATAACATTTTGTTATGTTATATTAAGTATTAACAATGCTTCTGAACATTGTTCAGAATCATACTTCAAATACAACGATATATCATTGCTTTTACAACTATATATGTACACACTCATCAAGTTACCTACAAAAGGTCTTTAATGTATACCTACAGTATCTTTATGTGTCTACACAGTATATGTCAGTATCATGTTCATATAATAAAGCGACAAAGATATAACATTCGATCTCAATAAACAACTGGTTTTTTTAATTATTATTTATTTTTACTTTAACATATTTCATACTTAAAGTTATTAAAAAATACACATTAAATGAAAAATAATAAAAATAATAATTTATCAAATTGCATTAAATATACTTAATTATTTATTTTATTTTTTTAACTAATGACAAAATCAATAGATACTTATAAAAAATATTTGTATTTTCTTTTATTATTATTTCTATTATATCTAATTAAAATCAAGGTAGAAGTAAAAATAGTAGTCAGTAGGTAATATAAGGTATAAACTGAATACTATTTTCATAAAATGAAATGCCTGTTAATCGATTTCAGGAGAAAATAGATGCAACAGTCTTAGAACTGTAAAATTCTAAGATTCAGAAAAATTTAATAAGTACATAAAAATATAGACTTTATCGCAATTGCGACTTTGCAGATTAATGAATTTAATCAAAATTAATGTTGAATTTTTAATACACAATTAAAAACATGAATTTTTATCCCTTCGAGTCTATACTTATCATATTATGATAAACTTTTATTGTATTTATTTTTAACTTCATGATTATAATTAGAACTTTTTTATTTAACTTTTTAATGGATGTAGTTAGGCACTATAACGTAAACAGACATAAGATATTTCATTATTATAGTTATAATAATGAAATATAAAATAAACCTCCAATACTAAAAATTTGATATTATTTTGTTTTACTGTTTTTCATTTTTTCTATGTTAGAAAAACTGAAGTTTTAACGCAAAAATCATACTTATTTTATAATAATCAAAGAACAAATATTTAAATTAAAATATTGTCCTCAAAATTCATCCGTTAAAATAATGTAATTCGCTTTACACTATGACAGTATGTTTAAACGATAAGCTCAGATATGTAATTCTAAATGTTTTTGATACCGACACGTTAATTGCATTAATGATAATACGAACCTGATATATACCAACTCATAATATAATTAATAATAAAAATATATGAATTTTAATTTATATACTGGGTACAGATAAAAAAATGTAGACTTATCCGAAATTATAAAATTTATAAACAATTTTAATACCTACATATTCATAATAAAGTAGTAAAAATGTATACAAAAAAGTATACCAAAAAATATCCTCCAACATTATAATTCCTATTTAGAGTTTTTGCCTATTTTATAGAAATCATATTTTTATTAATATTATGTGGCTTGATTAATTTTTTTAATTTTAATTTTGAAAACTTGTTACAAGCCATTTTTCAACATTATATTTACATCAATATATTTTTTATTCAACTATTACACTCCAATAAATTAAAGGATTTTATTGAATTAAGTTGGATGCTGAATTTTGATTATACATATCGTTATTTCATCCAATTATAAATTAAATGATGGTTATTAATATTTTTATAATTTAATCTAATTAACTAATACATTTTCTGTAAATCTAAAATTTCCCAATTTAATTCACGTTTACAGCGAGTACAATAAGACTATATTTTATTTATCTTAAATTTTCAGTTAAGCAAGAACTGTATTAGTTTACTTTCTTAAAAACAATGTTTTACTTTTTCATAAAACACATTGAATATTAAATCTGCTACAAAAGTTTATTATAATTTTTTAACGTGTGGTCATTTGGTTATAAGGAATGCAATTAGAAAAAATTTGAAAATAATATCAATAATTATTTCAGCAAACGTCAATGTTTCTTATGTTGAAATAAGAAAAAAAAAAATTAATATTTTTTTGAATCAAATATCAAATATCAATAATCAAATCAATGAAAATATTTCTAGTCTCAAGCCATTTATAGCCATTAGGAATTTCTAACTACTCCTGTTCTTACGAACAATCTTGTATTGACGTGTAATTGTTTGTCGTTATGAAATATGTTATTTCATGACTAAATATGTTTTTTACAATAGGTAGTATTGTAATATTCTTTACAAATAACTAGTTATCCTCAACAAAAATAAAAATATATAACATTTATAACTAAGATTTACTTTGTTCTTAAATTTATAAAAGTTTATTATTATTCAAACCTAGAGGTCCTTCTTTAGTTAACATATGATTTGTTTATATACTATATTAACTTAAATAAAACAATTTTATAAAATTAACAATAAAATGTTCATAATCTTGAACTTACTTGAAGTATACAAATATAGAAACAGCTGCAACCAGTGCCACTAGTGATACGGTATAACCACCATAATAGAAGTATGAAGTATACACAACCGATGGATCTGGGTACATAGGATTATTTGCTTCTAAAGGTTGGCAATGCATGTAATCTGAATGCTCATCCCAAACTCCGTTGGATTTACAATATCGACTAGCATTCTCTGTAAAAATTATTAGACATTCTTTATAAAACAAAAGATCCATACAAATTTACAAAAAAATATTGACTGTGAAGTTCATTAATCCGTTACAGACTGCAAAATTTCAAATTTTTCATAAGTTTATGAAAATAAACCTTTCAAATACTTTAATCTACACTACCTTCTTAACTCATTATATTAAACAGTTATTAAATAACAAGATAAATCTTTAGATGAAATTTATTTTTTCAACAATCATACTGTTACATCGTTTTTAAATATATGAATTATAGTATAGTGTAACATAAGATTATATACTATTTACTATGAGGATAAAATACTATTAGAAATGGACTAATAAATGCTTGTTTATAGTTATGGTTTAAAACTCACATTATTACCCATATACTACGGTGATATCAGTTAATTTTAACCATATAAAATTCAACCAATGCAATTTATTGAGAAAATAAATGTTGATTGTAACCTTATCGAAAACACCCAACATCACAATTATATACAAGGATAAAAATAAAAAGAATATACCTACAATTTCAGTAAAAAGCGTTGGGCAGGTTTTTAAATAGATAACCAGAAGTTTAATTTTAGTTTGTGATTGGAACTCATTTATAAAAAGTTTTCTCTAAAGAATTCAATTAATTCTTTTCAGCCATTATCGATGGCTTCTTTTTTATTTTTCTCTAAAATAGACCTACTATTAAGTATTTCAGCTAATCTCGTTAAAACAGATCAAATCAAAATGTTCTTTCAAAATACTCAAATACTTATACATACATATATATGAATGTATAAGATAATAACGTGATAATGTTACTTTATGTTAACACTTTTCTCATTGATTTCAATTAAATAAGTAACTAATGTCCAAAAAATGCATTATATGAGTAATTTAAATCAAAGATTAAATACTAAAAATACTTCGAAAATATCGTTTTTCAACTTTCGTAGTTAGTATATTTTCATGAAAAATCTGACCAGAAAAACTTGAATTTAATGGTAAAATGTATTTAAAAATATTTCAATTTATTTTGACATAGAAAATACAGAGTGATGTATCAGCATTTTTGAAAAATAGTTCCATAAAAAAATAAACATTTTTTTATCATTGTATATTATTAATTATTGATATTTTGATTTAATATATTAATAATTTGATGACAGATAGTATTTAATAAAAAATTATCAACATTTAATTTCCATTTATAAGGATAAATATATTCATACATAGTCTTACAATCTAGTACAAGTTGCACGATTAATTAAAATCAATGAAAAAAAGTTAAGCACGTACCTACATATTATAACATCATTTCATAACTACACCTATAACTAAGATAATTGCATGTTGTAATTTCATTTAAAACTTTTTTTATGAGTTTATATATTGGCTACAAAAATAAATTAGTAACTTAGTGATTTAAAAAATTAATAATAATCTTTAAGGTTTCGTCAAAATGATAAAAAAAAAAATAATATATTGAACTAAATCCTTTTTTTATTAATTTTTAATTATGTATTAGTAATTCAGCCATGGTTTTATAATATTAACAATTAAATAATTTGAAAAAAATGTACAAGATTAACATTTTACATAACTTCTATAAAATAAATATTAATAATTGTGGTTGATAAATCGTATTTTATAGTTATTATTTCATTAATTATCCTATAAAATTTAGAATAAATTGCATGTTATAGAAATATCCTGAAAATCACTGAAATTATTAGTAAAGATGCTGAAATTCTTTATTTTGTTTTACTGATATTTAAAATAAAATTATATATATTATATGACACAAAATGTCTAAAATGAATATATTATAAAAAATATTTGATTTGAAACAGAACAAACAGTCGAATTTAAAAATATGAGTAATACTATATAGTATATTTATATATATACTCATTGAGTATAGTTTTTAATATTTAAATTATGATAACAATAAACCTGGGTAATAAGAAAATATTTCAAATACATAAATCAAATCTTGTTTCAATATGTCTGTAATTACTATACGCCATTTAGGTGAAAACAATTAATTTAAAGAATCCTATAAGTTTAATTTTTTCTATAAATTATATCATTAGTATGTTTGTTATATATAGATATAATATATGTATATCATGTTTATGTATACTTATTATATTACATTTTAACTTAATTACTAAAAACTAAATAACGATTGGGTAAATGATTAAAAAATCATATATTATGTACTAAAAAAACAGTATAATTACAATATATACATGAATGTTGGTATAATAAATAATTTGAAAGTTAATGAAAATAGTGACAAAAATGAAAAATTTAAGAAAACATTATTTTATATCACCTGACTGAAATTATTTTTGAAGTGGATTATTGAAAAGCTCTAGGATTTTTATGTATTTTAAACGAAGAAGACGACTGTTAAATGGATTTTTATGATTGTGTAAACTTTAAATAGAAAGAGAAGTTAAGGAATTTTGATTATTTGCGTAAATTCTGGTACTTGTAAATCTTTGTAAAGATTAGTTAATCGTGATAAATCTAGGAGCCAAAACGAGAGGGAAAAAACAAATAGACTGGAAATCCTAGATTGCTTTACGATTACCCTGATTTATCGAAACCTCTGAATGCCGTAGAATCACATTTATCTCGAAAATAGCTTTATAAATTACAATTTTATTTGTAATTGAACAGAGAATGCAAGGTTAGATTAGGTTAAAAACAAATATATATAAATTATATATGTTGTTACTGGAGTAGTGTATGATATTTTCTTATTATACAATATTTGCTGACAGTATTTTTTCCTGTTAAATATCCTACACATACAATATACAGTTTTAATATTCAAAACAGTTGAGACTCCTCAGTCTAATGAGATACAGGGAAAAGTAAATTATATGGCTGTGCTGACCTTTTAAACTTAAAACCATTGTACCATTACTCTCGAAAAATCCATCTTAGTGTAATTTAACAAATGATAAATATCACTAACTAAACATGTCTTAACTTTTTTTAACAAAATACTAAGAAAAATAAATCAATCTAAATTATTCTATTACTAATAACTATATAATATGAAATTGATTACTTACGTGATGTATCATATTTCAATCCATTTAGTTCATTAAAACATGCTTGATAAACTACGACGCCAGGTTTTGAAGTTTTCCAACATAACAATTGATCCCAAAGACTAGGACACCAACCAGGATTTGGAGATTTTTCAGTCTCACAAGTCTATATGATACATGTTATATGTAACACATTTTTATTAAAACTATTTAAACACACAATATTTTTAATTTGTACTTGAATAATAGCATAAAATTTATAAAAAAAAAAAGTGATAGCTATTTTATATATGATATCATAATATTATCTTGTATTTGTAAAATATTTTATTTCAACTTACGTTATTTGTAGAAGTAATATTCATCGCGATTGCTTAAACACCTGAAACAATAGTTTGAAAATATGACTAAAGAATTTTTTAATAAATAGTTTTGTCCTTATTGCACATAATTTCAGTCAAATATTTAAATTTTTTCAATATATAAATCCAATTCTATATAAGTTAGTAGTCGCATATTATTATGGTATATGCATAACAAAAAAAGAAAATAATTATTATCTCAGTAATATTTGTATTTTTTTTTTTTAGAGAACATACTGTAAAGTACATTGGAAATTTTACTGTCAACGCTGGACAATATGACGTAAGTAAGTAAAATTGAGAAAATACGTGAACGGATTAAGTGTACTACGGATTATAAATATATATGTGACAATTCTAAGACAACGGTAATTCTAATTAATGTCAACTAATTAAATAACAGGTTTTTATTATCAATGTTTATTTCATCTACTTGCTAAAAATCAATACTGATTTAACCGATTGATGTATAAGAAATTTAGTATTATTATTATTATTATTATTATTATTATTATTATTATTCAATAAGGTTTATACGTAAAAATGAAAATATTTTACAATAAAAATCCATATGAATATAGAGTATTTAAAATACTATAATAAAATATTAATTAACTACGAAAAACATCGTTAAAACATAAGAAAAATAAATAAATAAAATAGATTATTTATAAAACAATTTTACAATAATTTGGTAATTTGTATAAGTTTATCTAAAATTAAATAAGATTTGTAAATAAAGTAATTATATTTTGTCACCTATTATTTATTCTTAGCTAACATGCGTCTATATTAAAACTCATATTTTGATTTTTTTTATAGGTAGTATGAATATAATTTAACACCTTAAAACCAAAAATTGTAACTATGTAATGGTAACTAACAAACGGACATACGAACGGATTCAATGTAGTGCAAACTTATGTTTGAAACTCATAAATATTTTATGTACGAGAGTATAAACTTAAATATTAAAAAAATATAATTTTATTTCAATCAACTATGAAAGCAGTTAAATTTTCAATCTTTATTCTTCGTTTTATAAATTATTCTTATAATTCTAATTAAATAGTAAATACTAAAATAAAATTTATACTTTAATTAATAAATGAATAAAATAAAAATACTAAAAGTATAATCAAACGTTTAAAAATTATACAAAAATAACGATTTAATATGAATCTTTAATTTAAAATATCCATTTTGGTTATTTTATTTAATTTTTATAACTTTTTTTTTCAAATAATTATACGTAAATAATTAGAACATAATACTTATTGTACAATTAATTTTTTTCAAAAATCGTATACATTTAATGATTTTATAATTTTTTCACAGTTAAAAACTTATTACAATTATAGGGAACTTAGATAAATATATGCAAAACACTTGTATCAGAAGCTTATCAGTAATTTTAGAAAAGTCATAGTAAAAAATTATGAATATTTTGTCTTTATTTAGCAATGTTATTATAGGTATATATTATAATGCCTTTTGACGCCAATTTTAAACCAAAATATCAAAATGTATTTGTTCCAGTGTTAAATTGTAGTAATTTTTATGTCGAAGTATTATTACTAATATTTATAAGTTGTCTCTACCATTATAATTATAATGATATTATCTTAGAATTAGAATATTTTCATTATTAATTAGTTAAAGATTAATAGTTTTTACGAGCCTTAGATCTCAATATCACTGATTCATTGGATATTTTATAGTGTAATACTATTACATAATTTAATAATTATTCATTCAAAAATTTTTCATGAATTAAAAGTACGTATGAATATATCATATATTATAATATATATAATACATAAATATTTATATGAAATATAAAATAATAAATACCATGATGATCTAATACATTTATTTTAAATTATGAATTCACTAAATTTATTGCACTTAATTTATAAAAACAAAGAAATTCTAAAAACTCAATGGGTAAGTCAATTTCTTCTGAATCTCTTTTAGAAAATACGAACTACATCACGTTTTTAATAAAATAAATCTTTATTGACGCTAAAATTAGAAATGTTGTTTAGATTCCAATTATAATTTATAAAATATATCAGTCAAATATAAAATTGATAATTTTCATAACTAATATAAAACAAAAAATTATGTTTGTACATTTAATAACATTTTTACAATTTTCGGGACGAATATATTACAAAAAAAAAACCGGATGGGCCTCGCTCTGCTGTACAGTTAGGGGTGGAGTGCACCTCGCTTATAGGATAGGTCATTATTATAATGGATTTGTTAAATTTGAATGCAATGATAGATATCATTGTATACGAATAACGATTCTGAACGGAGTTCATATGTTTGTCTAGGATATAATACATTGTTATTTATAAACATTGTAAAAAGTATATTTTATTTTGAAACGATAAATATATTTTTCAATTAGGATGGGTTGGCAGTTGCATACAGCGATATAGTTTGTCAGTCTAGAACATTCTACATTATATTATATTTTACATGTAATTTTATGTCAATATTCGATGTTCAAACGCTTATAAAAAAAAATTGTGCCTATGGATTTTAATAATTTTTGAATGACTTTAAGAACTACTTCTGTGGAATCTTCTATTAAATTTTCAAGTATTTTGTACGAGCCAAATTTATTTTATCACCGATTATAAAAAAAAATGTAAAAAAATCGAATATTTTAAATGCCTATAAGTGGCTTAAAAATCAATATAATATTTTGAAAAAAATATGACATAAAGGAAATACCAATCTTAACAACTGGTAGAAATTTCAAAAATCTGCGACTTATACTTTTTGAATTATAAAAAATATTTAAAATCGTTTGAGAATAAATCGCTATTTTATGCAATTTCGTAAATATTTAAATTTCAAACAGTCATAAAATTTTTTCCTCTAATTCCGGTAGAAATTTTTTTAAAGATTTTTGAAGAGTAGCTTATAGATAACCTAGTGTTAAAATTTTGAACCTAAAGTATGAACAGAAAAAATTTTATGAATTTTTATCTACAAAATAACTTGCAAATTTTCGTGATTTTTACATATTTCGT
>JASXSY010001539.1:0-57792 GCA_034509805.1 Sipha maydis
AATATTTGAGCTGCTAATTTTTGTAGAACAAAGGCAATATTGTAAATGATAACGGTGTCTTGAGGAGCAACCCTTCGAGCCTAATATTAGATGTAGTTTAAATAAATAATAAGAGCAGCTTATAATACAAATAATTTATAATTAAAATAACTCACTTTCAAAAAAACAATCTTTGCTTCTTTTAACTTTCCTGCTTTAAAATATGCACGCCCAAGGTATTGAAGAACTTCAACACTATCATGTTTAAAAAACTTTTTCATACAATTTTCATACTAGAACATATAACATAAATATTATTAATTTAATAATTAAGTACAGTTTATTTATTCTGAACAAATTAGAATATACCATTTGAATAGCACTAATGTACTGTTTTTGTTCAATGTAAATATGAGCGATATTTAACCAAACATCACAAAAATCAGCAGTAGCTTCTCTTACTTGAGCAAATATATCTCTTGCTTCATTTATACAATGTTTGTGTGCCATAACACAACCTAAAATTAACACACACATACAAAAATTGTTTAAAAAAGTGAGCTAAAATTACATAAAATTCTGCAAAAAAATTAAACAAATAGATAAAATTCATAAATAAAATGTTCTTTATCTTCATTTTGAGTCTAATTAAATAAACTTTATTACCTAAACAAAAAAATATCCACTATTGGGAGGTTTAAAAAAAATATATAGTCTAATGTAAAAATCAACTGTCAATTATGTTCATATAAATAATGTGCTAAATTGTTGTGTTCACTTTAGCTTTTAAAAATTATTGTTTTTAAAAAAAGAAATGAAATGTTTTTACAAATCTTTATTTACAAATTATTCAAATAAACATAGAATTTACTTTATGAAAATCAGTAATAATACAAAATAACAATAACAATTTCTAATATTTCTACTATATTGCATTCTTATAAAAATTATATAGTCAAGACAACGAAAAATGAATGCTGATCGACATGCACCAAGCGGCAGTTTATTAATAATGGTTAACAATCTTTAAAACAAAAGGCCCGCGTTTTTTTAAAAACATAAAATTACTTATTTAAGTATATAAGTATATATAATACAATAGGTACGGTGTGCAGCAGCACGACAGCTGCACTATGTTGAGAATCATTGGCCGTAAGAGCGGGTATAAACAACAGGTCGCTGGGGCCAGCGCTCATTTTTCGTTGCCCTGACTATAGTATAGCAAATTAAAATAAAATATAATTCACAGATGCTTACTGCACTAAATCACTTTCTGTGCATCATTAAAGCCATGCAGCATATACTAAAGTTAATATTTATACATGTATTTTTATTTAATCTCATAATAGTACATTTAATCAAATCTCTTATTAGGAACAATGAATTTACTTCTATAATTAAATGGTCAGTTTTGTACTAACTACAATCTTTAATTTTAACCAATATTAACTTACCAATTCCATTAGCTGCCCATATGTTTCTTGGATCATTTTTCAATACCTTTGTGAAAAACTGTAAAGCTAAATCTTGATGTCTTTTTTCTTGTTCCTTGTTTCTAGTTGGTTGATGTAAAGTTTGTAGCCAAACATTACCCAAAGCAATTAATGAATATGAATCATTTAAAGTTGATGGATTCTTGAAAAAAAAAAAAAAAAAAAAAAAACATTATTATAATAGGACAATATAAGCTTCGTGAAATACCTTCAGCACACGTTCAAATTTTTTTTGTCCAGGACCCCATTCCATTTTAGCTAAATGTAAATTTCCAAGTAATGACCAAGCATCAGGATGTTCATTATCAATACGCAAAGCTTCTTTGAACCAATCAGAAGCCTCATAAATCTGGTTGCGATCTCGAGCCATGCATCCCAAACGCAAATAGCCTAAATGTACAGTTTAGTATTAAAACACTTCAATAACATAAGAATTAATAGAATAATTAATATACAATCAATATAATTAGGATGCTCCTTGAGAATGTCTTTGTACAATGTTTCAGCTCTTTGAAACTGACATTGAGCTTCAAAGATCCTGGCCAAATTATAGGTAGTTGTAACTGCTATGGAGTTATAATGCTGGGGGTCAGCTTCAACCATTTTTTTTGACAAACTCAAAGATTCTTCAAGCTTAGATCGAGATTCATCCAAATTCCCAAGCCTATAATAGAATAAAAAAGCTATACTTTTGTCTAATATTAAAATATGTTCTTATTAAGTTATAATTCTTACCTATAATTTAATGCTGCAACATTATTCAGGATTTCAGGTGGAATATAATTATTCTCACTGCTGTGCAATAAATCCATAGCTTTACCATATGCAGATAATGACCCTTGCAAATCTGATTGTTCTAATATTTGAGCAAGTTCAATCCAAGCTTCTACATCTTCTGGAAAATGTTCCGTGACCTAAGACGTAAAACAGTAAGTATAGTTTTTTAATTTATTTAAATATATTTTTTTTAATTATCAAAGAATACTTTTTTTAAATGACTTTTGGCAATATCGCGTTTTTGTTGATTTTTAGAATCAGCATACAATGATCCAAGAATCTTCATTGCTTCATAATTACCTGGTTGAGCTTTCAGAACTTTTTCGAAGCATTGAGCAGCCTAAGTTAATTACAAATATACAAAAATATTAAAACTGATTGTAATTTAAATAAAATTAAATATTTTTTTTTTTTTTTATAAATATTACATTTTCCATGTCGCCTCCATAAATATACATCTGACCAAGTCCATAATGTGGTAGTACAAATGTAACTGGTGCAAACTGCGTAGCTTGATAATAATACTGAAATGCTTGATCATAATTATTCTAAAAGACATATATAAAAGATTTAGACTTATGAAATTTAATACAACTATAAATAAAATAAAAATTATTTTACCTGTACATGAAAAGCTCTTGCCATTTGATAACAACTTTCAGCTCTCATAGCTTCATTTTCTGTATTTTGTAATGCATGTCTAGCAAGTAGTTCAGATTTGGTATAATCTTTTTTAAAAAAAAAATGATTGGACAAATGATTTAATACCATTGGATTGGTTGTATCAATAGTATACGCTTTTGACAACATATTTACTCCAAGTTTTATGTCACCAGGATTTTCACCATTCAATTTCATAATTGCAAGGCCTACCAAAGCTCCCACACACTTAGGATCCAACTGTAATGCACGTTCAAATGCTAATCTTGCTTTTTCTGTATTTCCTAACTTTAGAAAGCAATGAGCCATGCCCAGTCTAACATCAGCAGGACACTTAGGATTAGAACGTAATGCTTTTTTATAGTAAGCTAAAGCTCCCCTATAGTCTTTTCTGTTAAATGCAATACAAGCTTTTCCTAATTGAGCTGGTATATTATTGGAAGATTGGTTTAAAACAAAATTGAATTGTGCATCTGCTTGCTCAATTTTATCACCTTCCAATAAGCAGAAAAAAGCTCTGCCCAATAAGTGATTCTACCAAATCAATAGAACATTAAAATCAATTTTAATAACATTAAAATATAACCATATTCTTACCGTATCATACATAATAATCTTATCTGCTGTAGTATAAAGTTGTGTAGCCTTAGTAAAAAGTTCACGTCGTTTGTCTTTACTCTTTTCTCGATTAGCTGTTTGTACATAATATGCTGCTAGCATATCTAAGGCTCTCATTTGATCCCTATCGCTATCTTTGTACTCTAAGCTGGCATTACTGCGAGATGACTCTAACAATCTTACCAAAGCAGTTGAGTTACCTTTTTTATAATACTCCAGCTAAATATTATTTTTTAAAAAAAAAACATTTTATTGTATTAAAGCATAATATTTAATCATTTTCATATAAAACATACAGCTAAATTGACCCAAATATTTAGATTAGAATGTTCTGACTTTAAAATTCCAAGAACTTCATCATACTCAGGCAACTTGTCAAGTTGAATTTCAATAACCTAGAAAAAAAACCATCACATTTTAAAATAAATAAGTATTAAATTTTTTTAACTATCCAAAATAACAAATGACATTCATTAAGTTGATTAAAAATTATCAACCTAAATTTTCTTAATTACATAACTACATTATCTGTAAGACAATTACAAACATAATAGCTTAAAATCTTGTTTTTAAAATTAAAATTTTTGATTAGAGAAATATATGAAATATACAAATTTAAATGTAAAATAATCATAACTAGACTTCTGTTCATAAATTTGCTATAAAATTATTAAATATAACTATGCTGTATGAAATAAGATAAAAGTAATTCTGTCATAGCACTCCAAGGCTCCAAATGGAAATGTATAAAATTGATGTTTTAGAACATTGCGAATAAAAAAAATCAATAAATATTTAAATAACACTACACATTTTTCTCAAAGTTTGTACTGAAAAATCCTACAGTAATCCATACAGAATTCGACCAGAATAAAAAATTCAAAATTCAAAAATTTGTATTTTAGTGTCCACGCGAGAATAGTAAAGAGACGATCTATAACGTTACATACCTCGTCCGAATCCTTTAACGGTATTTCAATGGAGTTAACCATTTTGCAACAGACCTCAAGAATCACGAGCAATCAAAGATACTAATGTGACAACACTAATTCAATACCAATTGTTTATGTACAGACATTTTGAAACGAAACAATGGTATACGATATTAACGAAAAAACGAAAACTAAGATTAACGCTAGCCCAACACTTGACTAGACGTACTCTTATTGTTATCACGGTGCTGTTGCGGCTCTTGGTAACGGCAAGTATTGGCTAACCTGCTGCCACGATGCCATTACCAACATAAAAAGCCTATCACAGAATACGAGGCAATCGCGACAGCTCGGAGGATTATGCATAGATAATAAAAATATATATAGCTATTGTGTGATAATAATAATTGATATTTGACAGGTATTAAGAGTAAAATGTAATAAGAAATTATTACACAATTTAGAGGATGAATAATTATTTGATAATCTTGGGAACTTATATATTAAATTACAATATCAATATTTATTTTTCCTCAGTTTATATAACTCTAAAAATAAAAGTTTCCTTGAATCATCGGTGACCGATATCACCCATTGACCGACATTCTTCATTCTCCCCTAATGTAATTCAAAATGAGATTATTGAATGTTGTCAAGAAGAAATTTTACATGTAATTAGAAATAAATTTAGCTAAATATTATAGTGTTATATTTGATGAGATAACAGATGTATACGTATCAAACGGTTTGCAAATCACTTTAAATATTCGTTATAAATAAATCAACGTTATAACGTAACTAATAAGTGGTGTCGTCGCATACCCGGGTTATATCTTAGTCCTACTATATTGTTTAATAATTAGTGATGGGAATAATCGAATGATTTAATAGTTGAATGATTAGTAATCGAATAATTAGTAGTCGAAAAACAAAATAATCAAATACCTAGTTGAAATAATAATAATCGAATGATTAGTAAATGGCTGAAATAAAAATAATCAAGTATTTATGGTTTATGATTTACATTGCTTGAACTGGTCATATAAATAATCAAATGGTTATATATAAGTGTGAAAATATAAAATGCATTTTCAGTCTAAATATTTATATTATATATGTATTATACCGATTAGTGTGGTGATTACCGATACCGGGAATTATACTAATGAGTAATGATTAAAATAAATAATAATACAATAATGGACAGTCGCATTCTTAATTTAGTACCCTAGATTTAAATCTTAGAGTAACAACAAAAGAAAATAAACATTACAATTTATTACAAACAATGATTATTATTACAATTATTGCCACTTTTCAACAGAATTAATTTTTTTTTTTTTTTATTTTTAAATGCGATCTACGATCTATACCACGTGGCACAATAAGTAGATGTGAATGAGATTAGTTATATATACAGATAGTTAAAAAAATACATCGTACCTTAATAATAATTTGTACATAACACGTGAAAATTTTGAGAAAAACAGCCACCCATTAGTAACACTTTAATTTGCCTTAAATTTTAGATTCTGAACGGAGTGAAGAATGTATTGATTTTACAATGATGTGTGTTTTTTTTTTTTTTTTTTTTTTTTATGTGTCTGTCGACACGTTTTGGGGCAGTAAAAATGCTTCGATTGCCTTATGTAGCAACTTTTCTGAAAGGAAAGTGAATCTATTTGGTACTTTGGGGGGTCAAAAGTTAAAAATTTCCAATATTTTTTAAATGCGACGGGAAAAACCATAAAAAAATTTGGGAAAAACGGGAGTTTTTACGCAAAACCAGTTTTCGACATAATCAAATTTTTTATTTTGCTATAACTCAAAAACTAATCAATGTAAATACTTGAAATTTTCACCAAATGTTTAGATTAGCGTTCTCTATACACCATTAAATTTTCAAAGTATTTTGACTTTTATTAAGCTATTTATAGACACTTGAAATTTTCAATTTTTTTAAGTATTTTTTTTTTAAATAACGATAAAATTTTTTTGGCTGCCTAGAAAATCTTGAAAATTTAATACAAGGTTTCTTATAAGTTGTTCCTTAACTGATAAAAAAAAATCTAAAATCGTAAGTCACAATTTTTTTTTATAAGTGCTCAAAGTTCCAATTTATACGAAATATGTAAAAATCACGATAATTTTCAAGTTATTTTGTAGATAAAAATTCATAAAATTTTTTCTGTTCATACTTAAGGTTCAAAATTTTAACACGAGGTTATCTACAAGCTACTCTTCAAAAATCTTTAAAAAAATTTCTACCGGAATTAGAGGAAAAAATTTTATGACTGTTTGAAATTTAAATATTTACGAAATTGCATAAAATGGCGATTTATTCTCAAACGATTTTAAATATTTTTTATAATTCAAAAAGTATAAGTCGCAGATTTTTGAAATTTCTACCAGCTGTTAAGATTGGTATTTCCTTTATGTCATATTTTTTTCAAAATATTATATTGATTTTTAAGCCACTTATAGGCATTTAAAATATTCGATTTTTTTACATTTTTTTTTTATAATGGGTGATAAAAAAAATTTGGCTCGTACAAAATACTTGAAAATTTAATAGAAGATTCCACAGAAGTAGTTCTTAATGTCATTCAAAAATTATTAAAATCCATAGGCACAATTTTTTTTTATAAGCGTTTGAACAGCGAATATTGACATAAAATTACATGTAAAATATAATATAATGTAGAATGTTCTAGACTGACAAACTATATCGCTGTATGCAACTGCCAACCCATCCTAATTGAAAAATATATTTATCGTTTCAAAATAAAATATACTTTTTACAATGTTTATAAATAACAATGTATTATATCCTAGACAAACATATGAACTCCGTTCAGAATCGTTATTCGTATACAATGATATCTATCATTGCATTCAAATTTAACAAATCCATTGCAATAATGACCTATCCTATAAACGAGGAGCACTCCACCCCAACTGTACAGCAGAGCGAGGCCCATCCGGTTCTTTTTTTATATTATTTTTTTTTTTTTTTTTTTTTTATTTTTTTTTATATTTCTCTTTTTTTCAATTAATATTCATATTAATATTAGGCAACAATAGATCACGACACCATTTCCGTTTTAACCGTCTCGGCGGGTTACCAGGGATAGTAGGATTGGCAAGATTTCTGACAAGAGGATTGGGATGGGTTAAAGTGCGGAAGTGGAAACGTTTATAATATGCTTTAGCTTCTTCTGAGACTGTAGGCATTTTAAGGTCTGTATGTATAGTGTGATTAGAGACATAGGGAGGTGCATTTACTAATTTGCGGAGTGCAATGTTTTGAAATGTTTGGATTTTGTTTATGTTAGTTTTTTTTTGCGTTTCCCCAAAGCTGTAGGCCATATGTCCAAGCAGGCTTTAGTAGTGATTTGTAAATTAGTAATTTGGTATTGATGTGAGTATATTTATTATTGTTGATGAGGTTTTTAAGGAGTCGTAGGCGTAAGTTTAAATTAATTTTTTTGGACTTAATATGCTGTGCCCAGGTCAGTCTTTTATCAATGGTTAAGCCAAGATATTTAACATTCGAAGCACTGGGGATCAGAGTATTATAAATAAAGACATCAGGGCAAGGGGTGAGTTTAAGGGTGAACGTCGCATGGACCGATTTAGTTTGACTTATTTTGAATCTCCAGTCAGTGTACCACTTCTCCATGAGATTGAGGTGAGATTGGAGATTTTGAGAAGCTATGACGGGATCAGAGTGTATCGATAAGATTGCCTTATCATCTGCATAATTGGCAACTAGTGTATTAGGTGTAGTTGGTTGGTCTGAGGCAAATATATTGTAGAGGGTAGGGGAGAGGATACCACCTTGCGGGACACCGGCTGATATATTACCTATGGAAGAAAATTCGTCACCGACACGAACTTGAAAGTGGCGATCGGAGAGATACGACTTAATAATAGCGAAGTAAATAGGATGAAGAAACTTTTTTAATTTATACAGGAGGCCATCATGCCATACCCTATCAAAGGCCTGAGCGATATCCAGAAAAGCGCTTGTACAGTAAAGTTTTTTCTCTAGTGAATAGGAAATGGCGTCGACAACTCTGTGAACCTGTTGGACGGTAGAATGAGAAGAGCGAAAACCGAATTGAGTATCAGGAAGGATGGTATTTTCAGTAATAGATGGAAGGATACGTTTTAATATAAGTTTCTCTAGAACTTTAGCGAAAAAAGGGAGTAAACTTATAGGTCGAAAAGAGGTTATTGAGTAAGGTGGCTTATTAGGCTTGGGCACTAGGATGATGATAGAGAATTTCCACAGCATGGGGAAGTATGATAGTCTAATAATGGAATTAAAAATATGTGAAAGATGGATAAATGCTTTATTAGGTAGACACCTAGCTACTTCGGCAGTAACCAGGTCAAAGCCTGGAGATTTCTTAAGGGAATATTTATTTATGGCAAATTTTATATCGTTGGGTGTGAAATGTTTAATAGGATTAGATGGCAAGTACGGTGGGGAGTTAAGAAAATCTTCCACAACATTAGTATTAGTTTGAGAGTAAATATCAGGGTGAGGTTGAAAAGTATCAGATAAATGTACTTTAAAAAGTTCAGCTTTATCAGTGTCAGAGGTGACATAGCTTCCGTCCGGATTTTTAATTGGCAAATTGGAGGTTTTGAATTTACAAATGTTTTTAGTCGCTCTCCAAAGACTGCCATCTTTTGGTGAGAGATTGGAAAGAAAATTATTGAAGGTTTCAGATTTATGTTTTGCCAGAACTTTTTTAAGATGATTTGATAATTTATTGTATTTGTGCTTATGAGAAGGAAGACGAGTTCGTTGAAAAATAGCTCTAGCTCTGCGTTTTTCTACTATTATACAGCGAATATATTCTGGAAGAAGAGGGTTATGAGATGAAGTTAGAGTTTCTGAGATAGCAGACCATGCCGCAGATTGAATAAGTTTTGTAAAACTATTTACAGCATGATCGATGTCATTAGTTGATTTTAGTTTTACATTTAATTTTATTTGTTGGTTAACAAGATCATGCAATTTGTTTTTATCGGTAGAGGGCTTAAATAATTTAGGAGATTCAAGACGTATTAGAGGGGCAGCACTTATAGTTAACAGGATTGAGGAGTGGTCAGAATTAAATTCAAGGAGATTTTCGGTGTAGCAGTTTAAGTTACTAGGTATCTTGGTCACAAAGATATCTAAGATATCGGGGTTTTTGCGTGTTGAAGTCGGCCAATAGGTTGGGCCAGGAGGAGCAAGAATTTTGTAATTTTTAGTTGATATGAAATTTTGGAGGACTATTCCACGTGGATTATTAACACGACATCCCCAGGCCAGGTGTTTCGCATTATAGTCACCTCCAGCTATAAAATTGTTGTTAATTGAGTTAAAGTAGTCTGTAAAAATTTGATTAGTAATTTTGTGCTTTGGGGGAGAGTAGACAGCTGCTATGGTAACAGGGACATTATTAATTTTTGTAACTAAAGCACAAGATTGTAGATATTCTTGACAAAAATTTGGAAGAGGTTGATAGACAATAGAAGACTTAATTATTATGGCAACTCCACCATGCGCTGTGTTATCGGGATGATTTGTTTTTAATACTTTGTAACCAGGAATGTTAATGTGCGAATATTTGGTGAAATGTGTTTCGGTTATAAGAGCAATGTCTATGCGTTTATTGTATAATACAGTTTCAAGAACGTTAATATGATTTTTTAGGCCATTTGCATTGAATTGAAGGATAAGGGTAGATTTGTTAGTGATATTATTAGCAGACATTTATATTTTATCGAGTAATTTTGTGATTAATTTATTGAGAAGAGTGATAAGAGGTTCAATAAGTGATTTGAACTCACCAATGAAATTTTTGAGCTCGGAAGTGGAGTTAGGATCTGTATTGGTAGATTCACCAGAGGTGGCTTGAGCGTATGTGGGTACGTGGTTAAAGGGTTGATTTATTGAAGTTTTAGTTAGTGGGTGGCCGTCTTTAACATTTGTATTCTGATTTCTAATATTATCTAAAAAGTTACTCTTGGTGGTAGGTTTCCTGCCGCTTTGAAGCTCCCTATACACTGAGCATCCCTTGTAGCTGGCAGGATGATCTCCAGAGCAGAGTGCACATTTTGGTGGGTCTGAGCGTGAGGTTGGACATGAAGAAGACTGATGATGATCACCACATCGGACGCAGCGTGAGTGGTAGCCACAGTATGTTTTAGTGTGACCATATTCCTGGCAGTTAGTGCATTGACTGATCACTTTAGGTTTGTAGGGCTCTTCAACTTTTATTTTGGTGTGAAGGAGAGAGGTGAGCTTATAGATATCGTTTGAGTGGTCAGTCGGTTCTAAGTCAACGAAGAATAGAGGGAGTGGACATTTGGTGGTTTTATGTAGCACCTTCGAGACTTGTCTGACCTCAAAACAACGAATCTCGAGTTCAGTTTTTATTAGTTGTGTAGGTGTAGACTGATGAATGTTACGAATAACTACACGTAAAGGTTTATCTTCTCGTAGCTGATATGTATGGTATTCAGCATTGCTTTCTTTAAGATAGCGAATAAGTATTCTGAAGGAATCCGGGTTTACGGTTTGAATTTTTAGGCGGTCACCAGCAGACTTGCAAAAGAAGTTATCGACACCAATTAGTTCGATTAGTACAGAGCAGAAGTTCGGAAAGTCTAAGATACCTTTCATGAATATCGGGGGAGGTGGTTTGATGTGTATAACTTCAATTTGGTTCTTCTTCAACATCGGGTGAGTCGGTAACAGCGGTTGGACCGGTATCCATGACTGTCGGTTCATTTTGAGTTAGAAGTTCGTAACGGTTGCGTGTAGTAAAAAGTTTTTTGTTTTGTGAACCTACGAGTTTAGGCGAAGTTTTGGTGGAAGAAGTGTCCGATGAGGAACTAGATAAATTTCTTTTGGATTTGGGTGTTTGCGTTTGCCAGCCATCGTTTGCTTGGCTGTTCATATTACTACTTTGAGTACTGCGGCTAGAGTTAATGGAATTACTAGAAATTGCAGGAGTTGATAAGCGAGCAGGCTGTATAGTGCTGTTAACTTTATTGGTATTACAATTAATTGTTTTATTTTGTGCACGATTTGATTTTGGAGTGGTCGGCATATCTTACGTGAGCAAGGTCACGAACCGCTGCGCGACGCACGCGATGCCGCGATAACGCGAACGCGTTATCTAAAGACGGCGCGACGACTGTTAGATAATCGCACTTTTAGTATGATGTTAAAATAAAATTAAAATTACATTTTGTAAAGCACGCGAAACGGCGTACTTACAGGTTAAAATTAAACTAATAATTTGGATTGAAATTAACGTTAGCAATTTTTACATATCACTTTGGACATAAACGGTTGCGATGAGTAAGAACGAAAACGAGATTTAACGGAGTTAAATAAATACGTGTGCGTCGGGCGCAGCGCGAACCGGGACTGAACAGAATTAATTAATTAAAATATTTTTTTATTTTAAGAACATCTGAAATGAATACATCCGGTGTATCTTAATCCCACGTTAGTTTCACGATCAGTTTAGTAAACAGGTAATGAGATAAGAAAAACATTCGACTATTTTTACCATCACATGTTTATTTTGTCATGGTTTTCCCTACTAATTTTTATCATATGAATGTTTTATTCGATTAATTCATTCGAATGATTTTATTCGAATGATTCATTCGATTATTTTATCATTCGAATGATTTTTAAAATAATCGAATTGATTTGATTATTCAAATAATCGAATGATTTGATTATTTCATTCGATTATTCCCATCACTAATAATAATCGAATTATTAATAATTACAATTATTATAAAATTATTAATTTATTAAATTTTGAATAATTGAATTATTCTAATGTATCCACAACGTAAAACTATACATACTGGACAAAAGTCCAGCGCTAAAAGCAACTGTCATATATTTCTAGGGGCTCGCGCTTGTCTTGCAAGTTTGAAAGTGCTCCGTAGTTTTTAAATAACATACTAATAAAAAGCAGTTTTCAGGGCACCATAAAATATAACACTAGTATTATACGTTTAAAAAATTACCTCATATTAAATATATGATCAGGAAATTTGTACACAATGTGCATTGGACATGAAAGACACTTTAGATATTTACTTAAATTCTTGTAACTTGTATATAAATAATATAGTGTTGGTAAATAAGTAAACGATACCACATAATTACAACGGTTTACAGAAACAAATGTATTTAAACATAAAAATATTAAAAATCACAGTAGTTAAAAAATATAGTATAATTCAATAACGTCAATATTCTTTTTCGCTCGTAGCCTGTAAATATGTAGACTATACATTACTATAGGTAAATACACAATTTGATCATAGTTATTAGTTACATATTGTTATATATTATATAATATATAATATTAAATGTTTTAATTGTGGACAAGATGAGAGAAAATAGGCCGAGATGGTTTGGGCATGTGATGAGGCGAGAGGAAACGAATGCAGTAAGAGTGGTTATGAAGATGGACGTTGAAGGGAAAAGAGGAAGAGGAAGACCAAAAACGAGATGGTTGGAGACTATGGAGAATGACATGATGGCTGTCGGTGTGTGCATAGATGTGATTGACCGAGTGAAGTGGAGGTGTAGGACAAGGGTGGCCGACCCCAAATAGTTGCGAGGAAGGCGAGGCAGAAGAAGAAGAAGAAGAAGATACAAATCTGTATTAGACCACGAATTAAGATATATCTTAATTTGTGGGTTAGACCAACACCGTCGTTATCATTTTATTGTTATCAAAAATAAAATTGTTATCATAAATATAATCAATTATAAATTTATAATAAATTATATGTTATGTACTCTGTAAATCGGAACCTTGGTCTTAGAAGATTTTTTAAGACCATGATCGGAACTTTGATTGTTGTGATAAACTGATAAGCCTAGAAACAAGATAAGGTATTTAAATTATTGTTCAAATTCAAAAATTCAATTCAGAAAGGGAGTCAGACTTCCGTGGCGTGAGCATAGCAGCCATGTTCACTGTTTGCCGGTCAAGTAAACTGTACAGCACCGCCATGAGCAGCAGTTTGAAACAACAGGTTGCCGGTCGGTTTGCGTTCCCAGAACGGTTCCGCGGCACGTTTGTCGAGCGCTGGAAACAGTACTGGGAAAGCGTAGCCAAGGACTACTACGAAGCCACGATGGGTATTGGGACGTACATTAGAGAGCACCCTGTTAAAAGCTCACTAGCAACAACGGTCGCCAGCTGCGCGTACTATTGCGCGTCAACCAACCCCGACGAACGCAGTTACAGGTCTGAGCTGCTGGACTGCGCTAACTCCATGCTTTACATTTCACCAGCTGTACAAAACCCATCGGCCGTTCAACGTCTGGAATACTTGGAAAAGTGTTACAACATGGGTGTCATCAAGCGTCTTAATTTGCTGTTTTTCTCAGTCATGTGGATTGATGAGTTTAATGAAAACGTACAAGCATACAAAGCCAACTGTAAATATTTAAAACCCTCAGTACTCTCAATCCGTGAGCGTGCTGTCGACTTTGGTTTTATCAATGTTTGGTGGAATCTTAGAAAAACAATGGTTGATTACGATATAAATCCAGAAGAATGGAAAGATTACAAAGGACCTGAGTAATGACAGTATCCTTCTACTTCTATTGTGTGTATAATTTTTTGTATAGTTACTTTGTTCATTTTAATAAAATAATCTTTATTTAGGATACTAGTATATAAATGTATATATTTATATATCCTTTCTTTCCTACAATAAATATATATATATATTACATTCTGTTGTAATTGTAAATGCCTTCAGAAAAGGTTTACTGTAATTACTTATTATCTCTATGGGACGGATTTTATTGTCAACACTTATGTTTATTGAAATAAAATATTTGTAATTTAATATAAATATTTTTATGGATTATTCTAAATAAAGAAATCCCAATTTAATTTTACTTATTTGATAAATAAGTACATATTTTAAAAATATTTTTGGAAACTTTAATTCTTTTATATTTTAAATTATTTTTTAGTATTCCACTATTTCTACTATATATTTTGAACCAAATTATTACCACTTAACTCTTCAACATTTAACTAATAGAATTTGTAGTTTTGAATTGTTTCAATTATTTGATAGTTAAATTATGTTATTATTTTATTAAAGTTTATATTATATTATTTATATTGTATTACAGTTTTTGAATTTTATAAACCAAATTACTTGGTTATATACTTTAATAATTGTAAACAAATTTTGATTTTTATTTTTTGATAAAATATATTTCTTAATTATCAGTATTCTTGGTAGATTGACAAAACAATTTATTATTTAAATTAGCAACATTTAAATAAGTTTACTAACACAAATTGAAAACAACAATTACAAATAAGTATTTATAGATTTGTAATAACAATTAAATTATTATAATGACTCTCATAGTAGGTAAATATTAATTTATGTAAAAAATATTATTTACTTAATCATAAATCTAAACTCCAAATAATATCAAATTTTCATTCTAAATCAATAGAATATTCAAATTGTATACAATGATTAAAATTGTATTTCATACAATTAGTCAAAAAAAAAAAAAAAATTTACTATTTTTTTATTCAAACTTAAATACCTTAACAAAAATAAATAAACCATCAGAAATATTTTAAATCAAATTTAAAAAAAATATATGTATAATGTATCAATTTTGATTCATTGATTAAAAATTTTGAATTTAATAATTATTTTGTGCTTAATAAATGTAAAAAATGAAATCTATTATACAAGGTTATTAAATTGAAAATTTTATATGGTTTATCATATATTAATAAAGTTTATAACAATAACAAATAACTTGTTCATTTTTTGATGGCAATTGTAAACAATCAAAATGAACAATGAATTAAATAAAAATAATTCTTGTGTCTATATAGTATTATATACTAAATAGGTATATAATTAACAATTTCTTTGGATTTTCAACAAACATAGTAAAATGGTAACTGTTAAAATAAAAAAATATATCAATAATTTTAAACTTAGTATATAAAATATGATGAAAATATAGTATTTTCTCAGAATCTTTATAATAAAATACATAATATCATAATAATTATGATCTATTATGTACTTCCACTTGAACAGTAGAACTTGTACATGGTAAATCATCACTTATATCAGTACAGACACTATTTTCTGTAGTATCTTTTTCTATAAACAAAAAAAATTTTCAGTATAAATAACATAATTTACATTCTATAATATATATCCCATAAAAATACATACTATTTGTGTTAATTGTAGTACAGTTTTTACATCTGACTGGGACGTCTTGGGATTTCATTAAATTTTTTGCTGACAAATGCATCATTGTCAATCCAAACAACCAGTATCCCAAACCATATCCTCCAACGATGGCAATAAATATGTATCCATTGAATGTCATAATAGCACACATTAAAATATAACCGACAAACATTTGAAACATGTAAACTGCTAATGTCCGAACACAGCTAGACACAAAACAGAATAACAAAATGAAAAAAAATTTGTAGATAACAAACATCAAACTTACTCAAATATTTTCATTGAAAATGTTACTGCAAACGCTTCTCTGTTTACGTAATCTTTGCAATCTGGCTGGCTACAGCACAGCAGTCGTCTGTGTACTTTCATCATGAAATGCACAGTCTTCAGAGACTCAAACACAACAGCCAACGCTACCAAACCGACGCATACTGTTACCAGACCTGTCGAAAACACGAGAGGATCTCAATCAGGTCTTAGTAAATGGAGTGTATGAAATACTTACCAATAGTTGACTGCACGTTGAAGTTTTTCACCAGAAACGGATCGATGTCAATGCCGAACGTAAACGACGACATAATGGACAATACGACTTTGTCTTCTGTCTTCAATGAGACAACGCTCGCATTCTCCACGCGGTAAACGTACTTCGGGACGCCATTCAGTCGATTCAGTCGATGCCTACGAATTACGTATACTGAACTCTGCCCACCTCTAATCAATCGTTACATGCCGCGATAGTGTGTCTGGTTCGCAAGGCGTTTCGTCGACCGTGAATAATGTGTAATTGCATAATAACGGGTACTATACCACCTTTACGTGTGTTACGCGGAATTATTCACAAATAATGTGGTGTGTAGAAAAAAAAAACCATTTACTTTTCACCTGTTAGCAGTAACTCACATCAACACCACAAATTATGCGATTGTTTCCGTCAATATTCTGTAGGCACGACACAGCACGCTCCATAACCGTCGAACGGAATTGATAACAAACGACCCAGATAATGGTAAATAATAATATTTCCCTATTGTAAAAATATAGATTACAGGTGTTATATGTATTTATATCTGTATAGAATTAATTATTATTTATATTGTACATTATACGAATGATAATATCGTACGTAATGATAATATTACAATAATACAATCTAGAAAGTAATTCAAAGAATCCCGTAATTTTGTTTAAACATTTAAAACATTATTATTATAATTTTTATATTGAATATTGACAATAGGATGGTGAATATCAGCTTTTGTTTGGTATTGTTTAGAATTTAAAATGTTATCTACAAAATATGAGAACATTTACCCATAGGCGCAATATGGGGGTGCTTAGAACTCCCAAATATTGTATTAGCACCCCCAAATTTTTTTAGTAGCATCATCAAATTTTTATTGTTTATAACTTAATTATTTAGTAATAGCATTGATTATATATACTATTGAGTATATATAATCAATGGTAATAGGTTTGGTTATATAGTTGTCATAGGCTTAGGATAAATTTATTTTTAAAGCTTTCCACTTTCATAATAATAATATATAGGTATAGGTAATTTATTGTTAATATTATGATAAATAAATTATTATGTATTTAAAATAAGAAGATTTTATAGAAGACAATAAACGATAACGCCAAAACATCTATCGAAGTATTGACTATTCGCGTCTCGCAATAGAAAGCTTATCAATATTTTTAGGCCGAAACGGGTTAGTCTGTAACGGGCCACATAAAAACATATATAAATAAAAATAAAAATATAAATATAATAAATGATACACAACGTACCCATAAATATACATAATATTAATAAATATATATAATATTAGAGACATATTATGTCTCTAATGTGTGTTTTATTTTCATAAGTGTTATTTTATTATACATTATTTATCAGTTAATATGATGAATGTATGAATGATGATGTGGTAAGGGGGTGTGAGGGCAAAGCCCCCCACGGGTTATTTTGGTCAACTTAAATCTAGCACCCCGATAAATTTAAGCCAAATTGCGCTTATGTATTTACCTGAATTGTTGTTAATTTAATTGGTAGGTACTCCATTAAAAATTTAGTTAAAAAGATCTATAGACATAATATTATGTTCTATTATATTTTAACTTGGTTAAAATTATTTATAATAAAAGTTAAATGTTATGTATTTTACTTATGTAGATCAATATAAGTTTAATCTGAGATTTAATCAATTTGTTAAAATTAATATTTCTTATAAAAAATGAGTCAAACTTACACCACTGATTGTAATAAATGACATTCTTAACTTATTACTTTGTGACATATTGTTTATAATTTGATGATTTAAAAAAATGTTGCAAATAGGGACTATAATAAAAATATAAAATTCGCTATTCCTGTTTAATATATGAAGGTTTTGACTCATTTTTATTGACAAAATATCTTATTATCTATATGTTATAATATCATATTGCAATATTTAAATTATTACAAGTTCATTATCATAATAAACATGAGTTCAATAAAAAAATGTATTTCTAGTAATTAAAAAATTATAAATGATCAGTACCTATTTTATATTATCAATAATAAATACCTAATTGAATACCTAATACTACAATCACTTTATTGTGTTCTGTTATCAGTTTTTATTTTTATTTTTTTTAATCATTCATTAATTGTTTACTTATATTTCTTTCTTTTTTTTTCGAACCTATACTTAGTTTGAATAAAATAAACAAAAATATTTTTAATTTATTTACTCATTTAAATGCATCAAAACTTAACTTCATATATAATCATTGATTTTGTCCTTTTGGTATGATTTTATGACTTCTTTTGTTGGTAGACAAATACTTCTTTTATTATTAAAAAAGTGATAAAAATTAATTTTGAATGAATTAAAAATAAATGCACATGTTTTATTTCTAATTACTATTTAGATGAGTACTTTTTTTTAAAATCTGTACGTATACAGTATATGTATGGACCTACACAACTACAAAAATTGTAACAATCAATCAGTGTTAAAATATAGGACCTGAAATCACGAACCGTTGTCCGTTATTTTAATGGCGAGTATAAATGAATCGATTATTTGTGAAAGATGATAAGTCAGTTAAATTTTTGGAAAATTATTTTTTTTAATAAATATCTGTTCTTGGTATGTTCTGTGGATATAAACGGATAGTTTACTATTGGAAGGTGTCTACTTCGTATGTTACTTATTTCACTATGGTGATTAAAAAATTTAATTTATTTATGAACAGTGCTTAGTACCGTAGTTAACCCCATCCACAAATTAATACAAATTATATCGATTAACAGCTTTTAATTTCATACGATTTTGGCATTCATAATCCGAAAGATGATAATTTCATTAGCGTATTTTCAGGGGGGTTCTCGGCTCTCGACCCTCCCCCTAGAAGAAAAAAAGGTTCTAAAATCATAAATTTTATGCTATATAAGTACAGAAAAAGAGAACATTAATTTATACTATGTGTTTTTTATAATATTATAAACTTACCTATTTTTAAACGCCACCCTCCATAAAAAAATTTAAAATACGCCACTGAATAGTTCAATGATATTTATTTATCGCGAAAAAAATCTCATAAAAGACCTGACGATATCTGTTCATTTTAATTGAAATACAGTGCTCGACTTGGCAAAATTAAAGTAGGGGAACTCTGTTAACTTTTAAAAAAAGAGCGTCCCCATCACTTGTTAAACGTTAATAAGCCGTGGGGGCTACGCCCCCACACCCTCTATAACCCTCTTTAAATCATATGAAAAATATTTATAAATAATCAAACTAGAAAAAAATTACTATAAATATTATATTTTATATTTTAGATATAACTAATATTTGTTTATAATGTGGAACAAATTTTTTGTGGCACAATTTGTAGTGATGATTTAAGATAATTTGTTAAATAATAATAATAAATATCTTAATAATTACTAAAAATCTAAGGTAAGAAAAATTATTATGATGTTATCACGTGCATTTTAATAAAAAATCAAAATGATGCAGCGTCCCCTGCGTTCCCCTTAAAAATAAAAGAAGGGGTACGCTAAAATTTCTGAAAAATGAGTTGGGGTAATCCGTCCCCCTGCGTCCCCCCCAAGTCGAGCACTGTTGAAATATATAAATGAAAATATCCCATCATTAGTTAAAGAACTGGATTTGTATAGTCACGAATTTGATGAACAATATAAAAATAACCACATTATTAGATTTTTGTTAGCCCCAACAGATACAAGGAGATTCAAAAAAATAATTTACAGATTGCCTATACGAGGACAGTTTTCCTTCCATGTGATAGAGACTTTGGATAAATAAAAAAATTTTTAATTTACAGATAGATACAATGATTTGAAACAGCTAACGAGTATGAACTGCAGCACAAGCAAAATACCCATAAGCGGATATCCATTGAAAATATTTGAGGAGGGCTAATATTCCTTACGTGAATCTAACCGTACAGTGACTTTTATTGTAAGGGCAAATCGTAGCGTTTTAAATACCTACACTTACATTAAATACAAATAATTATAAAAAAATTTAAAAATATGTCTTCAACTAAACAATGTTTTTAAAATTTGGCATTTACCAAAAATTTTTAGAGGGACTTGGAACGCTTATGGGGGCTCAGCCTTCTTTCAATCAACCCGGATATCCACCATTCAAAATACCTAACAAATTTTCAGTTTACTTGGTAAATAAGAATGATATACTTAATATCAAAACATGATGGAAACTATTGTACAAAAAATCTTCTTTCATTAAACACATTATTTGTATTCACCTTGTAATATTGAATTTTTATAAAAGTATTTTATTTTTATTCACATATTAATTTGGATATCATGATAAAAGTTGAGAATAATTTTAAAGTAAAGTAACTTAAGTTTGAGCAATTGTTGTATTTTAAATTTGAATGATAAGTTTTTAGTTGATTTCAATTTTTTTACAAATATGATGCTATTTTTCACATGCTTATCAAGATATTATGATTCAAGTTAACAATGGTTTTAAAGTAAAATAATTTAAGTCTGAGAAATAGTAATATGTTAAATGTTTATCTAAAGTTTTTGTTTTATTTTGAACAAGATATTATGCAATGAAATGAAATAAAAATTGGGAAACTTATACATTTTAAAAGCCATATTAAGATATATCGGTTGAGTAGTTTTGGTGTACATCACTGTACTGCACAACCCAGTTTATGATTTATTAATTTTATTTATAAAAATAGTTAAGTATCTCATTTGTTTATAAAAAAGATCAAACTTGTTCAATTATCTCACACAATATGTAAATTAAAAAAAATTTGAAAATGTAGTACTCACAAATTTAAATAAGTATAATAAATGAAAATTTAAAAAATTGTTACAATTTTTTTTATGCAAAATTGTATGAGAAAAATATTTTATTTTTTTTTTAATTTCCCGAAAGTTTCAAATTTCACTTTTTGGACTTGGCCCCTTTCAGATATAATCAATTCATACATAAATAAATTTTAAAGTTTAACCCGTATTAATATATATATATATATATATATCATTTATGTGTGATATGATCACAGATTACGTGTATAATCTGTGACATAGCTATACACTTATAAAAATAATGTTGTCTATTGTGAGACTATAGTCTTTTTTTAAAGTATACTTTAGAATAAACATTAGACTAGATTTAAATTTGAGGACCACTACGTCGATCTCGAAAACGTGTGCATTTATAGTTGTAATTGTTAACTACCAACTTGTTTTCAGGTTTCCCTGTGCAGTATTTACCTTGTGAGCTGTTTGTATGTTTCAGTGTACCAAAACCGAAGAATAAGTAACTTTCTATTAATCTCTCCATAGTCAACAGTGTGTTAATTGGAGGACAAACGGCAATATATTGATGGCTCCACGACAAAAGGGGCTAAGCGACATTTATCAAGGTCTTCATGAGAGCAAAAAAAAAACGATTTTTATGCTGTTTTTAATTTCAAACTAATTTTTTTTTTTTATTGAGCTTTAATATTTTTAATAAGTACATTTTTAAATATATTATTGTTCTTTACAGCCATGTAGTTTTTAATTATTTTTAATAATTATTAAAGTATTGAGAATAATTTTAATAAAATAATTTGAATTTTTATCGCATGTGTCTAAATTGTTTATTGATGATAAATGTTTTTATTATTTATTCCTTACTAATATTATTCACGTGCATTACATATTTTAATAAATAAATGCAACTGTATAATGTACATTTGATAGAATAGAGTATGTATTAAAAAAACTTGTAAAATACAAAGATAAATATAATTACCGAGTAAAAAATGATCAATTTTTAACAATTTTAATTAATACATATAAATAACTATCAATGGATAGTACTGTATATTTTAAGTTTGGTAAAATATTAAATTATTACTTATAAGTTGAAACGAAGCCCGCCCCATGGTATGGAACCTAAAACGGCTCTTTTCAGGGCCACCAAATAATGCGAGGCAAAGGCCAACCTCGCCCAGATCTACCTGCACGCTTGGAAGTTTATGTCGACCAATGACGTGTCGTTCAGTACATCCTACAATATACACAGTAGAATCTCGGACATATAAATTGTAATCTCCGTCCCCCAGATACTATTATAAACGGAATAAATTCGTATTCTTATTATTCTTATTATTAATTATTATGTATATATAGGTATATAAATATATATATATATATTTGTTATCCTATTTATCAATAAATCTAAAACTAGCTTACGAACTAGAGGTGAGCTAGTCGTGACTGACCGAATTAAAATGAACGAATCTGACAAGTGACCGAATTGCGACTGAATGATATACTAAAAATATTCGGTCAAATCGATCTTTAGGTATTTTGACGGTTTTCAATCTTTATGACTGATTTAAAAGAAAATTTACTCACCCAATGATAAGAATAACATTAGATGTCTGAGCGAAATGATTGAAATTACCGAAATGACTGAAATTACCGAATTTGTGGTTGGTCGGTCGGTAGATAACCCATGCATATTTCATAATAAGTATAAAATATTATGATAATAATAATTATTCAGCCCTATCTTGAAGTCGAGAGTCTAATCCAGTGCTGCAAAAACTGGGCGTGCAGAGTGTGCATCGCACACAGGCCCCGGGTATCGTACTATATTATGGGGCCTCAAAAATGTATTACGATGACGAGCCTCAAGATTTTGGTTTGTACACGGGCCTCGAGTAGTTGGTCGCGGCACTAGTCTAATCTAGTCTTTAGTTAATTTTCTATTGTATCCATTTTATCTAATAGACAATATTGATTATGATCACTAACAATTAATTCAGCAAATCGATCTATAGGTCTTTCGACAGTTTTCAATCTTAGTTACCTACTGATTTAAAAGAAAATTGATTCAGCCAATGATAAGAACAATATTAGATGCCTGACCGAAAAGACTGAAATCACCGAATCACTAGACTGATACGATTCAAATGATTCGAATCATTCAAACGACCGAAAATTCCCACCTCTATTACGAACCAACGTGTAAAATCCTTTGAACCGTAACAAAGTTCGTTGTCCATATATAAAATCTTGTCAAGGAATTTACGAAATATTATGATGAAAACAATTTAAATACTTAAATAATATTGTAATAAATAAGTTTTTAACACAATTTGTCAATCATTGACATCAAGCGATATAAAAAAATATGCTGATCAAGTTAATTATAGAAAATATTACCTTCGATATGAGGGTTAAGATCCCTTCCCTATCGCCAAAATGCCAGCTAGTAAATAATCCTTCCTACTTATACTTCCTATAAATAATCTTCACTTACGCCCTTGAATATTAGGTACTAACTTTTCAATGCTTTCATTAGTCATTAATCTTTTTTAGTGTATTGACGAGCGTTCTAAATCCTATAACAATGTAATAAAATGTCTATCTTACCACCAAAATAGGAATGGGACAATTCGGTGTATGATCGTTTATACAATAATTGTATTTAAATACATTTCGAACCATTGAATAATATCAATTATCACAATATGATTATTATATGTTTGAACTTTTAAACTCTTATTTCAACATTTTTTATAAAACGAGTCTTAAGACAAATAAAGAAACATTTTTCATATCATAGTATTATGTATATTTTGGATAAAGTTAATGCTGGCGGTAGGTACTAGACCAGCGGTTCCCTATTAGTGTGAAGCCACGGACCCCAAGCTATAATTTATATTGGTCCACGGACCCCTTTTATATAAATACTTCTTTTTCAATTTTATTTAATTATGAAAATGAAAAATACATTTTTACGATTTATTTTAAATATGATTTAATTTTTAATTTTATAAACACATTCGTAATATAACAGAAACAAATTTTCTCAAAAAAAAAATATATTTATAAAAATAATTATTTAATTAAACACTTTCAAACTTTATGAGACAAGTGAAATCTTTCTTTTTTTGTTCATAATTTCGTCTAAGTCCGGCTGCATGCATGATATTTTAACTCTTAAATCAGCGTCAATATTAATCAGAAAATAATCAGTATGGTTTCACGTTCTGAAATATAGTAATAATAGGGTAATAGTGAAGATAATGATATTTATATGAAATTGGTTATCTATTTTTTTCGCGATAATCGAGTTTCAATAGTCCAAAAAATACTAGGAATTTCATATAACTACAAGTTAATAATTTCACTAAAATGTAAATTAAAATATCACTACAGAACAACACAATCGCGGACCCCCTAAAATCAACACGCTGACCCCTGGGGGTCCGCGGACCTCCAATTGGGAACCGCTGTACTAGACGATTTTAGCGATGTTGATGTAAAGATAGGTGTTTAGTTCTTTTACACACAGTTATTAATAATTTCGAGATAAAATTATAAATTATAATATCATTAAATGATATTCATGTATAATAGCATTTCACCGAAATGTCCTAGACCCACTTGAATAGGGTTGTAATTATTGTAAATGTTTAAACACAATATGTAAACGATAAAATGTACAAGTGTTGGTATTGATTAAATATGTATTTAATCAGTAGTGTAGCCATGAGTATTATATTTTACTATACATATTATTTTACCTTATTTTCAGCAAGCCAGTATAAAACAATCACATGAAATAAATTAAATATTTAAATATAAAATATAATACACATAAAGCCAAAAGATCATTAGGGATGGCCTAACAGTCAATTGCATATGATTTGAAATTCTATTTTTAGTATAAAGAATTTGTATTTTTCATTTTTACACTTCTCTGATTTGTACAAGTTATTAAGTGTTATTTTAATTGTTACCTATACTTATTGTCATTTTCTATGGTAGATTTTTTTATTCAATCTTTAGCTAAAAATGATTGATCTTATCCGATACAAATAAATGAATAAAAAAAAAAAAAAAGATATAAAACTATTTGAGCAAATATTATAAATTTTTATTACAAGTGAAAACAGTTTTTTCATTAAAATTAAACTATAGATATAAATACAAACAAAATACAAAATGTATTAGAATTTCATTTGATAAATCAAACATTTCATACTACAAAAGTAACATGAATTTACTAATTTAAAAAATTTAAAATATAATTTATATTATGTTTATGAATTATCACAATTTTATTATTAATAAAAATTGAAAATATTTTAGGAGTACAAAATAAAAACAATAATTCCAATAAAAAAATAGAAAAAAATTAACATAACATTAAAAAATAATTAAGTTTAATATTTTAATTTGGATTTGAATTTCTATCAAATATAAATAATTCTATTAAAAATAACCATACAAAATATATACATTTTATCAAAATTATAAGTTTTAGGAAATAATATTATATCAAAATAAAATTCAAAACAAAATTCAAATCAGTAATTTAAAATTAAATTAAGTATACAAAGTATAAAAAAATGTATGTACTAAAAAATAATACAACAGAGTATATTATACAATTGTACTTTTAATTACTTAAGAAGAAAAATAATTAGAAATTATCTTAGAAGATTATATGTATAACCTTTTCATTTAATTAATGATGCATATTTAATTAAGTACATATCAATGACGTACATGAAAATTAAAAATGTCTTTGATCAGTCTACTATTATAATCACAGATAATATTTTAAATTTTCTAATTGACATAAAATGTACCAATCATTATTTTTAAACATAATAGTTTACTTAAAATCTTTACTAGGTAATTTTATTAATATAAATATAATAGACAATTTTTAGCATTATTATAAATAAATTTAAAAAACATAATTATAACAAAATAATACAATTTGAATAAAATATTTTTTTTTAAAAACATTGAAATTTTTTTTCTTACGTGCTTTTCGAATAATTCACTAAGAACTATAATAAAAATGTCTATTATAAATTGTCCATATAAAATAACAGTAAATGAAAAATTATAAAGTTAAAATTTTAAATAAAAAATTAAACACTCAAAAAGTCTATCCAAAAATGTATGAATAACCTTAAAAGGTAACACATTAACTTACCATTTAGCATCATTTTGGTAACATAAATGGTAACAAATTTTAAAATATAACTTTTGCAAGATGTTATGCTATATATTTTACATAGCCAACTACAGTTTTACACTTATCTATTGGACTTATGAAATCCTATGTATATATATCATTATGTAACTTAATATTTTGTAAAAAATATTTGTTATACGTTTTATGAATCAAAGTTATATTAATATAGTCATATTATTAATTAATCAAATTAAAACAATTTAAGTATGAATATTATTAGATAAATTCAATATGACCAACTGCCCTGCAGTATTAACTGAAATATACGTACTCAGAGTAGGATCAACAGAAAATTTATCAGCTGTTAATCTTATACTAGCTATTTTTTTACCAGATTCTACATCATATGTAATTATTTGATTGTCTTCTTTTACTGCTAAACTGGTGTCATCTGATGACCATTTTAATGATTGTATATTATTTATACAGGAATCAGTTATAAAATGCTTAGTTGTTTTTAATATTTGGTCAATCAACTAATAAAACAAATTTACTGTTAAATAGTTGACTAATATAATATGTAAATAAATAATAAATAATTACTTACAACAATATACTTTTGCCCACCAACAACAATTAGGTTTTTGTCATTGGAAATACTAATAGATGTCATTTCATTTTCTTTGAAAGGTAATTGATAGTGATCAAGCAGATTCAATGTACAATTTGTTGTAAGTTTAAATATAATTAAGGTATTGCCATTATTATTGACAGCTAATTTTGTATGATCTAGCATTAAACTTCCATTTATTTTAATACAATTTACTTCAAGTATCATTTTTTTTTTAGTATAATTATCAATTATCTGTTAATTATAAATAATATATAATACAATTTAAACTGTGTGTAAATATAAAATTAAATAATGACAATAGTTACACAAATTAAATAATTCAAAACATAAATGAACAATTAGGATAATAAAAAATAAATAAATAACTTACCAGCATTTCATGAAAATTGTTCAATAAAATAATTTTATCATAGAACACATAACAATCAATAAAGTTTTTTACATCTATCTCAAATGTTTCTTCATTAATCCAAATCTAATAAAAAACCAAAATACAAATAACATAAGCTTTTTCAGTGGTATATTTGAGAAGGGAATGAAGAACCCCCCCCCCCTCGAGAATTTTTTGAACAAGATTTAAGTTATATAACTAATGGGAATTTCATTAAAAAATAAAAATTCTGAAAAAATGATATCAATGATAACAAACAAACAAATATTTACATATATTTCCTACTTTAAAAAAAAGAAATATAGATGTTGTTTTGTAAAACTGATTTTTTTTTTTTTATCATATTAATTTAACTTATTACTATATATAGGCGCATAAGCACAATATAAAATTCATTATATTCAGATAAGTTTGTGTGAGTGCTTAGGTAAACTCTTTTTAAAATCGTTCCCCTTCCCCCAGAGATGAACTCTTAAATACGCCACTGAGCTTTTTATTAAGTTTCTAGAAAATTAAAACATACCTGTACAGTTTGTTTAAAAGGTTCATTTTCTTTTATATCAACATTGAGTAATAATACTATGATCAATTGATCATGGTCACAACAAGCAAAAATTTGGTCCACTTTTTCTGTGGTGTTGAATAAAAATGTAGATGTTTGATATTTCAACTTATAAACAGATAAATCTTCACATGCTACAATTATCATGGTTTGTTCAAATGTTGGTTCTGAATTTATAATTGACAAAGCTGTAACTCTTTTATCAATTATTGACCAATGATTTAAGCCTTCAAATAATACCTGTATGCAAACAATAATAACTAAAAAACTTTTAAAATAAATAATTAGGAATGGGCATAAGCTACAAAGATTTTAATTTCCCGAAGTATCCAAATTATGCAGATTTATTTAATAATTATTTTTAATTTCTAATAAAATAAGTTATTTCATTTTATTGTAATTAAAATTTAACAACAAATTAATATTATGTTATATGAATTACAGTGTACTTATTGTGAGGACCAAAGTTAAACACTATATTTTTTTAAATATAAAGAAATTTATAATAATTCATTGAAAATATGGAAATATATTTTCAATAAATAAAAACTCTTTAATAAAAAAAAAAATTTCACTATAAGCTAATAAATTTCTAACATTTGACAATATTATTTCATCTCAATTAATTAATAATTTACCTTTAGAGTACCACATTTAGTAATGGTCGCTACTAATATAGAACCATTATCCAGCCACATTGCATCAAAATTTTGTTTAAATTTATAACAGTACACATTTTGTTCTTCAATAAATGATTTATAATTTTGAAGAGGTATAATTTCATTTTTGCATAAATTTTTAAAATTATTATTGGAATGATATTTAGAATCAATTTTATGAGAACAAGTATACTTTGTTATATCATTTAAACACCATAATCTAATAGATTTGTCTCTGGCTGCACAGAGCAACCAATTACTTTGATCAGTTTTAGACCAAAACCAGTCTAAATTTAATATGCCCCTGTAATGTAAAAAATTTAAATTAGCACTAACTAAAAAATGATCAAATATAACTAATACTTACTGAACAGGATCATTTAAATCAAGAAAATTATATCCAGTCCATAAATCACAAATTTGTATTGTACAATTATTTAAGCTTAATGCTACATAACGAGAATCATTTGTTTTGTTCATATGCTCCTCAGAAATAGAAAACAATTTGAATCGTTCATAACCTATTGGTTTTGGATAGTCCATAATACGTACAGATTTATCCCAGTCAAATTTATAACAAGCCACATTTTCTTGAGTCAAAATTAATAAATTGTAATCTCCTAAAAAAAAAATATTCTAAAATGAGCATGATACAATTAAAATACTAAATTATTTATACCTTCTGTGTTAGGCGAAGAAAAAAATGATAACAATTTTTCTTTTAAATATAATAATCCAGTACAATGATCAAATGGCCATTGACATCTATAAATAACACTTCCTGTTTCTGACTGTGTTGAGAAGAGAATACAATCAGTTGTTGTAGTTTTCATAAAATAACATTTATAAATTATACTTGTCTGGTTGATAGTTTTGAGAACTGTTCCATTTTCCAATTTCCATATCTAATTTTTATAAATATTTCATTAATATTTAATTGTATAAAATTATTTTATAAAAGTATTTTAAATATAGCATAAAATAACAAATTGAGTATTTATTGGATGTGTCTGTGATTGTAATAAGTTATTTCATGAAAAAAAAAAAAAAATGTCAAACGTTTAATTTATCTAGAAATATAGAATAATATAGTAACATATAATCAATGATAGTACATAACTTACAACTTTGGTTATTATTTTCTAATTGTTATTAAAAATATTAGACACAGAACAAATATTTATATTGTATGTAACACTATATAACATATATATGTTTTTAGATCCACAATCTTCTTCTTCTTCTTCTTTTGCCTCGCCTTCCTCCAACTATTTGGAGTCGGCCACCCTTGTCCTACACCTCCACTTTACTTGGTCAATCACATCTCCTCTGCACACACCAACAGCCCTCATGTCATTCTCCAAAGTCTCCAACCATCTCTTTTTTGGTCTTCCTCTTCCTCTTTTCCCTTCAACGTCCATCTTCATAACCACTCTTACTGCATTCGTTTCCTCTCACCTCATCCCATGCCCAAACCATCTCAGCCTATTTTCTCTCATCTTATCCACAATTAGCGCTACACCAACACTACCTCTCACGTATTCATTTCTTATTCTATCTTCTCTTGTCACTCTACTCAACCATCTAAGCATTCTCATTTCCGCGACACTCATACTTTGTTCTATTCTCCTGTTAACCGCCCAACACTCTGAACCATACAGCATAGTTGGTCTCACTACACTTTTATAAAATTTACCTTTCAGCCTCATTGGAATTCTCTTATCGCATAACACGCCCGATGCTTCTCTCCATTTCATCCACCCGCACTTAATCCTATGTTTTACATCCATGTCAAAGCCCCGTCCTTTTGAACAAAAGATCATAAATATTTAAGGCTCTCAACTTCACCTAACACATCACCATCTATTGTCAGTTGTCTCCTCATTCCTTCAACTTCTTGGTCTCTTTGTCCAAAATCATACTCTATATACTCAGTTTTATTTCTACTAATTCTCAATCCCTTTTCTTCGAGGGCTAATCTCCACTCATTTACCCTATTATTGACAACTTCCAGGTTTTCTCCTACCAGAACTATATCATTCGCAAACATCATACACCATGGTATCTCACCCTGTATCTCCTTTGAAACATCATCCATTACCACTGAGAACAGGTAGGGGCTTAGAGCTGACCCCTGGTGCACACCTACTCCTACACTGAAACCTTCTGATACTCCATACCGACTCTTGACACTAGTATTCGATCCTTCATACATATCCTGGATCAAATTTACATACATTTTTGGGACATTTTTCCTCATTAATGCCCACCTTAAAACTTCTCTTGGCACCCTGTCATACGCCTTTTCTAAATCTATAACACAAAATAATGGCTCCATTGTCGATTTTCCTGGCATAAAACCAAACTGGTTTTCTGATATCGACGTCTCACTTCTTATCCTCTTCTCTATAATCTTTTTCCAGATCTTCATACTATGACTCATGAGCTTTATTCCTCTATAGTGCCCACATTCTTGTGTGTCTCCTTTTCCTTTAAATATTGATACAATAAAACTCTTTCTCCAATCTTCTGGCATTTTTCCCTCTATCAGTACCTTATTAAAAAGATTTTTCAACCACCCAATGCTTACATCTCCTAACATTTTCCACACCTCTACAGGTACTCCATCAGGCCCTACCGCTTTTTTTCTTTTTCATCGTCTTCACCGCATCTCTCATTTCCTCCTCACCCACTAGACCACAACAATAATAAATAATAATAATTTTTAGATCCACAATAATTTTGTTAAAACATCTATGTCATTTAATTACACATATTATGTGGTGGACATTACAATCAATATTTGTACTATACCTAATGGCGTATCAACAATATATACTATACATAAATGTTTAAGGACAGTTGTAGTCTGTATTCTGAAGTATTAATTACAAATTACAATTTATGATTCAGTCACATGCAAGATGTGTTTGTGCTTAAGTGATATATGTGTTTAATTTTAATTAATTTATGAAAATGAAAGATGTCTCCAATTAATCCAATCTAACATAAATTAAGACTATCTCGAAGTTTTCAAAAAAACTTATCATATATTAATACTATTTGTAACATCAGATTTATGTGAAGCAGGATTTTCTACAGTTGCAGTTTTAAAATCTAAATACCAGTCCAAATTTTATGTGGAAAAAAATGCACTAGTACAAATTTAATTTTGAAAAAGAAATGCATGTAGTAATTTCAACATGGATTCCAAATGTTGAAATATTAATATGATTAAATATATTTTTATTTTGGGATGCGTAATTCAAAAAGTTTGAAAACTGGATATAGATTATATCATTGCTGTCATGCAAATACTGACTAAATTTATTATTTTTATAGTTTTTGATAATATCAATTGAAGTTATAAACATACTTTGAAAAATATTAATTATTACATATCATCATCATGTTTTAAATAATATCAAATTTAATTTAGATAAATATAAATTGTATTTTTCAAAGTATATTTAAAAATACATTTTATATTACTGAAAATTATAAAAATCTTACTCGATTGTAGCATAATATTGTTGATTTATATGTTTTAAAATATTTGAATAATATTACCTTTAAAGTTTTATCAGTAGAAGATGATACAATTAATTTATCATCTGAAGAAAATTGTGCAAATATTACTGGTCCTGAATGATGGTCCAATATGACACAGTCAGTAATGTCAGTTGATTTTTTATAATTTACATTAAACACATTTTGCCAATGTTCTTGTCTAGTCTCTGGCGATGGAGTACGTGTTTCAGGATCTTAAAACACAATTAAAAATAAAAATTAATAATCATTCAGTAAGAAATTAATTTAAATATATTATACTATCAGATTCAGGAAAACTGTTTATGCTCCATATACGTATAGTTGAATCATCAGATGTTGACAGAAAAAAAGTTTTTTGCTTATTTTTGGCCAAATGAGTAACTCTGGCAGTGTGGCCATAATAAGTGTACAGACATTTATGAGCTATTATGTTCCATGCCTATAATTTAATCAAAAATTAAATAATGAAATATACAATATAACAATAACATGAATTCATTTAATTCCTTTAGATCACTTATGTTAAACCTTTAACAGTTTTTTTTTTATAACAATATTGTAATTTAATGGCTGAGTTAGCTCATTTTTATTCACTTAAAGTGTATAATAAAGTATTGACAATTTTACATTAAAATTAATTAAGTAAAAATGCATAGTGACTAAAACACTTTTGAATATAATAGCAACAATTAATTACTTGTACTAAAATATCTTTAAACTATATTTAAACCTTTAAAGTACCATAAATTAATATAATTAATACTAAAAAATTTAAATTTGTTAATTTTCTTAAAATATCAATTGGTTTAATTTAGTCCAACAAACAATTTCCAAATATACAAAAAATATTTTATATTTTTGATACATTGTACATAATGAATATCAATACTTACTTTAATATGTCCATTATTAGTTGCAATTAGAACCTCATCATATCTGTTTCCAAAAATTACAGTTTCAATAACATCTCTAACAATAGATATATGTGGTTTTGGGAGACAACTTAGAGATGGCCGAATTCTAAAAATAGTTGTTTTTCAGTATAATAATTTGATATACACTATACATTATGTATGTATATATTATTTATATAAAATGTAAACTTACTTATAATAAAAATATGGTTTTCCACTAGATTTTGCTATTTTATACGATGTTTTATAAACAAATGAACTTTTAGGTTCTTGAAGACCTAATTGGATAATATCACACTTGGTTTGATACAAATAGGGTCCAATAGATGTTACAAAACGTTCAATTTCTTTAATATATTCTTCATGGGTACTCTAAAAATATTTTTTAAACATAAATCATATATACACGTACATTAAATAAATCAAATGTTCAAAAATATTATATTTAAATTATTGTAATATAATTTATAAATTATATTATAAAACTTACATCAACTACAATATATTTTCTGTACTTCTTAAAATCTGTTAACAAATCTGCAGGACCAGTTACACTAATTTTTGCTTCTAAAAATTTTAAATTAAAAAACCACTTTGGGAATTCTTCTAACAGATCAGCGTTTTTCAGATGATATCCAAAATATAAAAATATATAATTATCATTTTTTGGAAGCTGAACAAAGTTTCCTTTGCAAGTAGCACTATAACGTTCAATAAGTTTTCTGTGCAGCATCTAAAAGTATTAAATAGAACAAATTATATAAAAAATATATTCCATAATTATAACTTAGAATTATACCTTAGAATTATAACTGCTAATATTTTTTTTTAAATTACACAAGAGTAAATCGTGGATTGAATAAACATAACTATTTAAGGGTTGATTCCAAGCTCTAACTACTAAGCTCTTACGCATTAATTCCAGCATAATATCTTCAACTTGTACCTTTTTTAAATCCCACAGTACAGATAACACCTAAAATATTAATATTTAAGTATTTTTACAAAATTTTTATAAAATCAACATCTATTTTAGATAATAAATTTAGTAAATGTTACATTATATTACTTCTGGTTTAATATTTAAATCATCCACAAATAATGAAAAATCTCTGTATTTATCTTGAAGACTTTTGGGTAAACTTTGTATACACATTTCTATTGCTTTTTCTAAACTTTTAAATTGCTTGTGACATAATTATATTATTATTAAAATATTTTAATAATTATACTTCCTAAATAATATCTCAATTTCTAATTATAAATAAATTATTGAGACTCCATTAAACTACTAAATACATTTAATTTAATGATGCATTCTTTTAACTTTTTTTGAGATTCAAAAAGTTATACAAATTATAAAAATTCTACAAACATAATATGATATAACAAATAACTTTGATCACAAGAATGGCAGTTTAGGAAAATACTCAGTTGTATCACCAAAGAGTTTGATTTATAGATGATTTACGGTTCTCTAAAATTTAAGTATTCCCTTAAAATAATTAAGAAGTATCAAATATATAAACTAAGATATGTTAACGGTAAATGTAAGTATTGATAAAAATATTAATACTTGAATAAATATTTACTTAAAAGGATAATTAGTTCTATCAGATAATTCTTCCAAATAAAATGTCCATCTATCCATGCTATTAATAGTTTCTTCTTTATGTGCTTCAAGCTGTGCACCAATGAGCGAAATAGTTAATGGAAATCCTAAAAAAATTAATATGTTAAATAAAAATAACAATGCTCTTTAAAATAACTGTATTACCTTTACATATATTATGAAGTTTTAATGCATGTGATGGTAAAGAATTAAAATCAATACTTAGACATTTTGAAAACAAATCTAAAGTCTCATTTTCTTCAAATCCTTCATTTACTTTTATATATTTTACTCGTGCATCTATTATGTCATCCATAATACTTTTATCATGTGTTGTTATTAATATTTTACATTTGATGTCTAAATATTTAACAATTTGATTACTACATACATCATCCAAAATTAATAAACCACCTGTTGAATATTTTTGTTTCCATCTAAATAAATAAAATAATAAAAAAGTGAAAGTATTTGATTATTTATATGTAATTACTAATTTATATAATAAAATACAATAATTTATGTGGTAAAACTTTTACTACGAATTTACTATCTAAAGTAATGTTCTCCATACTGAAGAACGTAAACACATTGTTGGGAGGAGGTGTAATCAATTACTACAAAGTATATAATTTATTATTATCAATAAAAAAAAACTAATAGACAAATATAAGTCATAATTCATATTAATTATTTAAAAAGTATGTGATAAAAAAGATCAAATTTTTTTAAGTTATGTAAGACGTTGAATTTTTAAAAATTTACAAGGGGGAGTGGAATAAATAAGATTGTGAACCACTTATTTTAGTAAAAAAAAAAAAAAAAAATAATTATATTATAAAAAAAAAAAAAACAGTTATATTTTATAATTTTTTTTTTTCAAAATTAATAATTAAATAACGATATAATTTACTTACATAGGTACTAAAATTAGTATATTGAAACAAACATTATTTAATATTTTAAAACATTTGTTTTTAGGAAAACATAATAATAATTATATTTTTACATGAAATAGATGATTATAAAACAAAAATATAGTCTAAACTATATAAATTATAAATTTTAATTAAAAATATTAAATTTTAACATAAAGTAATAAACTTACAATTCTTGAAGTGTTTTTCTAGTGGCTTCAAAATCTGTATTTAAAGGAGGCGTAATATGCTGCTTATGGTAATTTAATCTATTTAATAATTCAGTTTGAACACATCCAATATCAGAGGAATTTTCTCTTCCAACATTTAGCCATTGCACATATCCCTAAATTAAAATATATGTGCTTAAATGTTTACATTTATATTTAACTAAAAATAATAAGCTTATAATTAATTATAAAAAATTATTTTATAAATCAATTAGAGATTAGAACAAAATTAATTTATAAATGTATAAAACATATTAGATAAATTACATATTATCTATTCATGCATTTAGCATTAACATACAAATTTTAAAAGGTAGGTTATTTTATTAGATGCATACATTATAATAAGTTCATATAATACTATTAGTTATGAATAAGTTTTCATGTGTTATTAAAATACTTTTTCTTTTTTTATTATACAAAATTGACAATAAAATCTACAGTAAAAGATACTCTTTTTTCATTTCAATTGCATAATATTTTATATTATAATATATTGCATATATTTGTGGAAGGATTTAATCTACCCAAATAAAAAATGTTAGTTAGAAAAATTAATTGCACCTTAAATTATTGAAAAATGCTTATACCTAACCAGATTTATTAAAAATTATTTATTTTAAAATAAATGCAATAGAATAACAAAATAAATCATTATTTTTTTTAAAAAATACAACAACAAATTATGTGATGTAGTAATAGCTATAAAATAATTGAAAAAATGGTTAGTGGCATTCGGGGACTGCCGCGATAAAGCTATTGCATATTAAATAAATAAGAAGTTGATATAATTTTAAATTGTTTTATTATTCTAGTTATTCAAGAATTAGTATCATAGCAACTACGATATTCCATTAATTACGGAATTCCACAGGTAGTGGTCATGCTTTTTCGTTACCAAAAATATTTTTTCAGTCACTACACCAGGCCTGCGATAAAAGCTATGCAATAGCTTAATAAAAAAATGTTGGTTTTTCAATGTAACTCACAATATTATTTATTAGTTTAAGCTAGAAGCTTTAGTTCAACTTACTATTCTTATTTATATAATAGATTAAAGTTATATTACTATTCTATTTTCTTAATATATTATACACTATGTTATATTATATATTATTTAATTGGATAAATATTATATTGTAACAAAACTGTTAATATACAGTAAACATACTACATAGGAAATTTAATTTAATTTTCATTAAAAATTATCATAATTATAATTACCTGAAAATATTGCATTGTAATAAGAGGATCATTTAATACTTCAATGACTAAACTAGATTTTCCACAACCAGTCATACCATTTACAACAACAAAATTACCAGCTTCTAACTTATTCAAAAGCTCTTTTAATGTTTTTACCTAAAAAAAAAAAGAAAGTATTAATCTACAGTTTAATATAAATCATAATAATATAATACTCATACTTAAACATACATGTTTAGTTCGTGATACATGTCTTGAAGACAATTGAGGTACTTCACCAACAGTTAAAGCCTGGTGAAATTTTGTTGGAAACATATCATTATATTCATTTTTTATTGAACTTAGTATTGGGTCAGCTATCCAAGAATAATATGTTGACAGATAATTTAAAAATTGATTAAAACCATGAAACCCTTTATTCGGCAACAGTTCGAGCAATAAATGAGCTTCTTTCTCTCGGTCATTCTATAACACATAATCATATTTCATTTTCTAACAATATTATTAAAATAAGACATTTATTCATATACTTTTACCTGAGAGTTAATATATTCATATTCTTTTTCTGTTAAAACCTGTTTTTCAAAAAGAGCCCAGATCACATCCCCTTGAATATCTTGAACAATTTCATCATGATGAATCTTTAATATGGCTTGTGAAACACGTTGATTATCGATTTCCATTATTCCCAGTTGAATTAATTTAGTATACGACTCAGTTAAAATAATGGTTCTTGAACAGTTGTTTATTACATTAAACAATAAATTATTTAACTACATAATCAACATTATTATAAGGTAATTATTTAAGTACAAGAATGGTACAAAGTAAAATCTAGAGAAAAATATGATGTACAAACTATGATAGATAACAGCAATCAAGTTTATTTAGTTCGTTACGAATTGTTTTGTTTTGACTATCAAAATGGTATTGTGTACATAGACGAATGAACGGTTACCGACTAGAAAAGTAAAATTGTGACTGCCACCAACACAAGACTAGGGAATAGTGATAAGAAAATCAAAATTCGTCAATGAAATCAGCAGTCCGTGATGAAATCGTTACGTTAAATCTGCCGCAGGATGCGCTTTACCCACATTGGTCCATTCATTTAGGGAATGATAATGTGAATATGTATATATGTATACGTTATTTAAATATTTATGCAAAAATGTCGAGACATAACCCAAAATAATTGTTATAACCTGTGCAATTATGCATTTATTCATGAGTAGATTACAAGGTTGAAACGTATAATACGATATAGTATCAAACACGTATTATACGTATCATAGACGGCATTAAGGGGGAGGGGCATGAGGGGGCAGTTGCTTCCCAGGAAAAATATTAAGAGGGCAAACTTATCATTTTGCCCCCTCATAAATTAAATATTATTAAAACAATTTTTAATTTTTATAAAATATTTATGTTGAAATTACTATTGTACAATTATATAAGAAAATCATATGTTAAGTCAGTTAAAAATTATCAATATTACCATAAATTTATATAAACTAATGTAAATTCTAGAAAACTGTATATTAATATAATATTATGATTACTTTTAAAACATAACATAACATTTACCACATATTTTTTTTTATTAAAATGAAAATCTGTACTATTTAGTGTATATGGTGATAGAACAAAAATACAATGAAAATATTAATAAGAAACCACCCATTGGTGGCACTTGACTGGGAAATTATTTAAATATAAATTATAAAAGTATAGGAGAGTGAGATGTTATCTGTTATTATTGAGATAATAAGTAAAATTTAGGTGGAATGTATATGTATTAGATAAGTTGAATATGAGAACATTTTTATATGGGTCAGTAAATTATGATTAATTTTTGCCCACCCGATAATATGAGCCAAGTGCCGCCTATGATACATAATACATATGTATAAGACATATAGTATTAAACATTGCATTGCATGGAATGACAGTTGGGCCCGGGTCGGGTCGCCAACCATTGACACAAGTCTCAGGACTGGGTCGAATATCTTGGAGTAGGAGGCACAGGTTGATTTGGTGTTTAGTAACTTAGTGACTTCAGACTAATATTCTGGCTGGGCGTGTTATTTTCCAATCCGGGGTCGTGTTAGTAATGACAAGTGATAATTATTACGGCCTCGTTTGCAGATAAATACTATACCATTAATGAAGCAATATACACATTCTAATAAAAATTTTGTAAAAGTAAATTATTTTGAAAACAAAAACTTATAATTTATAACACAATTATTTTACATAGGTCCCACATACAAGTATACACACAAATAATTATTTAGTGACAATAATGAAGAATTTCAAAAAGATCCGGTTTTAAAATTAAAACACAATATATTTTCATCTTTTGCCAGTGATTCAACTATAGCTAATGATGTTTTAATTGAAATTATTGATAATAAAAATACTAAGAAATCTAATTATAACATAATAGTTTATCAAGTAGGTTACAATAAATTTATTAAACATTGAAATATATATATATATATAAATAATTATAAAAACATTATCATATTAACTACTATTAATAATACAAAAAAAGGAACATAATAAATAAAATATAATTAATCTTCCATTTTTTTGTAAAATAAATCTACATTATACAGTAAACAGAATAATACTGAAAAACTGTTATTTGATAAATTAGTTACTTTGAAATTAAACTTGCCACCAAATTGGCATACATATTTGACACACAACAAAAAAATATTTGGTATATCAAAAATTGTTTTTGTTCAAAAAGAAAACACTTATGTTTATTCATTTGTAAATCAATTACTATTGATCATAATTTAAGAACATTTTTCAATATTTTGGGTAAAAATGTTGATACTATAAGTTGTATAAAACCTTTTAATAAACTCGAAAGTTAAGAGCATTTAACAGCCCTAATAAATAAATTAGTTTTAGTAAGAATATGCAAAGGACTTGATTTGTTATACTCGAACAAGTAAGTTCTTAATATATATATATATATATGTGTGGGTGTATATTATGATTGTATATTAATAATGTATTTATTATACATTTCTATAGTAATATCAAATGACTACAGTGGCGGCGTGAACATTGTTCGTTCATGAGACCAAAACAGTTTTAGGGACCATCCACCCCAGAAAATTTACGAGTACATTTATAATAATGTTAATATTATAATCGTAGTATAGTACGTCCGTCCGTACGTATAATGTGTACCAACACGACATAGACCTACGACCACCCACCCAAAATGTCATGAGACCCCGGGTCTCATAGAACCCTTGTTACGCCGCCACTGAATTTATATATTGTTTAATTTGTGCAAGAACTAAGAAATGTTTAATGCGATATATAAATGTATAACACAGATGGTAAAAAATTGATCTCCAAAATGTGAAATAATTAAAATAACACCAATAACAAAAAAAAAATGCTATAAAAATATGGAAATACTACAAAAAAATTTAAAACTATATCTCTTAACAATATTGAACAAAAACTCACAGGCATGAATTGTCCAACTTATCAAAAAACAAATATCCAAAAAATATTTGATGCCGCAATATATGGTAATACGTTAATTGTTAATTGTTGAAACATAGAATATTAATTCCAAAGGCTAAAGATATTCTCATGAGTAGATTATGTTGTGCATGTTACTCCCTACGAGAACAACAATTATTATTATAATTTTTTTTTAAAAAAACTACCATTGACAAGTGTTAGTTATATAAGGTAGTATCTGTCACTGATAAACATAACTTTAGTTCTGAACCAAATATTTTTCAATTATTTAAAAAAACACTTGGAAAATAAAAATTAAAAAATGTATTTTTATCCATATTTGAAAATTTTTGTGCATATTTTAGACCGAACCCAGACATTTCGCTGGGACCAATTCGCTGCTGAACTAATTGCTGCGACCACTTCGACGTGAAAAGAACCTCCCTATGGAATATTATTAATACCAATAAAGTACTTATCATTAAAATATGGTTCACAAAAATGCAAAAGTTATGTCCATTTTTTAAACCACACCACCTGACTTTTTGTATGCGTTGATTGATGTCTTTGATTGACATACTCTGGGACAGAAGATATTTAGAGCGCATAAATGAACAAAGTCCCGAAAAACAACATATTTTGTATGTACATTCTACGTTAACAGTTTTATATTATCGGATAAGAATTATGAAATTATTATATGCTTTTCGTTTTTAATAAACATGTATTTATAAAAATAGGTTTTTAAATAAAAAAAAAAATGTAAAAAAGCAATCCAAGTAATAAAGAATAAAAATGGATATTCTTAATGGAATTCTAAATTATCAATGTTAAACCATTGATTATAACATATTTAATTAGGTATTAATACATAGAAATAAGACTCCTAGTAGTACCAGCATATAATATAGGTAAGTCGTTGGTAAGTACTCTGATTTTTTTCAATATAATTTATTTTCAATTATGTCCGGTTGTTATGCAATATATCGTGGCTATTATAATATTAATACGAAGATAGTAATTTCGTTAGCAACGAACAAATAAAATTTGTTATAAAGTATTCGATGCTTATAGTTCTCACAACCCGTCTAACTTTTGTTGAGTCAACATCAACTTTTCCTACCTCCATTAAAAATCACACGATTTTTTAATTTTTGTTTAAGTTTTTTGCTGGAACATCGATACAAAGCTCTTAATAGCGAAAGCATACCCACACACAGTAATATACTTAACAATATTAAATATTTTAGTTTTTATAAGTATGAACTAAATTAATCATAGGCGGATATAGGAAGGATATTTAAGAACTCCCTCTTGATTCTGTATAATCTTATAATTTCAAGTGAATTTTAACCCTAAAATCCCATTAAGACAAGACAGTAAGTAAAGATTATTCATGGTGAGGGATTGCTATATATAGGTAATAATTACAATTAAAGTAATTATTACCAATTTATTTACCAACTATGATTTTGGAGATGAAGGTGTTTGAACTCCAAAACCTCTTTACCAATGTCAATGCCTAAAAATATGAACAAATATCCGCCTATGAACCATATATTTATACTTCGAAATATAATAAATTATTCTTAGTGAAAATCGGATTTAAAAACAAGTCGTTTTATCTGTTTACACTTTCAAACCATGTTAAATAATTGAGTTAGAATTTTTAGTTATTTTGATTATCTGTACTGTATGATAATTATATTCATATGATTATTGTTTTGGGTTTGTAATATAGGATAATATAGGTATGACTCGTAATAATTTACCTACTTTAAGGATGCTGAATACAGTTGTATATGTGTGTATATATATTAAACATGTCAAAACTGTTAATTTTGTTTTTAATATATTTATGATTATTTAATATAATATTGAAAAAGTTAAAAACAACTTAATATTTTATTTTAAAACTCATTCAAAATAATTATATACATATTAATTAAATATTGAAAATATTTTGTTTTTAATTTTTTTTTCTATGAAACAAATAAAAATATAATTTTATTATTTAATAATTAAGAACTAATTTTTTTTTTTTTTTAAATGCTTACACTTATTTGATAATTTACATTTAAAAACCATCAATAATACTCATAAGCAAAGGCGGATTTATCTTTTTTGCGGCTATAGGCACCAAAAATTTGCGGGCCTATAATAAGCGAACAAGTTACAATACCTCTCCAAAAGACCTACCCTAAATACTAAATATATAGAAAAAAGTATGGACATCCATTTGAATTTAATTAATTTTTCAATTTTTGATACTTTTGATGTTTTTTTAATATAATTTGCCACTCCCAAATTTTTACGCCCAAGACAGGTGCCTACAGTGCCTAATAAGAAATCTGCCTCTGCTCATTAGTTCTAAGTCCAACGGAAGTATAAATTATAATTTTACAGCTGGAGTAGTATATGTGTACGTACTCGTATAGGTAGGTGGATGAGATGAATTTATCAATTAGGGTAAATTTTTACAAATGATTCCTTTTTCGTACATCAATAAGTCAAAAATATACGTCAACACTTGTAGATCACTTTTCTTATAAAATAAGTATATATAAATCACTTAAATTCCCATCCACCTGTAGACATTAAAATGTGAAAATCAACAGGTGATAAAATAATACAAATGGCTCAGAAGTTTCGAACAATATGCGCATAGGCACGTGTTAAACATTCCTAAGCCGCGGTCATTGCACAATATGTAATGCTATAACTAGAAGTCATTTTTTTTCAGATGGAAAGTATCTTAGAAAATGGATCGACGCCGGAGGGTGCTAGTCCTGCTTTCGAAGCGACTGGAACTTCGGACGCGGTGCCGACTGAGCGATCAGCAATCGAGAAGTGCGAACAATGCCTTGCTTACGGCCGTAACAAGGTGGCGCTCTGGAGGCACGTGCGTGACGTGCACGACGACGATATTCGTCTGCGGTGCTTCGTGGCCCATTGCGGCAGACGCTTTTCGACGCTGTACGCGAGCGCGGCGCACCGGTCGCACCACGTCACGTACGGCCACAGAGGCGTGCCTTATACCTGTGAGTTGTGCGGTTGCTTGTCGCACAATCGGGCTGCTTTCGACCACCATATCGCTTTGGAGCACCCCGACGCCAGGGATGCGGTGTGTGGCTTATGTGGCCGCTTTGAGGGTGATACCAAGTCTCTCGCGGAACACGTGGAAGTAGCTCATGGCTTGCAAATCTGGCCTGAGGTGGTGGTCGCCGGCAAGATCGGAAGATTCGGTTACTGCAGGGGTGGCGGCGGTGACAGCGATGGTGGCATCGGCCCGATACGCACCAGGCGCAATGTACGGTTCATGCCGTACGGATACGGAAAGTGGTTCGGCAATAACCACCTGGTGCGATCACGGAGGCCGACGTGCAACAAGTATCACTGTCCCGACGCCATTCGAGAGCAACCGGAAAACCAACCCGACGACCGGGATAAAGAGGACCAACTCAACGACCCAATGGTTTTAAATTGCGTGTTAAATGTTATTACTATTGTAAAACGAATTGAATAAGTTGTATATTTCTTTGTTTATTTAAATTTTATATTTTCATTTATTTGTATGTTTACCTATAAAAATATATTTATTGCAATATCTTATGACATTACGCATTTGTTTTTGATCTTGTGTTCATTTTAATCTTGAAAATATTCAGTTCGGTTTCAGACCAAAATTATGTACAGAGAATGCATCTTACTATGTTGTAACATTTATTTATGATGCAATTGACATCAGGTAAAAGGTGACAAGAATTTGTCTTAATCTGGCTAAAGCTTTTGACACGCGGATCATATTGAGCTTTATTTAATTACTTCCAAATTTTGGTCCAGTCGAAAACGATTCAAAAGTTATCTAATCAAATGAAAACAAAAAGTAAAAATCAATAGAGTTATAGGAGACGAGCAGTTAATTATCTTTCGGGTACCCCAAGGGAGCGTTTTGGACCCCATCTTGTTCATATTGTACATAATTAGTATATCCGATTAAGATATCAATAGACATAAGTAATGTATTCAGATGACACTTGTTTACTTTTTTCTGGTGATACTTGGCATGATGTATTAACAAAAGCTACTCATGGATTTAAAAAATTATTTGTTAATGAAAAGTCACTCTTTATTAAAAGAAAAGAAACAAGTATTATGAATTTCTCAATACTTAAGGACGAAAATAATTTTGATGTATTTAAAGAACATAATTATGAAAATTAACCTGTTAGCAGGGGTGTATACAAGGGGGGGGGGCGATAGGGGCGATCGCCCCCCCCTGGACATTGTTGAATGTATTTACAATAATTAATGTTATGGGTTAGGAAAGTGGGTAAAAATTAGAAGTTTAAGCAAGCGAAACGATCGAAAAATTTTGATCCACCAATTTATTTATAATCTGTACACTATCGTTTATGTACAAATTTTTTTATAAGAACCTATGATTTGAGTTCAAATTTCGCCCCCCCCCCCATGGAAGAAGAGCTGAATACGTCCCTGCCTGTTAGTGAATTAATATGTAGAAGTATTTATAGAGTTTTATGTACTATATATCTAGAATTAACAATGTATAAAAACACGAGATGGAATATAAAGTGAATTACATTGTTTTACGTCTTCGAATTGTATACTTTTGAGTTCCAACTGAACCATTTTGACAAAATTTGCTATAGAAAACGATCCCAAAATTTTTGTTAAGATAATTTTTACTAGGACATTTGACACAAACTAAAAATAAAAACCACATCATGGTACGACTTACACATTCCTCGTTTTATTCGGAAAATAAAATGATATTACAGAAATTCGTTTTTTCACATTTCAAGTAGGCCTATAATATAATAATCAAAATCATACTGTTATTTTATTTTAAATAATTAGTACTATCCAACTAACATATTTCATATTGTTTTTATCTCTGAATGGTGACTCGTGAGTACTGAGTAAGACAGTAAGTATGTGACAATAAATTTATAAGATTATGTCATAGGCAGCTGCACACCCTGCAAACATTTGTGCCTACTTTAAATTGTTGATGAAATATTGTTTAATTATTTAAAACTGATTATTGAGAGTGGGTATAATTTATTCTGTATCATATTACAATATACAAGTATAAATGTATAACATTAATCCGTATAATACACAATTACATAAGTAATAATTATAGGTACTCCGTTCATCGAGATAACGAAATACCTAATAATAATAATAATATATCTAATATCTTTTGTGGTATTATTTGGTATTATGTTCATGACCGTTTCGAAGATTTAACTACGAATTCGGGTCCAAGATCAATCAAACACCAATCCAAAGAAGATAACCATTTTAAATCTAAATGCTATTGTATCTTAAGAAACTTAAGTTTTATATGTAATAAATTATAATATGTAATATGTAAACTAATAATATTGTTTTAAAATTGAAATTTATTATAAGCTAATTATTATAATATAGAGGCAATATTTATCTTACTGATTTGTAGTAGGTCAATTAAACCCTACTAAGATATTTCTGTACACCCTGTAAAAAATTCCTGCGCACGCCTATGGATTATCTTAATATAGGTTCCTACCAATGATGCACTCCAAAAGATGGAGGAAGTAATGCATTATATAAAAATAGCAATTTCATTTACCTTCATAAAATATAAATCCGATATAGTTTGTATATTAAAAATTTCAAATTTTTGGGTTAGACATGCTAAGTTGTGCCTGTGAGATATTTCAGCAATATCTATTATTCGTTTTCTGTTTAAACAGATAACCAAATCATAAAAATACCACTGAGAACAGGTAGGGGCTTAGAGCTGACCCCTTGTGCACACCTACTCCTACACTGAAACCTTCTGATACTCCACACTCGTTCTCAGAACGCTATCAGAGACTATTCAATGTTATCTACTTGGTAAATCCTTCGATCAATTTTTTTGTATATTTAAGGCGGGCTGCACACTGAAGAAACTATAAATAGTACAGTGTATTGTATATATACAAATATATATATATATATATATATATATATATATATATATATAATACTAAAATATGATAAATAAACATGAACATTTAGTTACAATAGGTATAATAATATAATTAATAAATTAAAATTATTATTATTTATTTTTAATTTTAGGGCTGCACACTGAAGAAACTTGTTTTAAGAAACTAATTTCATGAAATGTGAAACTTTTGTTTCATGAAACCATTCAATTGAAAATCAAATAGATACGCACACTGAGTTTCATGAAACAAGAATTTCTCATAGTTGCGCAACCACGGTTTCATGAAACTTATAATTTTGGTTTCAACATTAAAATTTCGTATAAGGCGGCTGCACACTGAAGAAATTAGTTTAAGAAACCAATTTCATGAAACTAATTTCGTATTTGCGTACACCGGTGAATCAAAAAAATGTATAGTTTCGACAATGTCGTCTGATGTTGATGTGGTAATGTTATATTGGTGACTTCTTAACAAATAAGGAAACGTAGGTATTGGATTCATCCACTTTTAAAAGATAAACAGCATAGTACCTATGTAGTTGCATAGGAATTAAACCGCCGATGAGGATAAATTCCAAAGTTTCTACAGAATGACTCAAGTTGCTTATCATCGTTTTGTGCAGTTAGTTGAACCACATATAACAAAGAAAAATACTAACTGGATAATGGCTTTGGAACCAGAAGAAAAACTCATAATAACTTTGAGGTAAGTTTAATTATTTATTTTATTTTAGAAATAAAAATTTGGTAAAAAAAACCAATTTTGTAAATTTAAAAATTGTCTGGGTTTTATACATTAATGAAATTTAGTAGAACAAAATACAGTATACAAAATGAAAAATACTAGTTTTAGATTCTGAACGGAGTGAAGAATGTATTGATTTTACAATGATGTGTGTTTTTTTTTTTTGTGTCTGTCGACACGTTTTGGGGCAGTAAAAATGCTTCGATTGCCTTATGTAGCAACTTTTCTGAAAGGAAAGTGAATCTATTTGGTACTTTGGGGGGTCAAAATTTCCAATATTTTTTAAATGCGACGGGAAAAACCATAAAAAAATTTGGGAAAAACGGGAGTTTTTACGCAAAACCAGTTTTCGACATAATCAAATTTTTTATTTTGCTATAACTCAAAAACTAATCGATGTAAATACTTGAAATTTTCACCAAATGTTAAGATTAGCGTTCTCTATACACCATTAATTTTTCAAAGTATTTTGACTTTTATTAAGCTATTTATAGACAATTGAAATTTTCAATAATTTTAAGTATTTTTTTTTTAAGTAACGATAAAATTTTTTTGGCTGCCTAGAAAATCTTGAAAATTTAATACAAGGTTTCTTATAAGTTGTTCCTTAACTGATAAAAAAAATCTAAAATTGTAAGTCACAATTTTTTTTTAAAGTGCTCAAAGTTACAATTTATACGAAATATGAAAAAATTGCGAAAATTTGCAAGTTATTTTGTAGATAAAAATTCATAAAATTTTTTCTGTTCATACTTAAGGTTCAAAATTTTAACACTAGGTTATCTATAAGCTACTCTTCGAAAATCTTTAAAAAAATTTCTTCCGGACTTTCCGGACTTCCGGACTTTGAAATTTAAATATTTACGAAATTGCATAAAATAGCGATTTATTCTCAGACGATTTTAAATATTTGTTATAATTCAAAAAGTATAAGTCGCAGATTTTTGAAATTTCTACCAGCTGTTAAGATTGGTATTTCTTTTATGCAATATTTTTTTCAAAATATTATATTGATTTTTAAGCCACTTATAGTCATTTAAAATATTCGATTTTTTTACATTTTATTTTTATAATCGGTGATAAAAAAAATTTGGCTTCTACAAAATACTTGAAAATTTAATCGAAGATTCCACAGAAGTAGTTCTTAATGTCATTCAAAAATTATTAAAATCCATAGGCACAATTTTTTTTTATAAGCGTTTGAACATCGAATATTGACATAAAATTACATGTAAAATATAATATAATGTAGAATGTTCTAGACTGACAAATGATATCGGTTTTTTTAAAATGCCCTAACTCAAAAACGAAAAACCGCAACAACTTGGAATTATCATTAAATCTTTATATTGACGTTTTCTATACATGGTTAAAATTTCAAAGTATTTTGACATATTTTGACTTATTTATAGACAATTTAAATTTTCGGTTTTTCTAAATTTTTCGTTTAAAAATAAAATATACTTATATAATATTTATAAATAACATTGTATTATATTCTAGACTAACATATGAACTCCGTTCAGAATCGTTATTCGTATACAATGATATCTATCATTGCATTCAAATTTAACAAATCCATTATAATAATGACCTATCCTATAAGCGAGGTGCACTCCACCCCTAACTGTACAGCAGAGCGAGGCCCATCCGGTTCTTTTTTTTATTAAATTTTCTGGTCTTATAGTATGGTTGAAGTTCTTGGTACAGCACATTAGGGTGGTCAGTCTCAGATGAAATCTGTTCTGATGTGTTAGAGTGATCATCATATGATGAGGAATCGGTATGATGTTGGAAAGTCGTTTGATAGTTGTTAGATGTCATGTAGGGTCAGGGCTGTCCCTAGGGGGGGTGTGGGGGTAATGTATGTAATACCCCCCCACAAGTTGGTCAGTTGGCACATTTGATACTAAGCCGTCGAGTCGGCAATTTATAATATATTAAAATATTACTATTTATCTAGACAAAAAAAAATCACTTAATTTAAATTAATATATTTTATTTTTATGGCGGCTTGCATCATAAAATATAAGTTAAAGTATGTTTGAGATTGATTATGTCCCTCTTTCGCGATAACGCGATAAAAATTTATCATGAGTCTGTTGTCTGTGTTTAGACTTATTGGGGTTTGCGGGTTATAACCTTATGCGGGCTTCAGACGACGGTAATCGGTGTACACGGTATTACGTGGTATTAGTAATATTTATAACTACGTGTATTAGGTTTCCAGCGTATTTTTAGTTGTTTCTCTAATCTGTAACCAATAACCAAAATCATATTAATAATATATATACGCACTCTGCACAAAAACGTCATAAATATTTATGTAATTTATTTTCCTCGACGTTTTCGTTATATTACACAAAAAATAAAAATGAGTGACGTGAATAAAAGAAAAAGAAAACGTGTGAAAGTGGAGTGCTTGAAATGTCGTTGTCAATTTAATGACGATTTCAAAAAAAGCAAGAGGAAAAATTACATGGCAGAAAGCGGGTAAACGTTAAACATGTTGGAGCATCCAAAAATCCATTTGAAAGTGCAGTTGCACAACATTTGAATTAACAGCCAATGTTACCGGTAAGTCGCTCATTTTTGATATTTTTGTACAATATAACTCAGTATAATTTAATTATCAAGATTTTCCGAAAAATATTTTATTGCCATTGGCTTATTAAGAAGTCAAATTTAACCTAGGCAAGGCTGGGCATTAACGAGTTAAAAAGTTAATTTTATCTTAACTTTTTAACTTAACTAGTTATTTGGGTTTATTCATTTACTTAACTAATAACTTATTACATTTATTTTTTAATTAACGCGAAATTAACGAGTTGATTTTCATTTTTACGGAATAAGTTAAGTTAATTTTTTTTATTTCACTATTTCAAAAATTATTTATTTATCAAAAATATTTACCTTGATTTGTTTAAAGTTAAAAATTTTATATTTTTCCAAACATCCTCTACTCTAAAGGAACATTCTGTATAGTGTATACATCAGATTATCAGAAAATATTTTGTAATAAAAGGTTTTACAATTTTATATTATTAAATTAATTATATCAAGTAACAACTAACAATAATAATAAGTATAGACATAATATATATGGCATTATAGCTATATACCTTTATGGGTATATTATTGTTATCGACGAGTGACGAACTGAACTGACGACCGAAGTCGTCATTTTGAGAATTCGGGAAAAAATATGTATAAAAAAAAATTAACTTTAACTTAATAAAAAGTTTAAAAAAATGTGTATTAACTTTTAACTTAACTGAGTTAACCTATAATTAGATTAACTTTTAACTTTTAACTTTTTGTTTTTGATATGTATTAACTTAACTTAACTGAGTTAAAAAAAATCATTAACTTTCCCAGCCTTGGACCTAGGTACCCTAACTATATTATACTTATAATTTTAATGATAATACAGTTATGACAAATACAGTTTATTATATGACAGTAGTCAGTAATTTTATATATAAAATAGGCTTTAGATGGAAGTTAATGATTTGTACAAAGACCTTACAATGCCGAATGAAATTATATTTTTTGATCATGAAGTAAATTTTAATAATTTAATAACTATAATAAATTTATAAGTAAGTTATACTATTATATTATCAATTATATTTAATTTTAATTTAATTTAATTAACACCCGCAAGAGGTAAAAGTACAGTGGTTTAATATTATTTCTTATTAATCTTATACATGAAACAAACATACAGGTAATACAATTTAAAATATGCATAATTTTAGTTTATACAACGGATTAAAATTAAAATCAAAATTGATAACTTCATTACATGACTTAGGCAAGCGGCATATTGGACTATTAATAACATAATTTCGAGTAGATTGAGGGATATGAAAACTTACTTTGTTATTGGTATTAAAAGTAGGGACTTTAAAACCACCTAATGATAAAAATTCTGGAAATCTATCATACCATTTAATAATTTATACATAAATACTATATCATTGTACTTACGATGGGTAGCTAATGGTTTAAGACCAATACGGTTTGTAATATTAGAAGAAGACATGTTTAAAAATCCCATTTTACGTATATATCCAAATATATGTATGAAACGTCTTTTTTTGTGATGGACTCCAAACGACAGACCCAAATTCTAATATAGACCTAACTAATGCATGGTAAAGTGTAGTAAGACATTTTATTTCTTAAAATTCGGCACAATTTCTTTTCATAAAACCAAGAACTCTTAATGCTTTATTGCAGACAGAATCTATATGCGCATTAAAATTTAAATCATTTGAAAAAATAATGCTCAAGTCTCGTCACTATCCCTTTGAATAATTTCTTCATTATTAATACAGAACTAAAAATTTATTGGAGAACTATGGCGATGAAAAGAAATGTGAACACATTTTGATATATTAATAGAGAGACCATTTTCTTTACACCAAACAACTAGTTTGTTTAAATCGGATTGTGAGTTTTTAGCATCAGAAATTGAAGACACAGGCAAATAGATCTTTAAATCATCAGCAAAAAGTGAAAACTTACAGTACTCAAAAACATTTCCAACATCATTTATAAAAATTAAGAAGAGTGATGGCGATAAATGACCTCCTTGAGGTACTCCTGATGAAACTGACATTATATTGGAAATTGAGCTATTAATTTTTACCATTTGGACGCGGTCAGTCAAATAAGATTGAAGCCAAGATAAAAACGGGTCACTTATACCAATTTTCTTAAGCTTACCGATAAGAATATAATGATCAACAGTGTCAAATGCTTTTTTTAAGTCTGTGTACGTCGACTTGTTTACCACTTGACACTTCTTGGACTAAAAATGTGTAATATACTAAAAGATTAGTAGTAATTAATTTTTCACTTCGAAATCCATGTTGTTCATTCATTAGTATATTATTAAAAATCTTTGACATCCTAGGTACCATAAGTTTTTCAAATAATTTTGGTAAAAAACTTAATTTTGATATTGATCTGTAATTTTTGATATTAGAGCGGTCTCCAGTTTTCCAAATTGGAGTAATAAATCTAGATTTCCATTTTAGGGGAAATTTTTCAGTTTTTAATGAAAGAGAAAAATATAATGAATTGCAACTTCGTTATTTAATATTCGGTGGATGATGTTCTAGATTTATCTTAAGATTTCTGTTGCCCGGAATAAAAATTCTGATTCGCAGCAGTATATTATCAGGTAAGCAATCTACCTGTGGTAGATCGCGGACTTAGTGCGGTTTGTCCGTAAGTGTATGATTTAACTCTAATAAAGTATCAAATTTATACAAAGTTTGACATAATACGGTGGATTAATATAATTAATTAATACATAATCCTAACCTAGCCTTAACGTACTAAAATCCGATGAATAAAAAAAACTAAATTTAATCGTTTTTAAATTAGCCTATCTTCTTCCCACAGATCTGCACACAAACATTCATTTATATATAATATAGCTAAATCCTGTGCACTTTGTGGCCCGAAAAATTCACAAAAAAGTTATGATTGTTCAACTCCTTTTTTGTGTAACTCACTACTGTAAGTGCAACTCAGCTATGGGAGCCAAGATCATGGGAGCCAAGTAATCATGAGAGCCAATTAACAATTAACAAAACACCAAATAATTATTATACTAATTTTATATATTACCAATGGCAACCACTAATAAATAAATATTATTCTCAAAACTTATAACCCCCATAGCAACCATTTATAAACAAACATTTCTATCGTAAATCTTAAAATTCCTGTTTGAGCACCTCCCAGGGTTGGTCAATCCCCTTTTTAAACTCCACAGAAACCATCTACATATCAATCTTAATATGCCCTAAAATGTTTATCGAAATTGGTTCGGTGGATCTTGAGCTATAAAAAGTATTCAAAATGTACATCGATTTTTATATATATATATATAGGTTTAGTTAAGGCATAACGACAATTGTTAATTAATATAGGTGGCAGCATATCTAGTCCTGAACATGTTTCAAATCATAGATTACTTAAAACATCAAACACTTCTTCAACAGAAATTGCAATATTAGAAAAATTTACTAAGTCTTCAATATGATGTAATGAGGATGGATTTTCAAAATTTGGATTTTTGTAAACAGAGCCAAAATAATCGGAAAACAAATTTGCAATATCTAATGGCTCATCAGAATGCCTACCCTCATATGACATACTATTCGGAAGTTACTACTTGTTTTCGAATTTTAATGTAATTCCAAATGAACGAGAATTTAATGAGTGAATTTTGAATATTGGTTAAGTATAATGAACAACATAATCTTAATTTTTATATTAAAATATATTATATATATATAATATATTTTAATATTAGCACGCAAATAAGAAAAATGTATACGATCTTTGTTATTACCAGAATTTTTAAACTTTGTATGTGCTACCTTCTTTTTTTTAATAACTCTCTGAGTTATAATATTTCAAATATCCGAACAGCGGTTTAATGTATTAATATATTTTAAACAAAAGTAATAACCTGTGTTGGGTCTTGAAGGTAGACTGTGTGGCATGCGTAAATGGATAAGTTGTTACAAAGATAGCGAAATAATGGTCACTTAACAAAATATTAGATAAGCGAGCATATAATACTACATGTGCGCACGACTTACTCGGTCGGGGACCACAACTGTACTATGGTACATACTATATATATATACTGTACATATATATATATATATATACTGTTATATTATATTATCATACTTACCTAATTAATGGCTTACTTATGAATTGAGTTATGAACAGGGCCGTATTTAGGAATTTGACACCAGGGGACAACTGAATAAAAAAAAAAAACGTCTCATTATACCAAATACAAATTTAATATTATTTAAAAAAAATAAGTATATTGTATATACATATATTTTTTATTATATATACATATTGAATTTGTGTATATTATTAATACATTTAAATTTTATTTCTGGATTGTGACTAGGTAAAAAATTAAAACCGCCCTCTCATATTCAGCTCTGGGCAACAGCACCCTATAGCTCCCCCCTAAATACGGCCCTGGTTAGGTTAGCATGTTTTAAATTCTAATTATATTAATTTTTAATAATAATTTTTTTTGTTTTAGAAAAATGACTCTTCAAGTCCATCAGTTAGTAATAATAATGATGAAACACAATTAAAGGATAAAATATCAGCTTCTACTGTTCAAAAAGATGTTGATACTAAATCTGAGGTATTGTAATATTAAAAATTAATCAAATAAATCATTTATTGGTAATGAATATATTATAATATATTTTTAAGAATTCAAGACACTTTATTGAATACAATATTGATGAAAGTTCTGACAGCATATCATAGTTATTCTGTGCTGGCCAAATGTAGGACTTGGTGTCAAATCTAACTGAGTGCAATACTTTGCTTTCAAAATTGAAAAAAGACATATTACCAAATCCTATTATGTTTATGTTGGAAAGTCGACAAGTAATCAATAGAATAAAATTAATGTAAAATTTTTTTAAAAAAAATGCTAAAGTGGTATTAGACAACTTAACCGATCCGTCTGACCATGTACTATCTGTTGGTGAATCAAATTATTTTGTTGAACATAATCCTGGGAGGCGGAGTGATATTACTCCTTCGTCACAAAGGCAATATCTTCTATCGTTGGGTCCACACCAACCTAAACTTTTAGAATATCAAATCAATAGTAATAATCAATGATCCATTAAAACAAAAAAGTTGTAATCCTATTCGGTATAAGGAGCATCCTATGCTAGAGTATAGTTTGATAACTGACTCAGCATATTGTTTTGTGTGTTCATTATTTCCAAAAGGGTTGGGAAGACAGTTTTATAATGAAGCATGGATAAAGCAAGGTATTAATACTTGGCCAAAAATGAAAAGTCGGAGAAAAGCTAAATTAGGCAAATTGGAACAGTATTTTAGTTCTTTATCACACAAAGCCGCTTTAAATGATTACCGCAACTTTATGAAAGAGTCAAATCATATTGACGTTATTATGAATAGATCAAAAAGACAAGAATCAATTAAACTAGTACATGAGAAAGAATTTAATAAAACAATTATAATTTTATTTGATATAGCACGAACATTGTGTAGGCAAGGATTACCCTTTCGCGGAGATGGTGACGAATCTAATGGTAATTTTAATCAAATGGTTCAACTTACACCTAGACACAATCCTTTAATGAACCGTTGGTTAAGTGAAACATCATCAAGATCTTACAATGTCACATATTTAGACCCACGTTCGCAAAATGAGTTTATTGATATCCTAAGTAATGAAGTAAGAAGAATTATTGTGATAGAAGTCTAGGAAACAAGTTTATTTTCAGTCATGGCTGAACCTCCGACAATTCTCATAAGGATCGATTGGCAGTTTGTTTGCGTTATGTAAATAACAGTAGGAAAGCAATTGAAAGACTTTTAGAAATGGCTGAAGGAGTAGACAAAACTGGCCTAGGAACAGCTAAACAGATTATTGACATTTAACTAAACTTAGTTATCCGTAAACTTTAGTTACGGCATAATTTAGTATTTCAGTCATATGATTATGCTACTAACATGTCTGGGCAGTTTAACGGTACACAAGCTAAGCTTTCATAATTGGTTGGTTATAGTGTTTTTTATATTCCATGCCAAGCACACCGAAAGAACACATTTTTGGAACATGCATGCTCCAAAAATTATGCTCCAATTCTAGTCTAATTGTGTCGGACATGATCGACAACTTGGAAAACCTATATGTATTTTTTTCAGCTAGCAATAAAAGGTATACTGTATTGAATAAACAAATGATGGATATTGATAATACGTTACAATTGAGAAATTTATCCATAGCAAAATGAACAGCCCGTTCGGAGTCTATTAAAGCTGTTTGGATTTCATTTGAAATTATATGTAATACTTTGCAAAGTATTTGTTCACAACCTGAAATATTTGATAGAAATACTAGGACAAAAGTATTTGGTACTAAAAAAAAGATGCATTAATTTGACTTTATTGTATCCTTAATGTTCATAAAAATATAATGTATAAATTGAAATCATTAACAGAGACTCTAAAAACAAAAAGTCAATGTGCAATTGATGCTGCTGTTTTGATATAGGCCACAATTAAAAATTTAGAAAATATTAATTCAGATTCAGATAGATTCTATTTGATCAATAGTGCGACCTCTTTTACAGCAAATCTTGGTATAGATTCAGAAACTGATTTCAAACTTCATCACCGTAAAAGAAAACATCCCACTTGGTTGGACCAAAATTCAGTCACTCAAATTGATTTAACCTTTCATATATTTTACAAAAAAGAATTTAAATGTATACTTTCTACACTTATTAATTTATCTAAGGATAATTTAAAAATATTTATTGATACAATAATGCCATTGTATAAAATGTTTTCATTTCCATTCAAGAATGAAAATATTAGTATGGAGAATATACAGAATGCCATGTTAATATTTCATCCTAGCAGTGATTTTGCAAAGTGCAAAATATTAAAACCATTCAAGCTGAATTGGAAATCTTAAAAGAAATATTCAAAGATTTGACTTCAACAAAGACATCCACTTTTATTAATATACAGGGTGCGGCAGAGCCGACTGACGAGTTTAACGAGCTCATTAACCGGAGATAAGATAAGAGCAGGCCTTAATTAGTGGTATATTTTGAATTGTACGATAATGCCATTTTTAGTCGTAATCATGGTCTGGACAGGTGTACATCGTGGTTTCGTCGTGCGTGCGTATTACGAAAATAATCATTCTGTGATCGCTACACAGAGGGCTTTTCGTATACACTTCGGCATTCCACGTACCGAATCTATTCCTTCTGCTAACACTATTAAATTTTGGATACGGCAATTGGAAGAAACTGGAAGTACCCTAAGTGGACTTGGACATGGAGCACCCAGAACGGTAAAGTTGGTTAGAGAGTCATTTGAGCAGTCACCTAAATGCTCTGCCCGGAAACACGCGGTAGCTTTGGGAATCTCGGACCGTTCTTTGAGGAGAATTCTTCACGAAGATTTATCATTCCATCCCTATAAATTAATGCTTGTCCAAGAGTTACATGCTACTGACTACGACAACCGCAAAAATCTCTGTCAGCAAATTCTTTTGCGAATCCCTCCGACATCAACTTTTTTCTGTAGTGATGAGGTCCACTTTCATCTTTCTGGAACTGTAAATAAACAAAATTTTCGATACTGGGTTGCAAATAACCCACGACAGCTCCACGAAAGACCACTACACTCTCCTAAAGTGACAGTGTGGTGTGGTGTGTCCCAATTTGGGGTGATCGGCCCGTACTTTTTTGAAGACGAGAACAGAACTGTTAGTGTCACTTCCGCTCGTTATGTTGTGATGTTGGAAACTTATCTGCAGCATAGGTTGGAGGAAATGGCTGAAGACCATGATTTAGAGAATGTATGGTTTCAACAAGACGGGGCTACAGCACACACAGCTCGAATTTCACTTGGTGTCTTGCAACAAATGTTCCCTGGGCGGTTAGTCTCTCTAAGAGGTGACATAGGCTGGCCAGCACGGTCTCCAGATTTAAGCATGTGTGATTTTTTCCTCTGGGGCTAC
>JASXSY010001540.1:0-18709 GCA_034509805.1 Sipha maydis
TAACGATATCGGAAACATCATCTGAAAAAGAAAAATATCTCTTATTAAGATTATAAGAAATTTTTCAATATCAAATACTCAAATAGAACCATGTGTAGTGCTCAATTTGAATGTATTTCTATAACATTCGAATGATCAATATATATAAATTTACGTTTATCATATCCTAAATCTGCGATTTCTTAAAATGCAAAAAGTCAAATTAAAACTTAAATTTTATGTTTAATTAAATGTAAACATAAATCCTAACGATGTAAAATTATTATAGTTTCCAAATATGTAAATGTACAACTAAATTTATGAAAATATTAAAAATTATCTGATCTCGATACATAGTGTATTGAACTTTTGTCCTAAATATATGTTTATTCAATTTTGAACATTCTAATTTTTTCAAAAAGCAAAAAAAAAACATATGAATGTGGGAACAATGATATTCAAGGTAAAAATCATTTAAAGATGCGTTAATTTATATAAAATTGTATATATAAATAGTTAAATACAAATGGATTTTACGGTTATCTAATATTAGTTAAAAAATAAGAGTTTCAATAACAAGAGTTTACACGAAATTATGCTTTTAAAAATTTAAGTGGACAGCTGTTACTTTGTAATTTTTTAACGAAGCATCGATGATGCGAGAGTATTTACAAATAATTATAAATAAGTAACAATTATTAAAAAACTATTGACAATGATTGTGTAAACTATTGATAATAATTTATATATATAAGTCGTACTTAAAGAGAGATTCATTTGCAAATCACATTTTTCCCGAAAACTATAGTAGCAAATATTGATGCACTGGTAGTCGGCACACGAACGAAATTCGACATCAGCATTATAACGATATCGGAAACATCATCTGAAAAAGAAAAATATCTCTTATTAAGATTATAAGAAATTTTTCAATATCAAATACTCAAATAGAACCATGTGTAGTGCTCAATTTGAATGTATTTCTATAACATTCGAATGATCAATATATATAAATTTACGTTTATCATATCCTAAATCTGCAATTTCTTAAAATGCAAAAAGTCAAATTAAAACTTAAATTTTATGTTTAATTAAATGTAAACATAAATCCTAACGATGTAAAATTATTATAGTTTCCAAATATGTGAATGTACAACTAAATTTATGAAAATATTAAAAATTATCTGATCTCGATACATAGTGTATTGAACTTTTGTCCTAAATATATGTTTATTCAATATTTGAACACTATAATTTTTTCAAAAAGCAAAAAAAAAACATATGAATGTGGGAACAATGATATTCAAGGTAAAAATCATTTAAAGATGCGTTAATTTATATAAAATTGTATATATAAATAGTTAAATACAAATGGATTTTACGGTTATCTAATATTAGTTAAAAAATAAGAGTTTCAATAACAAGAGTTTACAAGAAATTATGCTTTTAAAATTTTGAGTGGACAGCTGTTACTTTGTAATTTTTTAACGAAGCATCGATGATGCGAGAGTATTTACAAATAATTATAAATAAGTAACAATTATTAAAAAACTATTGACAATGATTGTGTAAACTATTGATAATAATTTATATATATAAGTCGTACTTAAAGAGAGATTCATTTGCAAATCACATTTTTCCCGAAAACTATAGTAGCAAATATTGATGCACTGGTAGTCGGCACACGAACGAAATTCGACATCAGCATTATAACGATATCGGAAACATCATCTGAAAAAGAAAAATATCTCTTATTAAGATTATAAGAAATTTTTCAATATCAAATACTCAAATAGAACCATGTGTAGTGCTCAATTTGAATGTATTTCTATAACATTCGAATGATCAATATATATAAATTTACGTTTATCATATCCTAAATCTGCGATTTCTTAAAATGCAAAAAGTCAAATTAAAACTTAAATTTTATGTTTAATTAAATGTAAACATAAATCCTAACGATGTAAAATTATTATAGTTTCCAAATATGTAAATGTACAACTAAATTTATGAAAATATTAAAAATTATCTGATCTCGATACATAGTGTATTGAACTTTTGTCCTAAATATATGTTTATTCAATTTTGAACATTCTAATTTTTTCAAAAAGCAAAAAAAAAACATATGAATGTGGGAACAATGATATTCAAGGTAAAAATCATTTAAAGATGCGTTAATTTATATAAAATTGTATATATAAATAGTTAAATACAAATGGATTTTACGGTTATCTAATATTAGTTAAAAAATAAGAGTTTCAATAACAAGAGTTTACAAGAAATTATGCTTTTAAAATTTTGAGTGGACAGCTGTTACTTTGTAATTTTTTAACGAAGCATCGATGATGCGAGAGTATTTACAAATAATTATAAATAAGTAACAATTATTAAAAAACTATTGACAATGATTGTGTAAACTATTGATAATAATTTATATATATAAGTCGTACTTAAAGAGAGATTCATTTGCAAATCACATTTTTCCCGAAAACTATAGTAGCAAATATTGATGCACTGGTAGTCGGCACACGAACGAAATTCGACATCAGCATTATAACGATATCGGAAACATCATCTGAAAAAGAAAAATATCTCTTATTAAGATTATAAGAAATTTTTCAATATCAAATACTCAAATAGAACCATGTGTAGTGCTCAATTTGAATGTATTTCTATAACATTCGAATGATCAATATATATAAATTTACGTTTATCATATCCTAAATCTGCAATTTCTTAAAATGCAAAAAGTCAAATTAAAACTTAAATTTTATGTTTAATTAAATGTAAACATAAATCCTAACGATGTAAAATTATTATAGTTTCCAAATATGTGAATGTACAACTAAATTTATGAAAATATTAAAAATTATCTGATCTCGATACATAGTGTATTGAACTTTTGTCCTAAATATATGTTTATTCAATATTTGAACACTCTAATTTTTTCAAAAAGCAAAAAAAAAACATATGAATGTGGGAACAATGATATTCAAGGTAAAAATCATTTAAAGATGCGTTAATTTATATAAAATTGTATATATAAATAGTTAAATACAAATGGATTTTACGGTTATCTAATATTAGTTAAAAAATAAGAGTTTCAATAACAAGAGTTTACAAGAAATTATGCTTTTAAAATTTTGAGTGGACAGCTGTTACTTTGTAATTTTTTAACGAAGCATCGATGATGCGAGAGTATTTACAAATAATTATAAATAAGTAACAATTATTAAAAAACTATTGACAATGATTGTGTAAACTATTGATAATAATTTATATATATAAGTCGTACTTAAAGAGAGATTCATTTGCAAATCACATTTTTCCCGAAAACTATAGTAGCAAATATTGATGCACTGGTAGTCGGCACACGAACGAAATTCGACATCAGCATTATAACGATATCGGAAACATCATCTGAAAAAGAAAAATATCTCTTATTAAGATTATAAGAAATTTTTCAATATCAAATACTCAAATAGAACCATGTGTAGTGCTCAATTTGAATGTATTTCTATAACATTCGAATGATCAATATATATAAATTTACGTTTATCATATCCTAAATCTGCAATTTCTTAAAATGCAAAAAGTCAAATTAAAACTTAAATTTTATGTTTAAAAATGTAAACATAAATCCTAACGATGTAAAATTATTATAGTTTCCAAATATGTAAATGTACAACTAAATTTATGAAAATATTAAAAATTATCTGATCTCGATACATAGTGTATTGAACTTTTGTCCTAAATATATGTTTATTCAATTTTGAACATTCTAATTTTTTCAAAAAGCAAAAAAAAAAACATATGAATGTGGGAACAATGATATTCAAGGTAAAAATCATTTAAAGATGCGTTAATTTATATAAAATTGTATATATAAATAGTTAAATACAAATGGATTTTACGGTTATCTAATATTAGTTAAAAAATAAGAGTTTCAATAACAAGAGTTTACACGAAATTATGCTTTTAAAAATTTAAGTGGACAGCTGTTACTTTGTAATTTTTTAACGAAGCATCGATGATGCGAGAGTATTTACAAATAATTATAAATAAGTAACAATTATTAAAAAAACTATTGACAATGATTGTGTAAACTATTGATAATAATTTATATATATAAGTCGTACTTAAAGAGAGATTCATTTGCAAATCACATTTTTCCCGAAAACTATAGTAGCAAATATTGATGCACTGGTAGTCGGCACACGAACGAAATTCGACATCAGCATTATAACGATATCGGAAACATCATCTGAAAAAGAAAAATATCTCTTATTAAGATTATAAGAAATTTTTCAATATCAAATACTCAAATAGAACCATGTGTAGTGCTCAATTTGAATGTATTTCTATAACATTCGAATGATCAATATATATAAATTTACGTTTATCATATCCTAAATCTGCAATTTTTTAAAATGCAAAAAGTCAAATTAAAACTTAAATTTTATGTTTAATTAAATGTAAACATAAATCCTAACGATGTAAAATTATTATAGTTTCCAAATATGTAAATGTACAACTAAATTTATGAAAATATTAAAAATTATCTGATCTCGATACATAGTGTATTGAACTTTTGTCCTAAATATATGTTTATTCAATATTTGAACACTCTAATTTTTTCAAAAAGCAAAAAAAAAAACATATGAATGTAATGTGGGAACAATGATATTCAAGGTAAAAATCATTTAAAGATGCGTTAATTTATATAAAATTGTATATATAAATAGTTAAATACAAATGGATTTTACGGTTATCTAATATTAGTTAAAAAATAAGAGTTTCAATAACAAGAGTTTACAAGAAATTATGCTTTTAAAATTTTGAGTGGACAGCTGTTACTTTGTAATTTTTTAACGAAGCATCGATGATGCGAGAGTATTTACAAATAATTATAAATAAGTAACAATTATTAAAAAACTATTGACAATGATTGTGTAAACTATTGATAATAATTTATATATATAAGTCGTACTTAAAGAGAGATTCATTTGCAAATCACATTTTTCCCGAAAACTATAGTAGCAAATATTGATGCACTGGTAGTCGGCACACGAACGAAATTCGACATCAGCATTATAACGATATCGGAAACATCATCTGAAAAAGAAAAATATCTCTTATTAAGATTATAAGAAATTTTTCAATATCAAATACTCAAATAGAACCATGTGTAGTGCTCAATTTGAATGTATTTCTATAACATTCGAATGATCAATATATATAAATTTACGTTTATCATATCCTAAATCTGCAATTTCTTAAAATGCAAAAAGTCAAATTAAAACTTAAATTTTATGTTTAATTAAATGTAAACATAAATCCTAACGATGTAAAATTATTATAGTTTCCAAATATGTGAATGTACAACTAAATTTATGAAAATATTAAAAATTATCTGATCTCGATACATAGTGTATTGAACTTTTGTCCTAAATATATGTTTATTCAATATTTGAACACTCTAATTTTTTCAAAAAGCAAAAAAAAAACATATGAATGTGGGAACAATGATATTCAAGGTAAAAATCATTTAAAGATGCGTTAATTTATATAAAATTGTATATATAAATAGTTAAATACAAATGGATTTTACGGTTATCTAATATTAGTTAAAAAATAAGAGTTTCAATAACAAGAGTTTACAAGAAATTATGCTTTTAAAATTTTGAGTGGACAGCTGTTACTTTGTAATTTTTTAACGAAGCATCGATGATGCGAGAGTATTTACAAATAATTATAAATAAGTAACAATTATTAAAAAACTATTGACAATGATTGTGTAAACTATTGATAATAATTTATATATATAAGTCGTACTTAAAGAGAGATTCATTTGCAAATCACATTTTTCCCGAAAACTATAGTAGCAAATATTGATGCACTGGTAGTCGGCACACGAACGAAATTCGACATCAGCATTATAACGATATCGGAAACATCATCTGAAAAAGAAAAATATCTCTTATTAAGATTATAAGAAATTTTTCAATATCAAATACTCAAATAGAACCATGTGTAGTGCTCAATTTGAATGTATTTCTATAACATTCGAATGATCAATATATATAAATTTACGTTTATCATATCCTAAATCTGCAATTTCTTAAAATGCAAAAAGTCAAATTAAAACTTAAATTTTATGTTTAATTAAATGTAAACATAAATCCTAACGATGTAAAATTATTATAGTTTCCAAATATGTAAATGTACAACTAAATTTATGAAAATATTAAAAATTATCTGATCTCGATACATAGTGTATTGAACTTTTGTCCTAAATATATGTTTATTCAATTTTGAACATTCTAATTTTTTCAAAAAGCAAAAAAAAAACATATGAATGTGGGAACAATGATATTCAAGGTAAAAATCATTTAAAGATGCGTTAATTTATATAAAATTGTATATATAAATAGTTAAATACAAATGGATTTTACGGTTATCTAATATTAGTTAAAAAATAAGAGTTTCAATAACAAGAGTTTACAAGAAATTATGCTTTTAAAATTTTGAGTGGACAGCTGTTACTTTGTAATTTTTTAACGAAGCATCGATGATGCGAGAGTATTAAAAAATAATTATAAATAAGTAACAATTATTAAAAAACTATTGACAATGATTGTGTAAACTATTGATAATAATTTATATATATAAGTCGTACTTAAAGAGAGATTCATTTGCAAATCACATTTTTCCCGAAAACTATAGTAGCAAATATTGATGCACTGGTAGTCGGCACACGAACGAAATTCGACATCAGCATTATAACGATATCGGAAACATCATCTGAAAAAGAAAAATATCTCTTATTAAGATTATAAGAAATTTTTCAATATCAAATACTCAAATAGAACCATGTGTAGTGCTCAATTTGAATGTATTTCTATAACATTCGAATGATCAATATATATAAATTTACGTTTATCATATCCTAAATCTGCAATTTCTTAAAATGCAAAAAGTCAAATTAAAACTTAAATTTTATGTTTAATTAAATGTAAACATAAATCCTAACGATGTAAAATTATTATAGTTTCCAAATATGTAAATGTACAACTAAATTTAAGAAAATATTAAAAATTATCTGATCTCGATACATAGTGTATTGAACTTTTGTCCTAAATATATGTTTATTCAATATTTGAACACTCTAATTTTTTCAAAAAGCAAAAAAAAAACATATGAATGTGGGAACAATGATATTCAAGGTAAAAATCATTTAAAGATGCGTTAATTTATATAAAATTGTATATATAAATAGTTAAATACAAATGGATTTTACGGTTATCTAATATTAGTTAAAAAATAAGAGTTTCAATAACAAGAGTTTACAAGAAATTATGCTTTTAAAATTTTGAGTGGACAGCTGTTACTTTGTAATTTTTTAACGAAGCATCGATGATGCGAGAGTATTTACAAATAATTATAAATAAGTAACAATTATTAAAAAACTATTGACAATGATTGTGTAAACTATTGATAATAATTTATATATATAAGTCGTACTTAAAGAGAGATTCATTTGCAAATCACATTTTTCCCGAAAACTATAGTAGCAAATATTGATGCACTGGTAGTCGGCACACGAACGAAATTCGACATCAGCATTATAACGATATCGGAAACATCATCTGAAAAAGAAAAATATCTCTTATTAAGATTATAAGAAATTTTTCAATATCAAATACTCAAATAGAACCATGTGTAGTGCTCAATTTGAATGTATTTCTATAACATTCGAATGATCAATATATATAAATTTACGTTTATCATATCCTAAATCTGCAATTTCTTAAAATGCAAAAAGTCAAATTAAAACTTAAATTTTATGTTTAATTAAATGTAAACATAAATCCTAACGATGTAAAATTATTATAGTTTCCAAATATGTAAATGTACAACTAAATTTATGAAAATATTAAAAATTATCTGATCTCGATACATAGTGTATTGAACTTTTGTCCTAAATATATGTTTATTCAATATTTGAACACTCTAATTTTTTCAAAAAGCAAAAAAAAAACATATGAATGTGGGAACAATGATATTCAAGGTAAAAATCATTTAAAGATGCGTTAATTTATATAAAATTGTATATATAAATAGTTAAATACAAATGGATTTTACGGTTATCTAATATTAGTTAAAAAATAAGAGTTTCAATAACAAGAGTTTACAAGAAATTATGCTTTTAAAATTTTGAGTGGACAGCTGTTACTTTGTAATTTTTTAACGAAGCATCGATGATGCGAGAGTATTTACAAATAATTATAAATAAGTAACAATTATTAAAAAACTATTGACAATGATTGTGTAAACTATTGATAATAATTTATATATATAAGTCGTACTTAAAGAGAGATTCATTTGCAAATCACATTTTTCCCGAAAACTATAGTAGCAAATATTGATGCACTGGTAGTCGGCACACGAACGAAATTCGACATCAGCATTATAACGATATCGGAAACATCATCTGAAAAAGAAAAATATCTCTTATTAAGATTATAAGAAATTTTTCAATATCAAATACTCAAATAGAACCATGTGTAGTGCTCAATTTGAATGTATTTCTATAACATTCGAATGATCAATATATATAAATTTACGTTTATCATATCCTAAATCTGCGATTTCTTAAAATGCAAAAAGTCAAATTAAAACTTAAATTTTATGTTTAATTAAATGTAAACATAAATCCTAACGATGTAAAATTATTATAGTTTCCAAATATGTAAATGTACAACTAAATTTATGAAAATATTAAAAATTATCTGATCTCGATACATAGTGTATTGAACTTTTGTCCTAAATATATGTTTATTCAATTTTGAACATTCTAATTTTTTCAAAAAGCAAAAAAAAAACATATGAATGTGGGAACAATGATATTCAAGGTAAAAATCATTTAAAGATGCGTTAATTTATATAAAATTGTATATATAAATAGTTAAATACAAATGGATTTTACGGTTATCTAATATTAGTTAAAAAATAAGAGTTTCAATAACAAGAGTTTACACGAAATTATGCTTTTAAAAATTTAAGTGGACAGCTGTTACTTTGTAATTTTTTAACGAAGCATCGATGATGCGAGAGTATTTACAAATAATTATAAATAAGTAACAATTATTAAAAAACTATTGACAATGATTGTGTAAACTATTGATAATAATTTATATATATAAGTCGTACTTAAAGAGAGATTCATTTGCAAATCACATTTTTCCCGAAAACTATAGTAGCAAATATTGATGCACTGGTAGTCGGAACACGAACGAAATTCGACATCAGCATTATAACGATATCGGAAACATCATCTGAAAAAGAAAAATATCTCTTATTAAGATTATAAGAAATTTTTCAATATCAAATACTCAAATAGAACCATGTGTAGTGCTCAATTTGAATGTATTTCAATAACATTCGAATGATCAATATATATAAATTTACGTTTATCATATCCTAAATCTGCAATTTCTTAAAATGCAAAAAGTCAAATTAAAACTTAAATTTTATGTTTAATTAAATGTAAACATAAATCCTAACGATGTAAAATTATTATAGTTTCCAAATATGTAAATGTACAACTAAATTTAAGAAAATATTAAAAATTATCTGATCTCGATACATAGTGTATTGAACTTTTGTCCTAAATATATGTTTATTCAATATTTGAACACTCTAATTTTTTCAAAAAGCAAAAAAAAAACATATGAATGTGGGAACAATGATATTCAAGGTAAAAATCATTTAAAGATGCGTTAATTTATATAAAATTGTATATATAAATAGTTAAATACAAATGGATTTTACGGTTATCTAATATTAGTTAAAAAATAAGAGTTTCAATAACAAGAGTTTACAAGAAATTATGCTTTTAAAATATTGAGTGGACAGCTGTTACTTTGTAATTTTTTAACGAAGCATCGATGATGCGAGAGTATTTACAAATAATTATAAATAAGTAACAATTATTAAAAAACTATTGACAATGATTGTGTAAACTATTGATAATAATTTATATATATAAGTCGTACTTAAAGAGAGATTCATTTGCAAATCACATTTTTCCCGAAAACTATAGTAGCAAATATTGATGCACTGGTAGTCGGCACACGAACGAAATTCGACATCAGCATTATAACGATATCGGAAACATCATCTGAAAAAGAAAAATATCTCTTATTAAAATTATAAGAATTTTTTCTATATCAAATACTCAAATATAACCATGTGTAGTGCTCAATTTGAATGTATTTCTATAACATTCGAATGATCAATATATATTAATTTACGTTTATCATATCCTAAATCTGCAATTCCTTAAAATGCACAAAGTCAAATTAAAACTTAAATTTTATGTTTAATTAAATGTACACATAAATCCTAACGATGTTAAATTATTATAGTTTCCAAATATGTAAATGTACAGCTAAATTTATGAAAATATTAAAAATTATCTGATCTCGATACATAGTGTATTGAACTTTTGTCCTAAATATATGTTTATTCAATATTTGAACATTCTAATTTTTTCAAAAAGCAAAAAAAAAACATATGAATGTGGGAACAATGATATTCAAGGTAAAAATCATTTAAAGATGCGTTAATTTATATAAAATTGTATATATAAATAGTTAAATACAAATGGATTTTACGGTTATCTAATATTAGTTAAAAAATAAGAGTTTCAATAACAAGAGTTTACACGAAATTATGCTTTTAAAAATTTGAGTGGACAGCTGTTACTTTGTAATTTTTTAACGAAGCATCGATGATGCGAGAGTATTTACAAATAATTGTAAATAACAATTATTAAAAAACTATTGACAATGATTGTGTAAACTATTGATAATAATTTATATATATAAGTCGTACATAAAGAGAGATTCATTTGCAAATCACATTTTTCCCGAAAACTATAGTAGCAAATATTGATGCACTGGTAGTCGGAACACGAACGAAATTCGACATCAGCATTAAAACGATATCGGAAACATCATCTGAAAAAGAAAAATATCTCTTATTAAGATTATAAGAAATTTTTCAATATCAAATACTCAAATAGAACCATGTGTAGTGCTCAATTTGAATGTATTTCTATAACATTCGAATGATCAATATATATAAATTTACGTTTATCATATCCTAAATCTGCAATTTCTTAAAATGCAAAAAGTCAAATTAAAACTTAAATTTTATGTTTAATTAAATGTAAACATAAATCCTAACGATGTAAAATTATTATAGTTTCCAAATATGTAAATGTACAACTAAATTTAAGAAAATATTAAAAATTATCTGATCTCGATACATAGTGTATTGAACTTTTGTCCTAAATATATGTTTATTCAATATTTGAACACTCTAATTTTTTCAAAAAGCAAAAAAAAAACATATGAATGTGGGAACAATGATATTCAAGGTAAAAATCATTTAAAGATGCGTTAATTTATATAAAATTGTATATATAAATAGTTAAATACAAATGGATTTTACGGTTATCTAATATTAGTTAAAAAATAAGAGTTTCAATAACAAGAGTTTACACGAAATTATGCTTTTAAAAATTTGAGTGGACAGCTGTTACTTTGTAATTTTTTAACGAAGCATCGATGATGCGAGAGTATTTACAAATAATTGTAAATAACAATTATTAAAAAACTATTGACAATGATTGTGTAAACTATTGATAATAATTTATATATATAAGTCGTACTTAAAGAGAGATTCATTTGCAAATCACATTTTTCCCGAAAACTATAGTAGCAAATATTGATGCACTGGTAGTCGGCACACGAACGAAATTCGACATCAGCATTATAACGATATCGGAAACATCATCTGAAAAAGAAAAATATCTCTTATTAAGATTATAAGAAATTTTTCAATATCAAATACTCAAATAGAACCATGTGTAGTGCTCAATTTGAATGTATTTCTATAACATTCGAATGATCAATATATATAAATTTACGTTTATCATATCCTAAATCTGCGATTTCTTAAAATGCAAAAAGTCAAATTAAAACTTAAATTTTATGTTTAATTAAATGTAAACATAAATCCTAACGATGTAAAATTATTATAGTTTCCAAATATGTAAATGTACAACTAAATTTATGAAAATATTAAAAATTATCTGATCTCGATACATAGTGTATTGAACTTTTGTCCTAAATATATGTTTATTCAATTTTGAACATTCTAATTTTTTCAAAAAGCAAAAAAAAAACATATGAATGTGGGAACAATGATATTCAAGGTAAAAATCATTTAAAGATGCGTTAATTTATATAAAATTGTATATATAAATAGTTAAATACAAATGGATTTTACGGTTATCTAATATTAGTTAAAAAATAAGAGTTTCAATAACAAGAGTTTACACGAAATTATGCTTTTAAAAATTTAAGTGGACAGCTGTTACTTTGTAATTTTTTAACGAAGCATCGATGATGCGAGAGTATTTACAAATAATTATAAATAAGTAACAATTATTAAAAAACTATTGACAATGATTGTGTAAACTATTGATAATAATTTATATATATAAGTCGTACTTAAAGAGAGATTCATTTGCAAATCACATTTTTCCCGAAAACTATAGTAGCAAATATTGATGCACTGGTAGTCGGAACACGAACGAAATTCGACATCAGCATTATAACGATATCGGAAACATCATCTGAAAAAGAAAAATATCTCTTATTAAGATTATAAGAAATTTTTCAATATCAAATACTCAAATAGAACCATGTGTAGTGCTCAATTTGAATGTATTTCAATAACATTCGAATGATCAATATATATAAATTTACGTTTATCATATCCTAAATCTGCAATTTCTTAAAATGCAAAAAGTCAAATTAAAACTTAAATTTTATGTTTAATTAAATGTAAACATAAATCCTAACGATGTAAAATTATTATAGTTTCCAAATATGTAAATGTACAACTAAATTTAAGAAAATATTAAAAATTATCTGATCTCGATACATAGTGTATTGAACTTTTGTCCTAAATATATGTTTATTCAATATTTGAACACTCTAATTTTTTCAAAAAGCAAAAAAAAAACATATGAATGTGGGAACAATGATATTCAAGGTAAAAATCATTTAAAGATGCGTTAATTTATATAAAATTGTATATATAAATAGTTAAATACAAATGGATTTTACGGTTATCTAATATTAGTTAAAAAATAAGAGTTTCAATAACAAGAGTTTACAAGAAATTATGCTTTTAAAATATTGAGTGGACAGCTGTTACTTTGTAATTTTTTAACGAAGCATCGATGATGCGAGAGTATTTACAAATAATTATAAATAAGTAACAATTATTAAAAAACTATTGACAATGATTGTGTAAACTATTGATAATAATTTATATATATAAGTCGTACTTAAAGAGAGATTCATTTGCAAATCACATTTTTCCCGAAAACTATAGTAGCAAATATTGATGCACTGGTAGTCGGCACACGAACGAAATTCGACATCAGCATTATAACGATATCGGAAACATCATCTGAAAAAGAAAAATATCTCTTATTAAAATTATAAGAATTTTTTCTATATCAAATACTCAAATATAACCATGTGTAGTGCTCAATTTGAATGTATTTCTATAACATTCGAATGATCAATATATATTAATTTACGTTTATCATATCCTAAATCTGCAATTCCTTAAAATGCACAAAGTCAAATTAAAACTTAAATTTTATGTTTAATTAAATGTACACATAAATCCTAACGATGTTAAATTATTATAGTTTCCAAATATGTAAATGTACAGCTAAATTTATGAAAATATTAAAAATTATCTGATCTCGATACATAGTGTATTGAACTTTTGTCCTAAATATATGTTTATTCAATATTTGAACATTCTAATTTTTTCAAAAAGCAAAAAAAAAACATATGAATGTGGGAACAATGATATTCAAGGTAAAAATCATTTAAAGATGCGTTAATTTATATAAAATTGTATATATAAATAGTTAAATACAAATGGATTTTACGGTTATCTAATATTAGTTAAAAAATAAGAGTTTCAATAACAAGAGTTTACACGAAATTATGCTTTTAAAAATTTGAGTGGACAGCTGTTACTTTGTAATTTTTTAACGAAGCATCGATGATGCGAGAGTATTTACAAATAATTGTAAATAACAATTATTAAAAAACTATTGACAATGATTGTGTAAACTATTGATAATAATTTATATATATAAGTCGTACATAAAGAGAGATTCATTTGCAAATCACATTTTTCCCGAAAACTATAGTAGCAAATATTGATGCACTGGTAGTCGGAACACGAACGAAATTCGACATCAGCATTATAACGATATCGGAAACATCATCTGAAAAAGAAAAATATCTCTTATTAAGATTATAAGAAATTTTTCAATATCAAATACTCAAATAGAACCATGTGTAGTGCTCAATTTGAATGTATTTCTATAACATTCGAATGATCAATATATATAAATTTACGTTTATCATATCCTAAATCTGCAATTTCTTAAAATGCAAAAAGTCAAATTAAAACTTAAATTTTATGTTTAATTAAATGTAAACATAAATCCTAACGATGTAAAATTATTATAGTTTCCAAATATGTAAATGTACAACTAAATTTAAGAAAATATTAAAAATTATCTGATCTCGATACATAGTGTATTGAACTTTTGTCCTAAATATATGTTTATTCAATATTTGAACACTCTAATTTTTTCAAAAAGCAAAAAAAAAACATATGAATGTGGGAACAATGATATTCAAGGTAAAAATCATTTAAAGATGCGTTAATTTATATAAAATTGTATATATAAATAGTTAAATACAAATGGATTTTACGGTTATCTAATATTAGTTAAAAAATAAGAGTTTCAATAACAAGAGTTTACACGAAATTATGCTTTTAAAAATTTGAGTGGACAGCTGTTACTTTGTAATTTTTAACGAAGCATCGATGATGCGAGAGTATTTACAAATAATTGTAAATAACAATTATTAAAAAACTATTGACAATGATTGTGTAAACTATTGATAATAATTTATATATATAAGTCGTACTTAAAGAGAGATTCATTTGCAAATCACATTTTTCCCGAAAACTATAGTAGCAAATATTGATGCACTGGTAGTCGGCACACGAACGAAATTCGACATCAGCATTATAACGATATCGGAAACATCATCTGAAAAAGAAAAATATCTCTTATTAAGATTATAAGAAATTTTTCAATATCAAATACTCAAATAGAACCATGTGTAGTGCTCAATTTGAATGTATTTCTATAACATTCGAATGATCAATATATATAAATTTACGTTTATCATATCCTAAATCTGCAATTTCTTAAAATGCAAAAAGTCAAATTAAAACTTAAATTTTATGTTTAATTAAATGTAAACATAAATCCTAACGATGTAAAATTATTATAGTTTCCAAATATGTAAATGTACAACTAAATTTATGAAAATATTAAAAATTATCTGATCTCGATACATAGTGTATTGAACTTTTGTCCTAAATATATGTTTATTCAATATTTGAACACTCTAATTTTTTCAAAAAGCAAAAAAAAAAACATATGAATGTGGGAACAATGATATTCAAGGTAAAAATCATTTAAAGATGCGTTAATTTATATAAAATTGTATATATAAATAGTTAAATACAAATGGATTTTACGGTTATCTAATATTAGTTAAAAAATAAGAGTTTCAATAACAAGAGTTTACAAGAAATTATGCTTTTAAAATTTTGAGTGGACAGCTGTTACTTTGTAATTTTTTAACGAAGCATCGATGATGCGAGAGTATTTACAAATAATTATAAATAAGTAACAATTATTAAAAAACTATTGACAATGATTGTGTAAACTATTGTTAATAATTTATATATATATATAAGTCGTACTTAAAGAGAGATTCATTTGCAAATCACATTTTTCCCGAAAACCATAGTAGCAAATATTGATGCACTGGTAGTCGGTACACGAACGAAATTCGACATCAGCATTATAACGATATCGGAAACATCATCTGAAAAAGAAAAATATCTCTTATTAAGATTATAAGAAATTTTTCAATATCAAATACTCAAATAGAACCATGTGTAGTGCTCAATTTGAATGTATTTCTATAACATTCGAATGATCAATATATATAAATTTACGTTTATCATATCCTAAATCTGCAATTTCTTAAAATGCAAAAAGTCAAATTAAAACTTAAATTTTATGTTTAATTAAATGTAAACATAAATCCTAACGATGTAAAATTATTATAGTTTCCAAATATGTAAATGTACAACTAAATTTATGAAAATATTAAAAATTATCTGATCTCGATACATAGTGTATTGAACTTTAGTCCTAAATATATGTTTATTCAATTTTGAACATTCTAATTTTTTCAAAAAGCAAAAAAAAAACATATGAATGTGGGAACAATGATATTCAAGGTTAAAATCATTTAAAGATGCGTTAATTTATATAAAATTGTATATATAAATAGTTAAATACAAATGGATTTTACGGTTATCTAATATTAGTTAAAAAATAAGAGTTTCAATAACAAGAGTTTACACGAAATTATGCTTTTAAAAATTTGAGTGGACAGCTGTTACTTTGTAATTTTTTAACGAAGCATCGATGATGCGAGAGTATTTACAATTAATTGTAAATAACAATTATTAAAAAACTATTGACAATGATTGTGTAAACTATTGATAATAATTTATATATATAAGTCGTACTTAAAGAGAGATTCATTTGCAAATCACATTTTTCCCGAAAACTATAGTAGCAAATATTGATGCACTGGTAGTCGGCACACGAACGAAATTCGACATCAGCATTATAACGATATCGGAAACATCATCTGAAAAAGAAAAATATCTCTTATTAAGATTATAAGAAATTTTTCAATATCAAATACTCAAATAGAACCATGTGTAGTGCTCAATTTGAATGTATTTCTATAACATTCGAATGATCAATATATATAAATTTACGTTTATCATATCCTAAATCTGCAATTTCTTAAAATGCAAAAAGTCAAATTAAAACTTAAATTTTATGTTTAATTAAATGTAAACATAAATCCTAACGATGTAAAATTATTATAGTTTCCAAATATGTAAATGTGCAACTAAATTTATGAAAATATTTAAAATTAACTGATCTCGATACATAGTGTATTGAACTTTTGTCCTAAATATATGTTTATTCAATATTTTAACATTCTAATTTTTAAAAAAGCAAAAAAAAAAAACATATGAATGTGTAGTGCTCAATTTTAATGTATTTCTAAAACATTCGAATGATCAATATATATTAATTTACTATTACCATATCATTAATCAGCACTTCCTTAAATAGTACAAAGTCAAATTAATACTTAAATTTTATGTTTAATTAAATGTATACATAAATCCTAACGATGTAAAATTATTATAGTTTCCGATATGTAAATTGTACATCGAAATTTAGGAAAATAGTCAGAATTATGTGATCTCGATACATAGTGTATTTAACTGATGTCCTAAATTAATGTTTATTCAATATTTGACTATTCTTAACTTTTTCAAAGAGCAACAAAAAACATTTAATTGTGAAAACAATGATAATCAAGCGAAAAAACAATTAAAGATGCGTAAATTAATGTAAAATTTAATTTAAAAATAGTTAAATATGAAATCACGTTACGGTTTTCCATTATTAGGTAAAGAATAAGAGTTTCAAAAACAAGAGTTTACACGAAATAATGCTCTTTATAAATTTGATTGGGACAGCTGATACATTGTAATTTTCAACGAATCATCGATGATGCGAGAAATTTACAAAAAATTAGAAAGAAGTAACAATTATTGAAAAACAGTTGACAATGATTGTGTTAACTATTGATAATAATTTATATATATATATATAAGTCGTATTTAAGAGAGATTCATTGCAAATCACATTTTCAAGAAAACTATATTAGCATATATTGAAGCACTGGAAGTCGGCACACGAACGAAATTCGACATCAGCATTATAACGACGACGAAAACATCATCTGAAAAGAAAAATAACTCTTGTAAAGATTATAAGATATTGTTCTATATCAAATACTCAAATAGAACCATGTGTAGTGCTCAATTTGAATGTATTTCTATAACATTCGAATGATCAATATATATTAATTTATTATTACCATATCTTAAATCAGCACTTCCTTAAATAGTACAAAGTCAAATAAAAACTTAAATTTTATATTTAATTAAACGTATACATAAATTCTAAAGATGTAAAATTATTATAGTTTCCGAATATGTAAATGTACATCGAAACTTAGGAAAATAGTCAGAATTATCTGATCTCGATACATAGTGTATTTAACTGATGTCCTAAATTAATGTTTATTCAATATTTGACCATTCTAAACTTTTTCAAAGAGCAACAAAAAACATTTAATTGTGAAAACAATGATAGTCAAGGTAAAAATCATTTAAAGATGCGTAAATTAATATAAAATTGTATATATAAATAGTTAAATACAAATGGATTTTACGGTTATCTAATATTAGTTAAAAAATAAGAGTTTCAATAACAAGAGTTTACACGAAATTATGCTTTTAAAAATTTGAGTGGACAGCTGTTACTTTGTAATTTTTTAACGAAGCATCGATGATGCGAGAGTAT
>JASXSY010001541.1:0-114676 GCA_034509805.1 Sipha maydis
GACCCGGAAAAGGGTTTTTCCGTTTTTAGAATTATTTTTGAAAAACATCATTACGATAGTAAGTGTGGCGGCTACACACAAGCAGTTACGTACTTTTGTTACGATTTTGCGAACCAGCGGTATAACCGTAACATAAAATATGCACGTAAATTAGAAATTACATTACGTGGATGTAGGCCACCGTGGTGATGACATGCGACGGGTATTTGTTTGTTCATTTGTTTTTCACTTCCGTATACGAGTGCCTTTGCAGCAGTGCACCGGGCTCGAATTAATACCGCAACGGTCGGTTCGCTCGCGCAGTGCCATCACGTCATGCATAATATTACGTGCAATTAATAATGCACTCGACGTTCTTGCACACAGCCGCCGCGAAAACTGTGTCAAACTCGGGGCGAGTGCGCGAACGCGTGCCTGACCCGGACAATCATCTGCGCTCGGTCGCTCACGTCCCGCACGTGGACGATCGCGCTAACCCGCCCGCCTGCCCACCCGGCCCGTCCGTCGACACATTTCACGCACGTGTTACTGCGGCAAGTCGGTCAGTCGTAGCAGTTAGCCGCGCGCCGATGATACAATACTCGCGTCATCGAGCACGGGTCCAGCGTCCGATTACGGTTGGGACACTTTATCGGAGGAATTGTGCAACAGGGGTGGCCAACACGTGTAGGTTCGCGGGCCGCACGGATAAATATAACAATACCAGTAGCCAAAATGTTAATGGACAACATTTCACGTAATCCGATAATTTTTTCTTTTTCTATCTATAAATTTGTACCTAAAAATTAAAAACTCGTGATAATAGTTACAGTGTTACGAGTAAACTTCAATTTCATGAACAAAAACGCGAGCCACGTCGTATGACAACGGCAAGAGAACAGCACATATGACCGGAAATTTGGCCACCCCCGTCAAACAACATATAGCTGATTACAGGCGTACGAAGGGGTTTCTTGGCCTCGCCCTTACAAAAACAATGTTACGATAACGTGCTGTCAACATTTGTTTTCCTTATCAATTATTCGGTTCTTCTAAACATACCTCATCTTTCAATATCATGATTTTCCAACGGGGCTAGCACTTGACCCCAGTTTCCCCCCCCCTCCCGTCCGGGAGCCACTCGTGTTGCGCGCGACAGCGTGACTGCGACGAGCGGGCGGCGCGCGACGTTTGGCAAATGCGGACACTACACGTGCACCGACGACGTAATTGCATTCGATTAGAGAGCACGTTTACATTGAAGGGTTCACGCGCGCGTGTACGTTTCCTATCCGTGCCCTAGTTTTCATTCGCGTTCGCGTTCGGTCCGGTCATCGATTTCGGTGCGCGCGCGTGTACTGCAGAAATTCGAGTTTTACAAAACAGTGTTATTATAATTTTTTTTAATTTTTATTTTTTTTTTAAACATTTTCATTTCAGAGATTTAGAAAACACGAATTTTCCAAACGACATTTGTTATAGAACATTTAGACACCCGTTTCACACGTTTACTCGCAACGCTCAAACACATTCGTATGGTCGTTCATCGAGAGGGGGGGGGGAGGGGGATATGTCCCTACCTGGAAAGTATGAAATCCACAAAAAACCGTTTTTCTTGAGTCTTGATGCAAGATTTTTTAAATGATTTGATACCAAATAATCAATAACAATATTAAGAGAAAACGTACCACGGTGTAGATTCTTCTCCATGCATTAAACTATTGAAAAATATTTTGAATTGATATCGATCACGGTATGACCGGTATTGTTAAAACGTCAACACACATTACCATATGCAGAATAATACTAAATCGATAAAGGAATGTAGTTTATTTTTAAAAGTTAATAATTGTATTTTAATATACTTAACATTACCATTAACAACTTGCACAATAGAAAGGTCGCTCAATACGCTACGCTGAGTTCAGTTATGGCTATATATGATAAGTGTTCATGCTGAAAAAATTGGAGATTCTAAAGAAATTGATTTGATTGAATAGGTTATTAACATTTCTGCTCTAAAAAAGCAAAGTTTACCATTATTATTTTAGAATTAATTTAAAATTATTAAAATATAATATTAAAATGAGGTAATTACATGATTTGCATACTTATTGATTAACCCTATCATAATGAATGTATTATATTTCAATAATAATTTTTACAGTTCTCGAATATATTGATGACTTATAAATGTTAAAATGCATGTTTGGATACTTGGTTTCAGTTTGCCTTCTCCCCGAAAATTAACTTATGGACTTCCATGCACAAGCGTAATTACTGTTGTAAAAAATATATAAATTAACATAATTTACTGAATGCCGTACATTTTTACTGTCACACATAGGTAAAATTGATAAATGTACAGTTATAAATTACATAATAATAAATAAATCAAACATAATTATACAGGTAATAACCTGTATAATATTTGTTATCAATCTATGCCATAATGTATTTTAAATTGTAACGGGAATAAGAGTGTACCGATTTCATTATTTTTAAAAATATTATTTCATTCAACTACAAACAATACGTTTTCAATAATATGACATACTTAGAAGTTATATTTCGAAAATAAAGTCCCGATATGTTATCGGGTTAGTCTATATTAGTTATAAGTAATCTAATCGGCGATATCAAACGACTCGTTATGCTTTTCCGACTACGATATTTATTCGACTTGTGGATCACGGTGACCAGATAAAACATACTAAACTAAAAACATACTCGTAGAATACTGCATTCACCAGTAATTACTAAATTAAATCTATAATATATTAAACAGATATGAATGAGATCAGAGTCATTCGGTAGATTACATCATATAGTATTATTTTTATTTATTTGTTTATTTTTTTTTCGCAACAGAGACCATTATCTTACTCATGTGGTTTTTGGTACGGTTCTGCCTGTACGATTATGATACGTCTATTTACGCGTTTGTACGTAATTTATGTTATTATGTCAAGTTGTACTATTATGATGTTTAGGTACATGCATAGCACTCATGACCTTTTTGTCGGACCGGCAATACACTGCGATCGTTATCCTTACGTGCTCAGCCATCGTGGGTCAAAGTAAGACAATATTGTGTACATTTGAGTACACGTATGTACCATTTTTTGCGCAAATAAAAAAATTAAAAATATAAACAACCCACACAGAAACTGTTATTTTAAATGTGTCCACGTTTACAATCATAACAATCGTCTCGCAAGTATAAACCTACTCAACAGGTGTTTATCTGCGACGATCTGTACGCATACGTTCTTTTTATCTTATAACTCGATACAATTTTTGGGGTATGTCCATATACTGACGTACAATTTGAAAACGTATCGTAAGATTGAACGATCTCAAAAATTGTTTGGCATAGGAGAGAAAAAACAATGCGAGAACGGTTTCGTCCGAACCGAATCGAACGGGTGTAATTTAATTTTTTTTTTACACACCGGGTACTCGAATATATTATCCGAATCGTATCCTGTTCATACGAATATTACGTCATTTAAAATGTTTGAAAATGTCATTTGGCTAACTTTTAAAGGATCTCCGGACGCATGAATATTAATGTGAACCCATATTGTAGAACATTGTTTTTCACGTTTGTATCGTAGCGTCGACGATCTAGTTTCTGTAATAAACAATTGTGTTCCTCGGCACGTATGAAATTTATACCTTTTACTTATTTCTACAACCCCGATTGTGTTATCATTACGGTTATTATTATTGCTGTTGTTTTTGTTGTTGTAATACAAGTGAGGACACAAAAAAAAAAAACAATACGATGTCGAACCATGTTTTCGGTACGGAACATGTTGTGATATCCGATTTTGACGCGTTTCCCGTCGTCGTACTACGGTTATAATAATACTTGTAATTATAATATAATACCTGGACCGAAACGATACGAATGTAACACTGTTCGCCATACCACTTGTATGAATATTTTCTCAAAACCGGTTAAGTGTATTTATATTCACGTCGATTTAATTTTTTCGCTTTAACATAATATTGACGTTTTTTGTTTTTTCGAAAAACAACGAAAGAGGGAGAGAGAGAAGGAAAGATTTATTAAAGCTTCTTGGAGAACAATATTATCATTCCACACCTATATCATTATCATCTCGTACATAAACGTTCATTTTCGCAACACACTTTTAAACTATGATTAATGAATGCACATTTCACTGCTCGCGACACTGATGACATGTATGGTAAAGAATCGTACACTTAGAATCGTTTTTTGGATAACAGCTGTACATTTATTTCAAATTTAAAAGACCGAGTACAGCAATATCATCTTTGTATTTTATTTGATCTTGGATAATATTTTCGTTATTTTTATGTGTACAGCTTATCAATATTTATTGGATTTTTTAATGCCGTGGAAAAATAAGTGTTGACTCGAATACTCGGCAACAAAAATCTATTCCAGGAATTTAAAACGAACTGTAAAACATATGTGATCATAAATGTTCATACATTTTTAACGGTTTTTTCCATTTTTTTTTTTAATTAACGTCAGCCTGATTTTACTGTAACATGACAAGTTAATTATAAATGTGATATTGTGAATAATATGTGTTAAAAAAATACAATAATTAAAATGTGATTACTCGCACATTTATTGATGCTCTAAATTTTTCAAGAAAACAAACGGAAACGTATAAAGTATGTACGTTGTTTGGCGTATGACGTATGACGGTTTGCCAAGTGCACATAAAATCGGCAAACTGTATTGACGCACGAAAAAAAACTTCGAATAAATCAGGGGTGAAACGTATAATACGGTACAGTATTAAACACGTATTATACGTACATATAAAACGTATAGTATATATCACTTAATTATATACGTTTTATATCGTACAAAAAAAAAAAATCACTTATAAACAAAAACACATTTATATTTTAAATTAATCATAAAAAAAGGAAATATAAGTAATAAATAGGCAAGTGTGGAATTATTAATTTATTATTAATAATTATCATTATCTTGTCGTGGACTTATTTATAGTACATTCATTGTACTTGTGATATTTATAGAATTTCAAATATTTTTGGTAACATTTAAATTTTATTTTATGTCAATGTAATAATATATAAATTATATTCTGTACCTATAGCAATTTTTTATTATTTTCTATTTAGATAGATTAGAAAAATGAGAGAAGAAAATTGAGAAAAAAAATATAGTTTTTGAAACTTATTTAACATATTTCATTTTTAACTATCTAATATATTTTAACCAAGTATAAAAATTAAAATCTTAATAACTGAAATAGGAAGTATTTTTAATTTTTTAAAATTAATTTCAAAAACGAAACATACCTATTATACGTTTTATACTTGTGATATTCTACGTATTACGTATACAACTTTTATATGCGTATAATGCCAACCCTGGAATAAACCGAAAAATTATAATAACATCGATAATGAAACATGTACATTTCATACTCGCGCGGGTTACCTGTTATACTACACCCTCCCCGCAGCGCTTTCAATAGCGGTGTCACGTTTCGGCTATAGCACACGGATACACGTTTTCGTGTTCTTATTTTCATAATTTCCGCCCCTCCCCATTCTCTCTCATTGCCCTCGGGTGCGTCTCCGTCTCGTTACTATACCGTGTTGACCGGCGGCTGAGTATTAATAATGTCGCGTCGTGCATTGTAGTCGCCGCGAAACGATGACGAGATCATAAACACGTACCTTCCCCAGTGCCGAGGACGCGAAATAAAAAATTAACGCGCCGATTTTATCGAAATGAATTATTACGGATCGTCTGCTGCACTGCAGCCTTTCACTTGCGCCGAAATGTACACACCACTCCTCGCGCCTAGTTTTTAAATTTAAAGGCGTCCGGCAGCACAACGCCATCGATCATTTTACCAATTAACACACGCGCACGTGCACGTGTATCTCGCACAATATTACGCATCGTACGCGTAGCTCAAGAATGCCACTAATCGCTTACGTTTTTCCACGTCGTTTCGAAACCCCCTGTCCCGCCACACACACACACACATTACGGTAACACCCACTCGCCACGCTATGGCGCTAATGTACAATGCAAAACCTATCCGTGGTGCGATGAAACGTATGGACCGACGGCGGCCGGTCAGGGATCTCGGGCCGGTACTACGGGGTTCGTGATGGTATTTTCGCGAAAAAGGTGGTAGACCACCTAGAGTTTGTATTATTATTTTTTCCACCCGTTCGGAACTAGGGTTTTCTAAAACTTCTACAAAGTCTAACCACAGCTTTATTATATGTTCCAACGTTTTTCTTTTCGTAACTTTTGATAGTTTTCTTTTTTTTTTTTAGAAACGATTTGATAAGTATAAAAATCATCCGTCTGATGGCGCATACCGGATTTAATGTTATAATTCGTTAAAACATCGGAGTTATTATCGTATAACTTATCGGAAACCAATCTGATCTATCTAAAAATGTATTACAATTCAAATCTACAATGTCACGAACACAAAACTTAATTTGTATAAGAAATTGTTTTCTTTACAATTTTCCATTATACTATAAACATGATGTATGATATACTCGTATATACGCGTACATATAAGATATTTCGTTAACATAATTACTATTAGTTCTTCTTCTTCTTCTTCTTTGGCTTTTTACAGGCTTTACATTGTCACAACAACTACTTTCCTCCATTCTTCTCTATCTTTTGCCGCTTCTTCCCCATTTCTTATTCCCAGTATCTTCAGATCTTCTTTTATTCTATGTATCCATTTTGACTGAGTCGTCCTCTGGGTCTCTTTGTGTTTGGATTCCAGATATTTATTTGTCCAATTAGACCTTTTGATCGCCCTACATGTCCGGCCCATTATATCCGCACGCTTTTCAGGGTCCCGATAATGCTAGGTTCGTTTTACAGTTCTTCTACATTTTTATTGCTTCGTACATCATAGTCTCCTGATAAGTGATACGGGACCGAGAGTTATGTGTTTGTTGTGTGATCGTTTTTCGGTGGTTGTCCCGTTGTTTAAACCATGTTACTTAACCCTAAAACTTTCCTAGGCTCGGTCTTCTTGGAAAAAATGTTCGCGACGATTTTTCCTCTTTAAATGCATTAAATTGGAAAGACGTTAGATTGAATTTCTCAACCCTTCTCTTCACTGAGAACACTACACTTTTCCTGACCGATATGTGCCGTTGTTTTTTTTTTTTGACCCTAAGGCAGGTTAGCAACTCTTCACTTCTTCATGGTGACTCGCCATTAATTTAAGTGATCTTATGTTCAAAGTTCCGTATCTTCCTTGAGTTATCAGAGAATGCATTGTGAGGTCACCTAGGTGGTTCTTTACTTTCAACCATGCCTTCTGGTATTACGTTATGTAGTTCTTTTGTATGTTTTTGTGTGTGTACCGCCATTTTCAATCTTCTCATTACAATCAATTCTATGAGTAAGCGTTTCCCGTCGACTGTTGTGCGGTTGTTGCTCATTGAAAATTACAGTTTTCTACGAAAACCTATAGTTTAATATTGTCATTCGCCCGAATCGAGCGTGTTACGCGTATTACACGTGTGGACGAAGTGCGGAAAAGCACAAGATTGTCTGTCCGAAAACCCGAGTGCTAACTAATTTCGATGATATGCGACGATAAGGGAAGAGTGGAAGAGGATGGATCGGTAATGAGTCCGTTTTCCGCGAAACGGAACTCGGGTAAAAGGATAACAAACGAATGATATCGTTACGTAAAACGCGCGCAAATCTACGTCAGCTCAACGATGCAGCATACCGTACGCAGAATAGGTACTATTATCGTTTCCTACTATTTAAGTAAAATATAATATGAATATTAAAACCATCCGGTAATTGCGCGCCGTACCGGTGTACAGTTGGCCGATACATAACTACAGTTATATATAGTATAGTTATGTACATATATGAATATCGCGTACACACGTTTCACATAATATTATAAAATAGGACGTCCTGCAATCGTATTATTTTTTATTACTACCGTACAAAAGGATTAATTGTTACCGAACGCTATTAAATGTTACGTGTTCTAAACGGTATCAGCTTCGAGGTCGCGTCGTTGTATTTGTTATTATATGACTATTATGTTATCATCATACATAAAATTTACATTCATAATATGATCGATTTACGTGCCTATATATACACACGATTGTTCCGTAACAGACCCGGGGAAAATATTTCAAAACTATAATAACGGCATAAAGCGTCCGTCACACGGCGATGGAATTAGTTCGTAAATGCAGCTGGCAGGTAAATGTATGTAAATTGGTTACAACGGCCGACAATAGTTTGTAAAACGCTCGTCATCATATTGTATTCGCATAACGGAAACAATCTGACAGTAACAATTAGTAATTTTACCATTGCCGGGAAGTTCATCGTACCACGGTATCATTATTCAATTATTGTTATTATTATACATTTAAATAAACTCGCAGACAATACGTATAAACGTACGCAATGATATCGTATGCGGTACACATAATCGTTCGTCATTAGAGCCGAGACGCGAGCATTTTAATATTTATATTTATTTATTTTATTTTTTTCGTTCAAGTTCAAAGAGCGTAGAAAAGAGCTTCAAAGAGCGCATGTTGGTTACTATTTATGTATATATTTATTGTAATATGTACTTACTCGTAGATATACGATGTACCCAGACTTGGATAGTATTCCGAATACAATATTCGGAATACTGTATTCAGAATACTTTTTAATTATTTCAAATACTTTTTAAATACTTTTTTTGAAAGTATTCAATAAAGTATTTTGAATACTTATAACGAGTATTCTGAATACATTATTTCGAATACCTTCTAAACATTAAATCATTTCTTTTTTTAAACGATTTTATTACTTCTTCGTCATATCTTGTAGATATAAGCTCTTATAAGATTTTTATTATTGTTGTAAATCATAATCTATAACAATTATATAACATAAAAATGCAATAAATAAACATATATTTAGTCTACGATTTCAAATATTTCTCATGATATATATAATTTTTATAGTATGAAAAACTAGAAGTATTTTAAAAGTATTCGGAATACAATTTGTATAAAGTATTTAAATACATATTCGAGTATTTATTCTAAATACTTTAAATAAGTATTTTACCCAAGTCTGGATGTACCTACGATGAACGGTATGTTTCACTTATAAGGTTACACGTAATTATTCCTATATACCACCCTCCTCTGAATTCGTAACGTGTTCTCCGGTAAAGGTATTCATGGGATATTAATAACGTACCATAAAGACATTTTACGAAAATTTCACATTTTCAGTGCATGGAACAATTGGACGCGATAAAATTTGAATTTTTCTTAGACCGTACGGATTTAAATTTCGATATAATTACGATCTTGAAGTTTGTAATTTTAAATGCACTAAAAATCTGTATTTTATGTTTTAAAATTAAAAAAAACATATACTATGAATGGGGGGGGGGACAACGAAGGTGAAGTTGATAATTTATAAACGGTTTAAAGCGATATTGTACTGATCGATAAAAGAGTTAAATTAATTCGATGTGCTATTGTTGTAGTTTACAAGGCAAAAAATAAATAAAAAAATAAATCTAGCGTTACAAATCCTTTATACGTCAACCGAGGCACAATCCTAAAAACATATTACTTTTATAAATGTGACTTTGCACGTTAACGCGCGATACCTGTGCAATTCTATATTATATTATATATTATATATTATATATTTACACAGCGTTTAGTTGTACTCGAAAAACGATCGTTAATGTTATCGTTGTCATTGCTGCGGTTGTTTTTGCAGGCGGAATGTGTTGGGGATCTATAGGTAAAAACGGCCTATGCAAGGACCTGTTGGCGGAGCGCGTGTCAAAAGACCAATGTTGCGAGCTGGGCGGCACATCCGTATCCACGTCCTGGAGTCCGACCGACTTGGACTCGGGCGCGCTGTTCTTCTGGAGCGTCTTGGGCGACGGTATACCGTGCACTAGATGCAAAGGTATCGTATTTCATTAATGATCACTGCGTGACGTTCGACTTGAGGCGGTGCTACACGATGTGCCGAACGTTGGATCCAACATTGACGCGCCAACGTTGGCTGAACGTCGGAACCAATGTTTGACTCATGAACGCAGCTACTCGTTTTAGCCAACGTTGGATCCAGTATCACGTTGGAATGTCGAACGCGCACTTCCCTCTTGTGTATATCTGTGTGCGCATTTTTACGCACTTAAAGATTAATTTTAACTATAAAAATAGTAGCGGATAAAGAAAACGGATGACGTGATCGCAGCTGCTGCTACCGTAATTTTACTATTTTAAAGATATCATAAAACACGTTTCCATATAAGAGTGGAAGCTGTTAGACGCAACGTTGTGTTATAAATAAGGGTTAGGTATATGATTAAAATCGACATTTTCTAAGTACCTGTAACTTTTGTGCATTTTCATTGTACGATTTATCGATAAACTAATTACAGAATATTATAACCGAACAAAAAAGTAAAAAATAGTAAATACTAAAAATAAAAAAAAACTTCAAATCACTTCACACGGTCACGACTCAAGTCTGGATGTACTAGTAGCACTACGCGTGTCGCGTCGCGTAGCCGTATACCAAACGTTGGTTGCAACTTGCTTCCAAAGTTGAGTATCCACTTTGACGCGACATTCAGGGGGGGGGGGGGACCGTTCCGACACAAAATACCGTCGGTCTTCAAAACGTATGCACAATAACGGCTGTCGACCGATCGCGGGTTCGCGGCCTTTTTGTTGTCATGCACTTGGCGGGAATCGCGCGTGTAGTCCTGCGGTGCGAACGGTCGCGTTGAGCCACTGGCGTGTTGCAGCGGTGCCGAGACGGTTTTTAAAATGTTCGGCCTACGTTTCGTTCGCAGGTTCGTGCACGGACGTGGAATGCGGTGCCGGGAAGGCTTGCGTTATGCGATCCGGTTCGCCAAAGTGCATCTGCTCGCCGAACTGCAAACGGCACGACGGACTCCGGGTGAAGGGTCCGGTTTGCGGTACGGACGGGGTGTCGTACAAGTCGCACTGCAGGCTGAAAAAGAGATCGTGCCGCACCCGAGACCAGTCGTTGACGGTCGCCTACCACGGACTGTGCCAGAGTAAGTTCGTGGTGGACAGTGTCCCGGAGACGGTGCCGGACGATACGTTCGCGATTCGTAACGCCAGCTGGATATTAATATTAATTTATTTGTACTGTACTGGGAGATGTGAACTTGGCCCGCGTTACGCAATAAAAAAGGTCCGTTGTAAACACCGCCCGATTTTTGGAATCGCTTTACGCTTTCGCTTACCGCCCACTTTCATTCATCTGACGCTGCAGTACGAACAGCTTTTGAACGTTTAAGATTATTCAAGACCAACAGTGATTGTCCACGCTGAGGGTGAACTACGCGGGCCATCGTTACGGTTTTGTGAACGGTGCTGAAAAACGCCGTTCGAAATCCCAACGGGAAAATGAAACGTGACTTGCCTCCAAACAATTATATCTGAACAACGAATTGTCCACGTTGTTTATTGTTTTCGGACCAAACGTTGTCATGTTTATTGTGTTTTATCGGCAAAAATGATCGGCCCGAGTTTACAATAGACCTTTTATAACCTTTTGTTCCTCAGTCCGAGCGTACAACCATCCCGTCGGGGTCCCTTGGATATCGTTACGACCGATGTCTTCATTACAATACGCTGCGCTTATCTGATCAAACCGTTTTTTTTTCCGCTCCAGACTCTTGCGATAAAGTCAGCTGCCCCGGAGGCAAGTACTGCCTACAAGACCAGAACTTGATGCCGCACTGTGTCAAATGTGCTACTTACTGTCCGCCGGGAATGTCGCCATCCAAGCTGGTGTGCGGATCTGACGGCCGGACTTACCAGAGTACGTGTCATCTGCGAGAAGCCGCGTGTCGGGTGGGGAAAGCTATACCGATAGCGTACAAAGGACGATGCAAGAGTGAGTTAACAATAAAAAAAATCTTGTATAAGCCGCATCGTAGATTTTCGAAAAAATAGCAATTAAATAAATATCAATAGCATACACTTATACACGTATACACTTATGTACATAGGTCTGTACAGTATTTCTTATCGGGGACAGCACATTGCGTTTAGCTAGTATTTATAGTGCACACGTGAAAATGATTTCGAAACCGATATAATCAAAAACTTGTTGGATAACTTCGATCGATTACTTGAAATGAGTTTTAACATTATTAAATCGACCTTACAATAAACAACGATTGGATAATGTTAAAAAAAAACAACTTTACAATATTTTTATGTCGTGACTCGGTCATTTCAATATTTATCAAGTCAATCCAGAGCTGGAAGCGAATTTAAAACGAGTAGTACAGTAATTATTATTTTATCGATTGCTTCTATATGTTAGTTTTAACAATATTCTTATAAAGCGTAGTTTATGCGTACTAAAAACATATAAAACCCGCTCCAATTGTATCTTTAGGACACAATAAAAATCACAAGATAACACGTGATGATTGAAAGTCATGGTTTTGTAAGCAATAATGATAACCGTATCGACAATCGAATTTGTGTTAACTTTTAGTAAACACACGGCACAACGTTTACATTGGATTTGGCTCTGGATTATTGACACATGTGTTTTCCGAATGCGCGTGGCGAGTGAGATTTATTGTGCACGGGTGAAGCAACAGCCATATAATTTCAATATATACTGTTAAATCGGTCTATTCATTTTAGTCGTCCGAATATAATCCGATTTCTAAACGATTGCCGATCGCTTCTCAAACAACGCGTTCGAGTGAAACCGATAAAACGTACAAATACTTTGCCAAAAAGTTGACAGGAAATCAATTTTAATAGGATTAAATCAATAAAAGTTAATTGGAAAGTAAATGCCGTTTAGGTTGTGGAGCCTTTTTTTTTAACTGATTGTTTAGGACGTGTAGTGTAGTGCGTTTTGCGCGTGTACACTCACGACGATTCGTAATTTATTTTGTTCGCCACTAGGTACTCGCGATCGTCTCGAGGTTAACGCGAGCACATGAAGTGCATTGCGGGTTCTAATTTTTTTTCCGGTTCCGGTCACGACTGCGTTCATCGATGGTAACAGTCGTACATATTTTACGTAGGATTGACTAGGACTAACCCGCAGTGAGATCTTAAGTAAATTTCCGGCGCTACTTTAACGAGCCGACATTTTATCATACTTAAAGGCCAGTAAAAAATCGATTTTTTAGAGTATATTCCGTCAGTGACCGTTTTTTCATGGTTGTCGAATACGTATTTCGTAGTGTTTTTGGTGCATTCACAACAGACCGGGTCCATAATCCGTCCTGTTTTAAAATTCGGCTTACCGGCGCGCCTTTCGAAAACTCCAGTAGCAACGCAGACGTTCTAGGTTGCCCCGCCGTTGACGCGCGTATGATATTTTATACGTATTATTACTATACGTGTGCCAAAAACGATAAACGTTATTACGTCGTGGACGTCGCGACAAAATCGCCTTGAACGTTCGGATATGAATATTATTCACGTGTGCGCGCGTTGCAGGTAACTTACAACGGAGACGACGATTTTTATTACTATTATTATTATCATTATTTACCCGCCACCGGCGGCAGTATCTTTTTTTTACGTACCGAGAAATTTTTATTTATTTATTTTTTTTTTTTACTGCGTCGAACGTAAATAATATGGTCTATTGTTTCACGTCGTCGCCAATCTCTCAATCGCAAACCAACAGTGCATAAACATAAACAATAATTACGACGTCGCCGTCGTGCGGGTTATGATATACGAACAGTCCGGTAAAATTATACAAGTTTGCCGCGGATATCTCCTCGTGCACACGCGCTCACAGTACTCACGCAGATGTTATGCAGATTACGCAACGCGTTGTGTCTGGAAAGTTTGAAACGCTTGATCTGCTGTTTTTCGGTATCACGCCGAGAGTTACGACACGGGCGATAATTCAGCGCAACGCTGCTGTGTGCACGCGTAACGCGTCTTTAAACTGCACTTGTGTTTTACGTGTAAATTTCAATCCTTGAATTCGGTGACATCTATCGCACGTAACGATGTCCTCTAAAAATACACGCGCACGGCGTCCACGACGTCGAATCCGAGATGTAATGTACCGCAAAGATAAGATATTATCGCGTTCAGACCGCATGCACGAATACCTCGTTCTTGTCGTACACATTGTTACAGATCGCGCACATTGCACCGCGACTCGGTTTAGACTAGTAATAAGCCTGTACAGTATTGGGCAGCCGGTACGAGAGGGAGAGGGGAGGCTTAGATTACCTTTGAAAACGTGTACCGCGAAACGCGAAGCGTGTGCTCCGAAATTCTCAGTGTGCAGTCCAAATGATAAACCTGTTTTGAAGAGCGTACTGTAGGCTTTTGGGTGTTCACTGGGATTATTTAAATTTATACTGCGTAAATAATTTTTTACTCGCAGGCGTTAGTCATACGTGGTATCATGCGGAAAGGTGTTTTTAATTGAACGGAGAAAACCAAACGATACGCAAATCAAATTATTAATTTCAACTATAAATGTACTGGTTTTTCAGGCTTTAGAACACACACGGTTGCATCGTTGGACTTAATCCTTTTGTTTTTTTTTTTTTTTTTTACTCTCGACGTTTTCTAGACAATCGACAGTTGTACCACGCTAATATCAAATAAGATAAAACGTATACACATATTTTTTATTTATTTATTTCTGCTAACATCCGAGTGGCTGTGACCGTGGCGATGCGAGTAAAATGTTATTCAGAAGCGTTCTGAACACACAGCAATCAAATGTGAGTTACGACGCGCAAGGAATACAGTCCCGCGAACAATAGCACGTTTCGCGTACCGGTTGGAAAACGGCGCGTTGCGTTTTGTTGTACCGAATTTCGCCGGTACGCCGTCGAAGTCGCGGGGAACAAAGCAATTAAATCGCAGACGCTAATGATTACACGCGTTTCCACCGTACCGCTTCTACCGGCCAGTCGCCGGTACACATTGTGTTTTATTTATTTTACATTTTATCGTTGTTACTGCGGCGGCCAGACTATGTACGTACGTTCGTTTTTGTGTGCACACGTGTACGGACGTTTTTAGTGGCTGCTGCGATATTGCTGTTAATATTATTATTATTATTACACGTCTGCGCGACGCGTGTGCACACCAGACACCGGCGGCAGTTGAAGCGGTTTCGTGTGTACACGATATTAAGCCGTCTAGACTGGCCGTGTACCGCTCACCGGCGCAACGAAACGCCGAAAGCGCACCACGCGCACACGCCCTCCGCGGTCGCCGTTTACTGCCCATCAAAAACGCACCCGTTTTACGAACGTTATTGAGTACGTTTAACGGTCGTGACGCAGCCCTACCCTACGCACAACCTTTCCCGTCCCTGCCGATAAAATACCGTCGTCGCCACCTGTTCCGCGTTCTTTTCTCTCTCTCATTTTTCGTCCGGACGCGTGCTATGTACCGTACGTGCGTATACAACAACGCGAACGCGTTACATCGTTATGTAGTCTTGCATCGTGTTCGTCATGGCTTTTTTTTTTTTTTTTAATCTTTTCTCCGGCGTAAGCGGAACCGAACATTTCGATTAGACGACTCCGCCAAATGACCAATCCTCACGATGGTTACGTTTTTCATTTCATGGCGCGCATAGCAATGAGATTATCAATGGAAAAACGTTTCTCCACGGTCGTCGCTTCCTCGCATTTACCTGGGCTCTAAAAGAACGTTTTCTTATTTGCGCCGAAAAAAATTCTTCTGGTTTCTACGATTAGGCATACGAAACGAGTCTCGGGACAACGATATTGTCTGTACACGTTGTTAATAATAAAAAGTTCAAATCAAATCATTTATAAATGGATTTTGCCAATTGAAGACTTAATGTTTTCCCGAAATCTTCATTTATTGAAACCACAGGTTTCTGGATCAAAACGTTAACGCGTAGAAGAAATTAAATTTATATCGACCAGTGCAACTCGAATTTTATTGTTTTTAAGTTAACCGCTATAGGTATCATATTTTTTTAAAGGTAGCATTTGTTTTTAACCGACGGCTCATCATTTATATTGATTATTGTACAATTTTTTGAAAAAAAAAAACAATGTTCACGTTTCATTTTATATCTACTGAGTACGAATAGCTTTTTAAATTATGTATATCATATTTGTTATTTAATCGGCAGTAGTACTACTGCGGTTTTATAGTATTTTACAAAACAATGAACACTGCGAATTTTGAGATATCTGACATGCACTGATCGTCATCGGTTCTCTTTCGTTTCTAAGATTGTAAGACCTATCCCGTTTGACTTAAGCTGTTTAGACGAAGAAAGATTACCGGTCATCTGATACGTGTCTATAGATTTGGACTCAAAATAAATTGCTAGCGACTGGCGAACTTCCAATATCGAAAGTTGACCTAATATTTCAATCATCTGCCCACTCGTATCAGACTTCATAATGTATAGTGAGAGACAACGATACCGTATTGGTAATATTATCCCGGCATATTTTCGCAAATAATGGAATTGAAATCTTAAATTTTCCATTCTCGGATTAATTAATATCGAATTAATCTTCAATCGTTTGGAGCTTTTATCCGTCCAAGGGGTAATATTCAAATTATCTTTTAAAAGCAAATAGTAAAATAAAATTTGTCTAGACAAAAACGTAATTAAATTTAGTTTAAATAAAATACAGTACTAATGCCACGCGACCGAGTTGCTGCTAAAACAAGTACACCGCGTTGGTCCAATTTTCTGTGAAACGAATGTAGTCGATAAAATATATACGTATACGTTTCTCGGCGATGGTGCCGGGGTCGCGACCCCGTTGTAGGTCGCGCGACGGATGGCAATCGACGAGTTGACTGTTTTCCAAAAGCAGCGTATGCATCGATTATGACGCCACGGGCTGTGCAGCAATATACAGGATCTAATGACCTAGATTTGAGAACTCCCATTTTCATGTACTCATTAATATCGGTTATAACTACGACCATAATATACTGATGCTAGGGACATTTTTTTTTGGCGCAATGTAGAACATTTTTATTTTATTTTAAAAACGCTATAATTGCATTGTAAAAGTTAAAAAAACAAAAAAATACGTTCGGAAACATTTGAAATTCAACCGAAGACATTCTCTCCAACCACAATACCAATTTGTATACATATATATAAATTAATACATTAAAATTTGAAAGACTGGTAACAGGTTTCACAGGAAACAGTGACCGATCGAAAACGATGTGCTGATAGGTCCGGACTACGGAGTAGTAGGCGTTTGTGTGGACGTCATATGTAATATCATTTTATAACTATCAAAGTCTGCCAACTATTCTTTTAATATCACGTTCCTTCGTACAAATCATGAGTGTAGTATCTGAGTCATATTTTGTACTTCCCATGCAATTGTTAACGTGATGAATGGATTGCGTGTTCGTGTTTTATTTCTCCGCGCATTCGTTTTACGCTAAAAATAAAATCTCAACAATCGTATTGTACAACGGTACCGTGTTCACTTTGCTGTCATACGTTATGTTATTCGAACGCTAAACTGCCCGCGACGAAATTTCTCGTTTCCGATGCGTAACCACAATATTTGACGTTTTAACGATTGGACCGAATAAAACGTTTATTCGAAACGTATATCCGTACATCTGAGGGCTGCGGGTTTCACATATAGTACCTGAAATGTGCATAACGAGACTCACGGCTCTCACCAAAGTACAAATCCGGTGTAGCCGGATGCAAACCCTTAAATATTAATAATAACCTTAAACGTACTTGAAAGATGTCAATAGACCACGATTTGGTTTCGAATATCTTTCTAATTTTTCTTTTTTTTATATTTTCAGTTATTTAAGGTGTACCAATAATATAAATACTAAAAATTCTCCAAACGTTTATAATATATTATTACATAAACCTTTTTAATACGTTTTATACTAAACATTTCACGTATGCAAAATAAAATATCATAAACAAGTATAACAGCATTGTACGTATAATAAAACGCGACTCGAAACGTTTAAACTAAAATAGCGTAATAATGTTTTCTAAGAAAAACTACAAAAATGCTATACAAATCGTTTTGTCGTGTTCTGCTGTTCCCGTCCGATTATTAAAATGTTTTAAAAACATTTATGGTCTCGAGGTTCATTTTGATTGAAACAATTTCCACTTTTTTTTTCGTTCGTCGACTACGTATGATTTATGTTTGTTGCGTTAACCCAATACTGTATAGTATAGCAATGGCAACGTGGTTTAACTTTTTGTCAGTGTAATTGCATTAAATTGCCAGTTGTACAGCAGTGCAGTTATTATTTTATAAGCAACATGATGAGTAAGTTGTCTTCTTTATTGTAGTATTTAGGTCACAATTGCATTTTTAATGTATGCACAGTTTTTTAAAAAGTAATTTAATTGATATTAGAGTGTTTCCGACTCTTTTCTGGGTCCATTTACATACTATGCATAATATTATGGTAGCAATGTTACGGTAACATATTTTTTAAGAACAATTTTTACGGTATGAATTAATAAATCGTTCACTGCTGCAGACGAGATGTTTTATTCGGAGGCTAACCTATTTGGTATTAAATGGTGCGTTTCAAATACCGTCACGACAAATAATAATTTGTTAAAAACGTATTATTCATAATCAGTGCGGGTCGTATTACTTGTACGCAAAAAGTGACGTTCTCTCCGTTCTCAGTAATGCTTGCCCGTTATTTAAATATACGTACGCGGCGTTGACGTATTTTAAATATTTCTTTACAAAATTAACACCTATACACCATAAAACAGCATGATGTAATCGCTTTGGTCATTAATTTGCCGTCAACGTACGTCTGTTTCTCGACGCTATCAATATGAATCGTATTTTTGCAACCTAGTTTACATGTGCAATTTGTTTCGGCAAAAACAACGATGTTGTTTGTCAATCGGGAAAAAAATGTATTCCGTAAAATGTTTACTGCTTACTGTAGTAAAATAAAATACAAGAAATTTCGCGTAATTCTTAGCACGTATTGTACGCGGTTACCGATTAAACACGTCCAAATGAGGATCATATGGAAAGGGGGTATTACAAACCTTAAATCCAAGGCTAACGAGAAAACTTAAGCGTCTAATATTATTGATAACTGCGGATATGTAACCAGTGGTCAAGGTGGCTTTAAATATGTACCAAGAAAGATTTCACATTTCGTAAATACTCTACATACGATATGTATACATATTCTTAATATAAACGTGGACAGCTAAATTTTTGTAAATTGCGTTTTATATTTTTGAATAATTTATGTATTTAAAATAAAACGAATCACATCGAAATATATACAATAGACCCTTGACAGTTCAAAATTCAAGAAGCCGAGCTAAAAAATTCGATTTTCGAAAGATTTTCAAGAATTTACTGTACACGATTAATTAATTATTATTATAGCGGTCCATTATCTTTGTTATTTTTTCGTTGAAACCATAACATAATAGCTTAGAAATTAAAATTGGTCTAACTAATGCGTATTTAATAATAAGTTGAATGATGAAAAATGTAAACCATATCCTCCTTCAATCTACTTGACAGGGGCGCGATAAACAATAATGTTATGTTTGCAAAAAGGTAGAGAAAAACGTACTCGTGTTTTATAAATGTTTATAGTGTAAAGAATAGTCGTTCTATCTAGGGTAGATAATTTTTCGGTTTTCTCAATACATATGATGTGTAAACGGTTTTATCGATTTGGTCCAAATCCATTTTCCGACGATTCATCGTAGCTTTAAAATGTCTACAGTTATGATAGGAAATGAACACCTTGACTTACTGTTTTCCAGCATTATTCTTTCCTCCAACAATCATCAGCAATAAATTGTTAAGTTACCCAAGCACAAAGGCTGTTCGAGTTTATATAATAATTTTAAGAAACGGGGTTTCGTTTTTCCTAATTTTTCCATGAAATTGCATACAACTTGAACACTATCCTACAGGTCGTTTTAAACTTATTTCCGTGGTCGAAGGCGTATAGAAAGCGTGTGACTGTACTGTACTATACTGTACTGTGTAGCTCACGAATTTCGGGCAGTCCGTAATTAGATTTGAATTCAAAACGAACAGTAAACTTTTACTGAACGCAATGGGTGACAATAATCATCATCGTGTGATGGACGCATGCGAGATTATAGTTGAATAAACGCGGAGAGTATAACTAAATACTTACCTAATATGTACATAAAAGTGGATTTTGACATGTAACTGAGATCAATAGACTCAATAACTACTAGAAAAATTCTTGCTAGATTTTTAGAAAAATGGTTCACGTGGCTCGGCTGGAGAGTGTTTAAAGCCATTGAAATTCTTCGATAGCTCTATAAAAACCATCAAAAAATAGATTTTTAGATATTTGCACGAACGGAAATAAACATAAAATAAGATGATTATTATTACAGTCATCTTGTCGGAATATGTCAAATTTCATCAGGCTGTGTTTTTTTTTCTATTAAAAATGGTTACTCCTTTTATTATATATATATATATATATAAGTTTTAGATTATATACAGATCATCTATTTCATCTATTTTTATATTTACAGAGGTAAATAGATATAAGCAGGCTGCAGGACAATGAGGCATAATGAAATCTAGCAATATCAAAGCATTGTGAGGTCTGCAAATAATATTTGCATATACTGCAGTTCGAATGGGAAACGCAAGAGAAAATAATGCGTACTCCGATGTGATATATAATGTATGATTAATATTTTTACAGATCCCACCACCCCGCGGTAATGCGAAGAAATTTCCTGTAATAATAATAATAATAATAGTAGTAGTAGTTGATCACCGTCCAAAAGATATTTAAATTTAACGCCACGAATTCCTCTAGGTACACGCACAATAATATTATTAACTCCGCAGCGTATTACCATAACCGGCGGCGAAGGTGTAGGCGGCGCGACAGACACGAGAAGGTACACAAACACGGTGGTGGCGGCGGTGGGTGTTTACGGGCTCGCGAGACGTGAAATAAAAAAAATTAAGTAATAAAAAAAAAAGAAAAAAGAATAAAAAAAAGAAAACCATTGACCCGGACAACTCTTTGATGCCGCGTGAAATTGATGGAACGGTGTTCCGTCGAAATTTTAATAGCAGTAATAACATATAATATTACGTGCACGTGGTCGCACCTACACTCGTCTGATTAAAATCAACGACGGACAGACGGTTATGTTATAAATACACAGGATCTTCCAAGAAAATAGAGAAAAATTGAAATTACTCTCGCGGAAGTAAAAAAAAAAAAAAAAAAATGTTCTGTTAAAAACAGGATTTACATTATATGCGGTTAAAAAGTTCAAAAGATAAAAATATAATGTCATGAATATCGTCTGTCCGCGTGCCAAGTTTAGGATAATTTCCGTTCCACCGCCACGCTGTCGAAACGCCAGTGCTCGATTAATACTCTTCAGAGTTTGTAAATGTTGGGTTTTATCACTGGATGGCCTCATTCCTCACGTGTTTCATTGTTGTGTTCTTTCTTCATGCATATAATGTATGTAATTTTATTATTTTGAAGCGTGTATTGTAAATAATAATTTTACAATAAAAAAAGAAAAGATAGTAGTTAATTGAATTGGTGCTCAGGTGCGTGAAACTACACAGATTGTCCGAAAAATCAATAATGCTCCGCTGACTTCAAGCTGCACACAGTTGTTGTCAAAAAGCTAACCTGATCAGCTTTAATGTCAACATTATATACTATCAAATTCTATGACTTGAACAGTGGGGTATACTTACAACAATATTGAAATCGCCCCGAATTCGAGGAACTGATATTGCCTTTTATCAACCCGTGACAGGTACATGGTGAAAAGCGATGATTTGCGGTAAATACAATAAAACATACGATATCAGTAATAATTTTAATTTTGATATTTTCCCAAGCAATAAAACGAGAGCTACAATTTGATAGTGTAATCGATATTAGTTGTTTTCAAGAATTTTTAACAAATTTCGCTTACCAAAGCTCGTCTCTTTTCCAAAGTTAATCAGCCGTCATGCTGAACTCATTCGAGGGTTAGCGAATCAACATCTTCCCATAATCTGTACCACCATAACAATTGAAACTATATCACGGGGCAATGTGTAGGCAATTTTAATGTATTAAAAAAATGCACTATAATATGACCGAATACTAACAACAATAATAATACATTTTCGATGCAATTTTTATACAATTACTAATACTAATTTTTCTTCTCAAAATCTATTCAAGAATATAATTACAAGCTAACTACAGTAAATACGGAAATTACGAAATAATTATCTCAGAAAATGTATTGTAAATATATTAATGGTACGATTGAAATAACGTGCTATCATCACAATCAATTATAAAAATTCGTTTTTATCATTTGTGGTTAATACGTTCGTTAATGATTATGAGTACGTTTTGTCAAATCAAGTTCAACAATTTATTTAAAATTAAAAACGTTTAATAGTATTACCTAGTCTTATTTTTCTACGTGTAGGTTGGTTTGTTAGCGTAGTACCGGCATATTTATTAATAGTGGATTTGAGCAGAAAAATTTAACGCCATACTTGTTATTATTATCCGGAAGAAGCGGTATGTGACGCTTACGCAAAAATAATATTATACTTTAATAGTAGTTTTTTTTAATTACAAATAATTCGTTAGATCAACAGTGTCAATTACATCGGTGAACTAAAAACACAAAAATTTCATAATCACACATACGTGGGTACCTGGATCACGTGACTTATAAACGGTGATGTATTTTTAAATCAATTCCAACCGTTTTTAAGTTATAGTAACAACGAACCCACTTTATGTTTTTCTAAAATATAACCATATACGATTAAACATAATATGTTTTAAATTGAAATCGAAAAAATTAACGGCTAAAGATTTGGGAACTCGACGTCTCGATTTAATTTAAGTAATACGAACGTGTATGGTGAAACGGCAGGAACAGGGTATTCCACGTCCACTTAATACGTAAAGGTATGTGCGTGTAATCGTTGTTTGACGGTGACAAGCTCACCATAGCCCTGGAAAAGAACTAACAGTCTTGAGTATCTGAAACTCTGAAGTGACGCGGAACGAAAGAGTACCAATAATGTGTACACGCTGCACGCACGTACGTCCTCGGGGTATAAATAAAACGCTTTAAGGTCCTTCAACAGCAACTGCTTGCGGTCCATATCAAATATGTATAATATTTTATTAGGAAACGCCTGACCGTACTTAAAACAGACCGACCCCACGCGAACGCGTTCGCACGTGCTTACATCGATGGGCTGGAAAAACGTGTACAATATTATAGGGACATTGTCGGGTGATTGAAAAAAAAAATTCATTAAAATCTTTGACGAATTTGATGTGTCGAACGTTTTCACGTTACGGTTTTAAAGGGTCTTGTTGTGTAACACGAAATAAAGTTGTTCGGATTTTTCGATTTTAGGCGTATTGAATATTGCACGGAGTTTAAACTAAAAACATATTTGAATTTAATGTTCAATTGTAGATGAAAACGAGTAGAATACGCGAACCAGGCGACCGAAATCTTAGACCTCCAGCCGTTATTGATGCTGGACCCTATTGATAACTTTTCAGAGGGGGGGAGCAAAACAAAAAAAATTCTTAAATTCATGGTAAAAAAATGTCTAATGTTATTTCAACATATAAAAATATAAATATGATATTATAGTTATTGTATTATGCTAATATATATATCATTCATATTTTCGTGGTATATAATAAATACTTAAAATACATTTCAATACATTATAATCAATTGTATAATTCTGTAAATAAGAACTGCAAATTTCTTCGTTTCAGTCCAAAAATATTAAAACTAATACATAAGGTGCCGGTGCGGCGGTGCGTGTATTTTATTATCAGCTGTCAGTTCATAATTAGAAAATACTAAGACGTGTTCGATCAAATATCTGTAGTGTTGAATGTGTTATGGGTAAACTACAAATTATCAGTGGTACCTATGTGTTGCTAATACGATAAAAGTTGTGTATTACTTATAGCATTGTGTATGTTTATACTTTTTTCATAAGTATCCTAATAGTAATAAGTAAAATAAAATTTTTAAGTATCCTAATAGTTAAAAATTTTATTTTATTAAATTATAAGTTCGTATTGTTTTTTCAGGGGGGGACAAGTGCCCCCCAATGGGTGCCCATGGACGTCATGTGCCGTATTTACAATCACGTTCAAACGCGATGATATTTTGCCAGGAACGCGTCGTTTGTTGGGGTGTTTTCCCGAACGCGCTATATATCAGACTATTTTTCTTTGCATTATTCAACGCGGTGCAGTGAATACAATTCGTGCGATTCGCCAAGAATCAAAAACCCCCTATCGACCGCACACTCAACGCGAGGAATAAATCATCTTGCTCGCGTCTACGTTTATACGTATTACCACAGGGACCATGGATACGCTCGAATGCATACATACGCTTGAAGCGATCGTTTCGTTTCCGATTTACGACGACGCGCGCGCGTATTACGATTTTACAAGGCAGAGCGACGATTTTCTGTTACGTCCGAAGGATGTGAAACGAGTCTCGTAATGTTCTATATTTCTCGTCCTGCAGACGTTCCGAAACGTATCGAAACGAAATAACAATTACAATAGTAATAATCATAATAATTATCGTCGGTGGCGTAAATTGGGCTAAATTGTTAGGGTTGCAATCAGTTTCTAGGTTGGACAGAATTGTGGGGGCTTTGCCCCCCACAACTCCCTTAAAGTATTTTATTTTATTCTAAATTTAACACTACAATAATTACATAAATTCAACAAAACTATTTTAACCTTATATACATATTATATTTATTGGTAATTTGCAGTGGCGGATCCAGGATTTTTTAGGAGGGGGGGGGTTTGAAAAATGGTTTCTTTATTTTTTATAATATTGCAGTCGGTGACTGAACAAGGGTTTTTACTTTTTAATGCAGTAGTACACATTTAACAAATGTATAATATTAGTACCATAATAGTAAATATGTATAATATATTATTATATGTATATAAATTATATATATATATATACTAAACAATTGTTATTTATATACTATTTTATTATATACTTATATTTTGTGTAAAACCCAAATTACTTTGCGATAGAAAATATCTATGATATTATATATTATCGTGACACGTGATACTTCTGTTGTGATTAGTTTCTATAATAATTGACGAATTTTGTATCTAAATTACCAGATTTAATCGCAATATGTCCGTATAAATAAATAAATAAAAATAAAAATATCAAAAAGGAGTAAAATAAAAATATATATAACCTTTACGCGCACTGACATCAAAATAATCGGCTGATAACAATTGAATTAAATTTAAAAATTTAAAAAATGTGTAATTTAATTGTAAAATTATATTTATGTGTATAAAATAATTGAACTAGGATAATAGTCAGTAGTATAATACATTAATTTAAATCTTTGACCACTTACTTCTTGTACGAATAAAAAGAAAATTTATATACTTTGACTCATACTTTTTTTGAAAAAAAAATCTTTTTCTTAATTCATGAAATGATTGATTTTTAATATATATATTTCGTGATTTTGGGGGAGGATTTCAACTCCCCCCCCCGTGGATCCGCCACTAGTAATTGGTATATATGATGTATATACACCTATAAAAAGAATATATAATTACTTACTGTCAATAAAATATGTGTAATTTTCTTAAACAATATATGAATACATGAAAAAAAAAACAATTCTTTTATTTCATAAAATTTATATTTTAAATAACAGCTTCCATTAAGATACATTTTTTCAAAAATATTTTATTCTTGAAAAATATAGTAAAATAAATATGCCGTAAAAATTTTTTTAACTCCATAAGAAATTAATATGGGTCTGAAAGGGTTAAAACATTGGTTCTCGAAATATAAATTAGTTAATTTATCATTATATTGATACTTCAACATTTTGAAAACTGAAATCGTGCATTTTTGGAGTCGCAAAAAAAAACTCTTGCGACCCTATGATATTTTCAGGGATCGCAAGTGCGATCCCGTGCGACCCCCAGTTTACGCCACTTATTATCGTACCGTACGTAGTAAATAACCGGAGTGTCCGGTTGCCGTTGATCGTTTATACCGTGTACAGTCCGGCGACGGGAGTATACGATAAAAACGATCACGCGGCGATATCGGATTTATTGACATTTGTTTGTTGACGACGCGCGTGTTCCACCACAGAGTCGGCCACGTGCGCCACGGTGAGCTGCAAGGGCGGTCAGAAGTGTCTGGTGGAGAAGACCGGACGTCCGAGGTGCGTGACGTGCAACCTGCCGTGCCCGGAGCCGGAGACGTCGGCCGGCAAGCGCAAGGACACGGGCGGACCGGTGTGCGGCAGCAACGACAAGACGTATCACTCGTGGTGCCACATGTTCATGGACGCGTGCGCCACCGGCGTGGTGATCGAAACCAAAGCTTCGGGCCCGTGCCGCCGGCACGAGGGCGACGGCGACGGCGATGCGGGTAAATATGAGAGAAAAAGGAAAAAAAAAATCGTTAAGCACCGTTCGGCTGGGTTGTTGAACTTGTAAACGTTAAAAGAATAAACCGACTCAAACGATTAGCCACACCTAGGCAAACTTAAGTTTTGTTGAGGTTTAACTTAAGTTTTGCCGCCCCTTCCTTGTATATACTACATCAAATACAATTTTTTTTTTTTTTTCAATGCACAAACAATACAAAAACACCCTTAATTCCGAGTTGATCATATTTGTTTGCGTAAAGTCGACAGTTGATTGGATCAATACATCCGTAGACGATTCGTGAACACTATTATTTCAAATAAAACAAAACGACGTATGAAGCCTTATTATTTTCTACGCATAATTTGATACGGGTGGATACTAGGAATTGTAATCTTTTCTATGAAAAATTATCTCTAATATAGAAATGTTAAATTCTATCCTAGGCGTGAGCCTATGTCACCTACCCCTTGAGCCAGGCCTGCGGAGTGGTACATTTCGGTCCGTTCTTAACGACACGTGCGGTACGATCGTGTTTGGTCGGTCGTCACGCGCTCGTACGTTAACATTTCGTATACTCAACCGACGTCCTATTGTTGTTTTTCAGACGTATTCAACGGCAATTGGAACTTCGTGAACGCGTCCAACGTCGTGCTGGCCGACGCGATATGAACTGGACAGGTTTACTATTAGAAACGTGACATGATTCCTCTACACAGACAAATTAAAATACTACATAATATTATTTATAAGCTGATATATAGTCGCGTGCTAGCATGTCGATACATATATTATACCTAGCGAAATTATCAAAATACCACAGTATATTATATTGTTATGCTATTACACGTTGCACTATTTGATTAATAACTATTTAACTTGTAACAATGTCGAGTAGAGTCGTGACGAGTATACCGTTACCGTGTGGCCGTGCGCAGAGTTTAAAGGGTGCCCGTCAATAGTAAAATAATGATTTAATTGATTCATATTTCGTTCTTTTACACGTTTTCCTTGGCAAGCATATTTTTGTAAAAAAAAAAAAAAATTAAAAACCCAAAAACCCAAAAACCTATAAGTTCGTAATCGTTTTACTCGCTATAGATTCCTACGACGAGTATTGTTTTGCAGCGATTCACGGCGTTTGGCTAGGAATTAAAATGCACTCGAACACTGTTGAAAAATAATCGGTATCTTACGTGCTTGTTCGGCTAACAATACCCGTCTAGACTTACAATGCTTAACGTATTCTCACATGGACCGCGGACAAGGCTTGATAAAAATATTATTGTCCGTGGCAATAAGCAAGATTAAATAATTGGAATGTGCCTAGATGCGACAGGTAACATAGTTATATATAGATAAAGATGAATAGCCGCAACTATAAACGTCTAAATAAAGACGTCAAACATTTAAATTATCTTAAGATAGATAAATGCAATTCGTCTAGACAAAACAAATATATAAGTTATATGGTGAATAGAACAATTTTTAATTTTATAGATAAGATAATTTATTGTTGAACGTTTATTAACTTGCGAATGATATTTATATCTCAAGTTTGATGAAGTTCGTCCGATTTCTACGTGTGCCATTACGTCACTTTATCATATTTTTGTGCAACGAGATAGCGAAATGTTTGCTCTTGAATTTTCATCTAGACAAATTCCGACTGTGAATTATCTCAGATCACCTTCTTGGATAATGCGAAATATTTTCATCAAGATAAGGCAAAATTTAGATAAAACCGATTAAGACGAACAACATTCAACAGTAGTCAGGGAAGCCCGCGCACGTCCACATGAGATAGTAACTGTTGGCGCAAATAGGTTTGAAATTTGGCGTTGGAGGGGGAGTTTCTGAAAAATATTTCATTCAACATTTTATTATGAAAAAAAAAAAAATAATATATTTATCTAATAAGATAGTAATCTAAGAAGGAAGGTATCAAGCCCTTCTACATTACCCCGATTTTGCGCCAATGGTAATAACTGTACTAGTAATATTTAATATATTATAATAATGTGCACACTACGATTTACTACACGACTTTATTTAACAAACTTTTATTTTACTCATTGTAACCGACGCAGTATTGTTCACCGCGAAAATATAATAATATATAGTGTGTAGAATTTATATATTATTATTATACTCGAGTTTGTATTTTATTAATTATTAATGTAATTTATTTTATCGATTTTCGTGCGAACTGCGCGCAAAATGTGAACACACACACGTACACAAACGCATTTGCATTTTATACACATATACTAATTGTAGTTGGTATAATATCTAATAGTTATACCGTATTATAATAATTTTGTAATTTTTATTAGCACTTAAATAATTTTTTTCACGTGTATTTCGATGACAACTGCAAAGAAAATTAGGCCAATGATTATATAATAAAAACTTTCTTGTTTGGATCCTATTTCATTTACGAACAATATTATAGTGTCTAGTCAGTTGTGTGTTTTTTTTTTTTAATAGATTATCTTAACGAACATAAATCGTTCTCTATTTTTAATTTTTTTCGTTACTATCATTACCGTTTTGTATTAATTTATTATATCGTTGTCCGACGTAACAATTATGTATTATTACTCTCTGTACAGAGTGATCAAAAAGTCTGGAAACTTTTTCACGTATCTTTCCGAGCTTTTTAAACGCTCTGTGCATATACTATTGTAAACATAATATTAGACTATTTTGACTTTATTAATGTATACATAATGATATTTTATAGTTATTATAATAATGTAATTACCTAGTATTTGTGATGTATATTTCTCTACACGCGTATAGTTTTTAATGTGTTTTATTCTTATTTTTTTTTTTTGTATTATTGGAAAATAGTTTTAAAGTTACGTAATAAGCCAGTAACCTTATCGTATAGGAAACATGGCACCACGTGTAGATGATATAAACATATTTACTTATTTATTTATGAATAATAGTAAACTAGATGCGATGAAAAATAATTACGAGGGAAACGAACAATAAGTCCTCACCAATATTCGTACAATGTATCAAATCACAATAACCTTTTGTTTTATCTTTTTAATTTTTTTCGATTCTATAGTAATAATTAAATTGAACTTAAGTGCTCGTATGCTTTTTGTTTTTAATGACGATGGCGAATATCACTATATTATTATTATAATATATCATATCATAATATTATAATCATATACACAATCACTATATTTTGTCGGAATCTTGTTCGGTTACTTACATTATTACTTCATCGATTGAACAATATTGTCAACAAGTCGTCATGCACTTTTGTCCCTTAATCTAACCCCCAGCCGCAAGAGACGGTGAGCTATTATTATTTCCCGTTTGCACTTTCGAGTTCTGCACATATCCGTAAAATTATTTCTCCCTTCGCGTTCCTCTTTCATCTTTCTCTTAAATCTTCCTCCTCTAAACCCTACATCTCGAGAAACCTCTGTGCAACATTAACCATCTGTTCCTTAATTGATTTTCTTTCCCCTCTTTCACATTATCTTTTTTCACTCACAACAGTTACCAAACATCTGATTACAGTCTTCTTTCAAATTATTTAGACAACGTGCCAGGAAATACTTTGACGTGTGATACCGAACGTATTACACCTTACCGCATTGTAAACGTCGACGTGGTTATGGTTACTTTAAAAAGTTTAAGGCATGTAATGAGCAATTTTTTTCAATTTTTTCAAATCTCATACCGATATAAATAAAATAGTTTTGAATGTCATTAAAATAAATAAGATAATCGCAAGGGGAGAAATGAATTTTTAAGTTCAAAAAGCACACATTTAAGATAACGTGGTATGTACCACGGTCTAAAATATAACTAGTTTTTTAAAATATATTTTTAATCGAAGTCGATAAACGTCTAAAAAACCATGAATCCTAATTATTTTTTTTAATATAACATAATATGTATATATTATATAATATAATAATAATAACAAATGTTTGCCATGTGCTTTTTCGCACAACTAACACAAGTCACCTCCATTCCCCTCTGGAAGTATGTGCAGAACCGATAGTGCTAAAACAATCCTGGTATCATACACGTATTGCGTGCATTGTTTTTCTTAAATCGAAACACATATTATGCAGCTGAACACCGTCAAACATAATAAGTTGACGATTTCGAAACGCCAAATTGTATACGTAGCACACAACATAACACGAGTATTACGCGATCTTCGTCACTGCAGTTGCACGCGCGTACACATAGTCTCAGCAGTCACGTGAATTATCACTATTGATCATAAATCAATAAAAAAACATTTGTGACCAACGGCATTACAAGCTAATGGATAGCGTCGGAAACACGTATCCGAATAATACGGTTCCGATTTAAAACGAACGACTAAATAACTATAAGTAACGACTGTCAGTTAGAATGTATTCAATGTAAACGTAATATTTCGTATGATTAAAATAATAATCCTAATGTCTACGACAAATGCAATCGAATAAATCGTAGCGTTGAAAACGTTTAACAAGTAAAATTAAGATAGGAATTAGAAGTAGTATTTCGTAATGTGCTTTGACTTACATTTCAAAAGAATTGATAGACCTAATCAAAGAAAACGATATTCGTGCTACGTGATTGTTCGCGTACAATTGGCTCAGTCGACCGTAAAACAATTGTTTGAAGTTCATAACATTTAAATGATACGGTAATATCGAATTGTTGTTCTTAACGCATTACTTTTTATTCTTAGTTTTGAAACTCTCATAGTACTCGTAGTTATTCTATTAACATATATTTTTGCGCAGTTCCGTATCCGAGGATTTCTTTTAGATTATTTGGGGTTTCTGATTTATTTAGTCTTAAGAACGTACCATCGATTTTCCCAACTCATCGTCGATGTTTAGCGATTGGCATAATTACGGTACAAACATTTGATATTGATACGTAAACATTTTCACTAGTTTGCGCGACAGGAATGCCCGTCTCCTGTTGAAATTTAGTGAAACATAAGTATCGTCCAGAAAATTTTCGAGGGGAAGAGAGTTTAGAAACCCTAAGCCAGCCTCTGGAAACGGGACTGTATGCACGCATACGCAAAGCTGATAATACGCTATAAAAGTATGATTATAATGTGTACGTTTGCATATCGTTGAAAATTCTTGTATTGCGATTTAATCGACATCTACGCGTGCTTACACATTATGGCGTATAAATAAAAATATCCGCGCTTCGTACGAATAAGTATTTGTAATGCGCATGTATATATTTACATATATTACATTTCTGCATTCCACATCATGTCCGTGTGTTTATATGTGCACCAGTGGCTTCCCCGGACGTTCTCGTAGACCGTGTATCAATAATTATTACATGATATTATAGAGTTGTGAACACGTGCCAGTTATTCCTGTATAACCGTATAAAATAATATTAGTATATTTGTATTAGTAAATAATTATATAGATCTTAATTTATAATAGGAATAAGATTTAACCAATACATATTGTAAGTGTGTTGTACATTTTAATACGATGCGTGTATTCTTTCTAAAAATATTTTAAATTATACTCTCTTTTAATTCTTTAAAAAAAAAAAAAATACATTTATTGATATGTGTGTGTGTGTACATGCTTTTGTTTAATTTTTTTTCGCCAATAGACTCATATCATTATCGTACTAAGTGGTTTGCTCCGAAAAGTTCGTACGCCATATGTCCGCACCTACATAATATAAAGCCGGTCCCACAATACACGCTAATAATCACAAGTGTATAGACACGTGACTATTCCGATCAATTGTGATCATTAATCATTACTGCACGGTCTTTGAAGTGACCTCCCACGCTAATCGGAAGTCAGTGCCGTCACAAGCTTTTGCGGGGCCCTAGGCGAAACAGAATGATTTCCTTACTCCTAAATATGTCAAACGATTCATTGTTGTGGTGTTTATTGAAGATACTAATAGCATGTTTCCAATTACAAAAAGGTTGAGTGACTAAAGATGTAAGTGGAGAATGCATGCCTTTCCTAGCATATTCACTTTTATAGAACAACACACAATATTTACAAAATGCACCTTTTTCAATGTTTGAAAATGCTAACCAAGACCACCTTTCCAACCATGATAAATTAAACATTCTTGACTGACTTCCAAATGTTTTTACCTCAAATTTATAAGTGTTGTCAGGTTTCCATAAGTTTTTTATAACATCAGCTAACTCCATAACCATAGATCTTAATATACTAAAAGGTCGTCAACATTATTACTATGATATGAACCATAATATTCTGATATTGTTCTGTGATATGAACTCATTACGCATTACTAAAAAAATATCTTTCCTGAGATTTCGGGGGGGGGGGGCTTAAGCTTAAAAGCCCACCCCCTGGATACGGCACTGTATCCTGTCATCTATAGATAGGCTGTCACTTAATTTGTAAATTTCTAAGATTTATTAACTAGAATGTAAATGTATTAACGCAACCACCTAACACCAAGAAACTACCCTTCACCCACACAATCACTAGACACCCACCACCATAGTTAAATAGCGCCACAGAACACAAGACATTCTGTACTAAATATATTGAAATGTCACTTAACCAGGGGATTTTCATTCAGTACGTGGCAGTATTTTTATGAATTTTGAAATAGCGATGTACACTTATAATTGTTTTTATTAATTATTTATGGCGATCCTATTAATTTTTCAAGACGTAATGTACATTAAAATGTTGCCCAAAACACGACCAAATCATTAGCGAAAACCGTTCTAAAATTCACAGAGTACTTTCGAGATTTGATCGTACGTCGAAAGATGGGCTTTTATTTTTTAATTTATATAATAAACATATATCAATGGCTTTAATTCGCTTCTTGACGACATACGACCACGATATTTTTTATACATGTAATGCACACACGAAAGCAAATATTATTTTATAATCATTCTGCATTCGCTCACAATGAAAACGGACTATTGCAACTACTCGACCCCATTGACGCATTACATACAAATGAAAATCATTCGATTTATAATGAAATGTTAAAACTAAAATATTTTGTCCCAGGTAGATGTACCTACGCTTTACCCCACCACGGATCACCTTGAGGCTAATAATTTTGGCACTTCCAGGTTATAGACTAAATGTGAGCCTGGGCTAGGGCCGGCTTAAGGTGGGTCGCGGTGAAGCAACGACATGTGAAAAGAGATATACTTCAAAACGATCACTGGCAAATTGTCTAATATAAGTTAAAAACAGTAAAATAAAATGGTCGATTAAATTCTTATAAAACGCATTAGAACCATGACCCTATATAGTGGAAGTGGTGTTCGAAATACGTTGTTTAAACAAACACGGTATCACGTGAATACACGTTGATAATGACATATCGGCAACGTAAATTGTTCAATGCTATAAAAGTGTAGTGTACGTCGTAAATTAATAAATGGTTGAAGAAATAGTGAAATAGTAGTAACTATAAGGCAATGTTTAGTGTTCATATAGCTGTACTCTGGCATATGTTTTCCTCATATTAACATGATAATGCTAATTATATTATTAATTATTAATGATGCTAATCAAGAAAATTCCGTTCGAATTTTAATTATGTTCAATGAATACAATTGATACACCAGACAGGTAAATAAAAATTGGTATCCGTGGTACTCGCAACTTAGTAGGTAAATATTTAATTTAGTTGAAGGTATTTTAAAAAGTGGGAAAATATGAAATAGGTAATGACGGTAAATCGCGGACTCTCTACCAACAATTAGATGAACAATGTGTTTTTAAACATTTCATTATTTAGTATATTCAAGTTCTTAGGTCAGCGGTTCCCAACCTTTTTATCTATATATTTTACTTACATTTTTTATGTACCACTTGACCAAAAAACATTTTTTTACATTTTGTATTATTGAATGAGGACGTCAATATTAAATAAACCGAAAAATATTGAATGTTAATAATAACAATACAATGAAAATCATATGAAACAATTTCTCCACGTATCATCTACAAGATTTACACGTATCACAGATTAGGGTAGTATTCTTTTCCAACAATATTCTACGGGATCAACGTTTTTTCTGCTGTTGGTAACGAAATTACAATTATGAGGAAGGTAGCCACTTGAGCAAGGCTGCTCAACTGGCAGCACAAATAGTTATCGTATAGACCATACTACAAGATATTTTAGCAAGCAGTTGGAGTATATACATACAGGTATATATATATATGCACCATAAAAAAATAAGAAGGTACATGGAGTTTTTTTTCATAATATTATATAATAATTTTATGCTATGAATAATTTGTATGAGATATAAGAATAAATTATGTTAACCACGATCCTTAAAATGTTATTTTAGGCGGTTATAAGAGAGACAAGTTTGAGAACAATTACCTTTGTGCTTTAATCGTTGCATAATTTGTATATATTAATAATAGCACGACAGAGTCAATGACAAATCGATTAGAAACGACATGTACAACAGGGCACATTCGAATGTTTTTTTTTTTTTTTTTTTTTGTAATTTGTATACTAAGTTAAACATAATACGAAGCATCACTTGGAACGTAAAAGAAAATTTAAAATGTGAAAGAAATATATATATAATCTACTTCAGGCGGATAATTAAAATAATTTAAGTTCATTGGTCTATACATTTTATAAAGCATCTTTAAATGTTATCAATACAATAAAAAAATATAAATACTCAGTTTTACACTAGTGACATACATGAAATGTTACAAAAAAAAAAAAAAATTAAATATACAGACACATACGTCAATTACGTTTGATCAAGGTACAAGAACCTAATTGATTCATTATACGTACGGGTATAACAAAACCCACGCTTCTATATTGGGAACATAATTATTATTTTGTTTACTCTATGTATTATAATATAGATTACGCGGTCGTAACACGGTGACCTAAGAGGTCGAGTACGTAGAGGAAAGTTTTTTTATGATGAACCGAATGGAATGCTAGAGAAAATGGAAATAATGTTATGCGTATAATATTTTGATAACATATACATATATAGATTTAAACTATTTTTCACCATTGAAGAAACAAAAATAAATTGCTTTAATACTATACATATACGAGATTATTATAAGAAATTACAATTTATAACTAAAATGATAAATGACTGTTGATATAAATTGTCATTTTCCAAAATGTACACCTTTCACAAATATACTTCATAATTCTAATCTACCAAGGTACAATTTTGATAGTTAATATTGCAGGTAGAATGGTGGTACTTACAGCTATACAAATAATACACAAATGTCAATAGCACATAATACTATTAATGGGTATACAACTGATACAGACAGGTAAAATAATAAAATACAAACAAATAAAAATTTGAGATAATTTGTTATCAACACAAAAATGTAGTAATAAAAAAAAAACTACTAATAAAATTTTTTATAATTGAAAAAGTAAAACAATCATAATTTTTTCAGAATATATGGTCTAACATATATTTTCCACATATATCGGAATATTTATAATAAATAATATACCAATATATGTGGAAAATGTATGTTAGAAATGTATAATAAATAATATATAAAATATTTATAATCACAAATTTGGGATGGAAAAATATTGGTTAATATATAATATTAGCACTTTTTTTTTTTTTACCAAAGAGAGGAACTACTAAGATACAATAACTTTTACGTGACTAGTAATTAATGTTAAGTATTATGATAAAATTCTTTTTCTTCTATGTTCGCTAAGCGTAATAATAAAAAAATACCATCACCATATTAATAGAAGTGCTTTTACAAATGGTAGTTATGTTATACAAATGTATAAGTTTCACCTATTTATGTGTATATATATATATATTATAATCATACAGACATTTTTATCTAAATAAAAAAAAAATATATTTATGATGAATAAAATCAGTTAAATTAATTACTTGTAAACAATATTGTTAAAGATGAAAAAAAGAAAATTTATAAATACATTTATACATACACATTACATATATTTATAAATTACATAATCATATAAATATATGTTATAATGTATGAGCACAGATAGTAAACATAATTTCTCACTGCTATGTATTGTCTAGTGATAAAAACAATTTTGAAGTATATGATATAGAGGGACCTTGTGAAGGTAAACTTGAAAACACCTATAACAATGGTCCCTTATAAAACTATTTGAAAAACTTAATTAATATTATAGTACATGATTGTATGATTAAAAAAGTAGGTTCACATACATAAATATTTATTGCAATTATAAAGCCGCATCCATCTAAGAGCACATACAGATGAGGCATGTTAGTTTACATCAAGTTATATAAATAAGCTTGACCAGCTGGTTAACCGGCTATAACAATGTGGGTTCCTCATGAACTGTAAGCACATACGATCAGAAAATGTGTGCACTTGTGTAGACACGGTTCAATTATAAAATTAAATTAAACATAGTATTAACACTGATCATAAATGTGTATATAAATTCTGGGATAGTGTTACCCTTATTTCATAACTTTTTTTTAAATATAATTTGAATAAAATGTTAAAAATTTCAAATTAAACAATAGCGTTATTATAGGACTATAGACACATATATAAGTATATACGTTTACAATCTTATTTTAGAATAATAAAGATCAAATCGGAATTTGTTCTACTGTACCATGTTGCAATGTTCATTTATAATAGTGTACAACCTTTACATTTTTGAACACTCTCGCCTTCACTTAAATTGATAACAGGATTAGGTTCATCTTCAATGTGAGCACTTTGATCATGCCGTCTCTAAAAGATTATAAATTATGTTAGGAGAATTGAAAGCTTTAAAAATTTAAAATTTACCTTAAGCTCGGAAGCAATTGTAACAAAAGCTTCTTCGATATTTTTATTCTCTTTGGCCGATGTTTCCAATACAGACAGTAATTCAGGAAAATATTCACACATAGCGTCTGCTTCAGACAACTCTACTTGGCGGTTTTCTTCAAGGTCACATTTATTACCTATATATAATATATTATAATAACATAAGAGTAATTTTTGAAATATACAAATTTTTAAGCTTACCAATCAATACGAGTAAAACATTTGACGATGTATATCGACGTACCTCTTCTACCCATCTTTGCAAATTAAGGAAAGTAGCACGTTTTGTTATGTCATACACTATAGAACAGAACACCATCGTTATGTAACAGAAGAATAAGAGGATCATTAACAAAGATTACCTAAAAGGACCCCGTTGGCTGAACGATAATAACTCTGAGTAATAGTACGGAACCTTTCATGACCCGCTGTGTCCCATATCTGGAGCTGTAATGTGTATTGACAATGAATTAATAATTCTTCTAAATATCCTTATTATTTACATATACAAGTACGTGTATGTACAAACGAATGCTATCAAATTACCTTGACTTTCTTGCCGTCGATCTTGATGGTTTTCATGGAGAAATCAACGCCAATGGTGTTACCCTGGTTTTCAGCATAGGTACCACTTTTGAAGCGCTGCACCACACACGTTTTGCCAGTGCCACAATCGCCAATTAGCACGATCTTGAACAAAAAGTCGAAATTGTCTTCGGCCGGCAAAACAGCTACACCGGGTGTCTGGGCCGCCGCAGACGACGAACTGGATGCAGCCGAACCGGAAGATTTGGACATGACGAGTGTCACTCGAGTGATCAATTGGATTCGACGTCGGTGGTCGTCTGTTGGCGGCCGCGGCCGTAGCGCATAACCGCAGGACGGGACCGGCGGACGGAGTTCTCGGACGCGTTCGCGGACACGCTGACGAGCGCACAGCGACACACCGTACACGAACGCGGAGACGACGCGATGGGGCACGGCGAACTATTGGCGTGTTGGTCCGGCGGAATACGGGCTTAGGGATAATTCTAATCGACGACGTGGCGATGCAAAGACGCGGTTGCGACGGGGGAACGTTGGTTGATCGGTGTCCACTCAGTACTCAGTACGACCACGGTCGTGATACGGCGGCGAGGACGTCGAAATATGGCAAGATGCGGAGGAGTCGTGAACAACGCGCACAGCACGGAGAAAAACTTTACGGCAAGTAACAATAACACAGTTATCTCCGTGGTCTTTGTTATCTAAACATATGTTACGTCCACCGCTGAGGTCTCTAGAGCGGGTAAGATCAGTCCGGGCCTGGCATTAGGTATTGGTGAGGTAAAGCAACCGCGGTATCAGTGCAGGTCCGGGCGCCCGCAACGGCGGAGAGCGGTGAATTACATTATCGCGTGTTAGTCGATCGTTATCTACGTAACCGCGGTATCAGCGTCCAACCGTTATCATCGTTCTTTCGCAATAGACCCACTGGGAAACTCACCGTTTCTGAAAGCAATACTGCGAGAAAAGTCGGATTTAAGGGATGGCAACCGGGGTTAAAGCCGGGGAAAAAATATCTTTCGAATTACAAATGCAACATCACCCCGCCGTCCGGTCGAAAGTGACCAATTGGATAAAAACAAATATAACACTGATTGTCGATGGGTAGTTCCGTGAAATTATATCACTAGCATGCTTCCAGTAAATCCGACGCGTCCTAAACTTCACACCGCTACCGCCATAGCCTCTGACGATTGACGCGAATCCGTGAACGCCATACGCTCGTTAATGATATTATTCGATTTTCCCTATTCTATGTGCGAGTGGTGCGAGATTATTATTTATTATTATTCAATATTCATATTTATATTTTTACATATTATACACATATTTATAAATGTTTGTTAAATATTTATAAAAGAAAAGAATCTACTTAAAAAAAAAAAATTGTTCGTTTTATTTGGAGAATAATTTGGGGCCAGGGGGCCCCCCTCTCCTTTTTTGGCTCGAGGCCTCCACACCTTTAAATCCAGCCCTGATTTCGAGTGTGTTATTACTCATTGTAGGGCAACGGGGGCCTGTCGTCTGGGGTCCTTGAGAACGGAAGGCGCTTCAATCGTTTTTGAGATTATATGTACTTTAAATAATTGACCATATCGATGTGTTTAAGAGTAACTTTCCAAATCATACATGATGACTCCAGTTACAATCCATGGACGGATCCACGAGAGTGGACGCTGGTGGCAAGTACCACCCCCGACGGAAAAAATATTATCGAAAATACATTTATTTATTTAAAAGTAATTACATTATGGGTAATGAAAATAATTGTAAACAGTTTTTGTACAATATTGTCATATTTTTTGGGGGTCTAAATCTCCTCCAAGACTCCCCTACAAACGCCTATGATTAGCCATAATATATTATTTCTTCTACAAAATGCTCCGACCGTAAATGGATGCTGGATCCTTCTTTGTTACAACCAGTATTACAAGAAGCTTAGGTAAGTGTTTTCCAAAATATATATATACGAGTATATATATTAAATTTATTAGGTATGTATAATACATGTCTTCAAACAGATATTTATCAATATCGGAAACATTTCGATTTTCAAGTATTAGGTTGAACACAATTAAAATTTCGTATTGCTATAATTATAGAACTGTCCATTATACATACATTGACTATTTTGAGAAAGAAATGGTTTGTCGCCCAGTAAAAATTCCTTATAAAACGCATTGCATTAAAGGCATCAAATTGCACGAAATAAAGTAAACTACACCCAATGACTAATTATTAAAATAATAAACTCACGGTATTTTGGACCGTGATGCGACTCATGGTGGGTTAAATAATGAATAAATTATAGGATCATTAATAATGCGAACCTATCAATATTTTTTATCCAACTATCCATATTTCGACCATACGACATAAAACTAATGTAAAATGATTATTATAGCATTAAAAAAAATACATATATATTAACTTTTTATTTTTTATTTTGGCTTATTTCGGGCCTTGAAGGTCCATCGCCGCTTCTACTACGACTCTCCATACTTCCCTGTTCTTCGTCAGTGGTTCTCCCTCTCTTATTCCCAGGAGCTTGAGGTCGTCTCTTACTCGATCAGACCATCGTTGTCTTGGTCTTCCTCTCGGTCAATTTTTTTCTGGTTTCTATATTGTGATGTCATGCACTGTTTGGCCCTCCGCTCTCCAAACGTGTCCGGCCCAGCTTATCCATCTGCTTTTAAGAATTCCTATTATGTTTGATTCATTGATAGCTCTCAGCTCTGCATTCGTTCTTCGTCCATACGTATTATTTAAACGAGTATTTTTCTCGTATATATATAAATCTCCCAACAACAATTGGGAGTGTTTGATGATAGGTATGAACAACAATTTGGCCAAAATGAAATCAACCAAAGTTTTTTCTATGCGAAAACATGATTTCGAATTTCGTATGGCGGGGGTAGGAATGTACGTTGAGGGACAGCTGTCCATCCTACCCTTTTCACCCGTATGCGCACCATGTCCACCAATATGTAGAACAAGAAAATTGTTTTATACAATAAAACAATAAATGGTAAGAAATTAAATTTGATAAAGTGGCCTGAAAATATATGTTTGCCCGGTAAGAATTTTCGAGCCACTCCGCATATACTACTAACCGTACATTTTTACTGCTGTAAGAATAATTTATCGGTTGGTATGTAATGAATTTACACACGTTAGAGATCGAATACTGAAGGCATTCGGTGTCTCACACATCGATAAGCACTCCCGATCACACTCGATAAAACTTTGTATCCGTCACGTTAACACACTGTAGTAATATACCGTCATTGACTTATACTTTATTGTTATGTACTTCGTTAACACTCAAGTGTAAAATAATAATAAACAAACATCCCATTCATCGATAGAAAACTAGAATTTTTAAACATAGATTAACAACCGGTATTAAAATAAAAAAAACCTAAGAAATTTATATTTTTTATTTTTCCAAACATTTTAGTGAAGCTGTGAAAACAGCTATAAAAATCGCCGTACATAATATTACCGTTTACCGTGTACGATTGGAACGGTGTGCAGTCGCGTTTCGGAGAAAACGAATATCAACCGCGAAAAGAAAACGCCTCGCCCGGCCACTGGTTTGATGGCCCTGACCGAGTGCCAATAATAACGATAATCAACTCACGTATAATATCGACTATGGTCTCGTTAAACCGTTCAAATCACATAACAACATGATGAAATATTTTTTGATCACGTGTTTCGTGCAACGAATTCGTAGCTTGCGAAGGCATTGTTTACAACTCGAGACCGGGCGAAATTTACTGTATTTTTTTCTTTTTGTTTATCGCGCACAGGTTGAATAATACGATTTCCAAAGATTGGCTTTACCACGTGAGCCGCTCGTCGTCAAATTAGATCTGTTCTATCGTTACAATAAATACAGTATTTAATAAATTATGTTTAAAACAATATCGTATGATTTATCATAGGAAATTAATTGTAAAATATTTAAGTAGTACACGTAATTTCAGTGTCACGTGTTAAACAAGTTGTGCATAAAATATTCGAGAAAAAGAATTTTTCGAATACTTCACAGGATTTCAAAAATGTTTTAATATTCATTTCATCAGGTTAATGTACTTAGATAAATATGAAATGCAATTCTAATGACGGAATATAAAACTGTTCAGTGCGTAATTTAAAATATTTTCATCAATTATTTAATAATTAGTACATAACTGTTATGTATAGGTACGTTGTAATCGTTAGACAATTTATTATTTTGAATAATTCCAATCTATTGTACTAGGGAGTCAATTGTTTATAATAAAATCGTACCGTTCGAAAAGAATGATGTCACTGTTGTTAGAGTAAAAAAGTTTAATTTAATAATGATGTTATATTAAGCTTCGTGTATTTTTATAAATATTACATTAGAATTAAAAAGTGTTTAGCGATTTTATCTCGTTTACAGACATCGCAATTACTATATAAGATTACGTAATGCTCGTATGTAACATAACAGTCAACAGATATAGCGAATATTCTTAGTGTTCACATTCCTTCACCAAAAAATCAGAAAACAATATTCAAGAGTTGTGCCATAAACTACGCGAAAAACCTATTTATACAATCTGTCCTTGATAAACAATACTAGAGTTTCAAATATAAAAGCCAAGATAAGTCATCGACTCACGAGGCTGAATTAATAGCTTTCTTCTACAGGCAAAATAGTAGGCTTCTGATAAGAATTAAATTCAACATTACTATAGTAATATAATATATAATATAGTATATAGTAATAAGTATCATTATATATATATATATATAGTTATATATAATCATAAAACACTGTTGAATTTTAAAAACCGTTATTTTTCAGAAAGGTTAATACCTTATTTAAATCAGCCATAAGACAATTTATATTTCTTGTCTCTTCTGACTTCATAACAGTATTTTAAATTCTCATCTTGTTTTGCCTTATCGTCCAAGGACCGCTTGTCAAATGCACTCATACAAATAAATAATTACTTCAAGACAGTAATTTTCTCGACTAACTATAACTTTAGAAATTAAGACGAATATCGCTAACAATCATAAATAATTTAATTCAGACGGTAAATAATCAAGTACGTATCTAAAAAATATTATTCTTACTCATAGTTTTTGTGATTCTAAAATGATATTGGAGGAACATATTGTTCGAAAAGAGGCAATGTTAAAAGCTGATACCAAAGTTGATCAAGTAATTCACAATCTTTGGGATAAACCGGTTAAATTAACGGATTATGTCAACACAACAATCATTTTAAATAAGATTTAATAAATAAATAAATAGTTTATACGTAGATATAAATACAGTAATCTCTCGTTATCCGCGAAGGTTACGTTCCAGCAAACCTGCTCGGATAACGAAACCATAAATCAATGTAAAAAGGGAGGTTAGGTTTAATTTTTTTTAATTTTAAAAATTAGTTATTGATCAATTAACAATTTTTTTAATTCATACAACTAATTTATTTATTATCTATTATTATTATTTATTATTATTTATTCAAACATATTAATAAGGATGGAAAAATTAGTAATAGATGTTTGCTTCCTTTTATTTTCTACATCTTTGCAAACTTCTTCGTATGGCACCAACTATTCTTGGATTCCACTTTTGAACTTTAATGCTCTTTTAGTGAGTGGATCTGTCTCAAGAATTCGTTCAGTCAGTTGGTTTGCCAATGGAAAACAGTAAAACGTTATCGTAATCGCAATCGCATTAATAATATGTTATCGTGGACCCAACCGCGAATAAAAAACTGCGAATAACAAGGAATTACTGTAAATAAATAAGTAAATAAAAGCTTAGCCTGGAGAATTAATATTTTTGTAAGAAGATTATCTGTTTTAATAATTTTATTAATTATTGTTCATTAAAACATTTATGACTATGGTCATCCAAATTACCAGGTAAGATATTTCTTTTCCCGCACTTTTGAATATTCTGTTTTAATTTAGTGTAATTATATTATTCGAATGATGATTTTTTAACAGATTTTTTTTTTCTTAAATTACTTAGGTTTTTAATTTATTTTATTTTACTTCTTGATATTTTTGGTATCGAGCATAGGATTTCCAGAATCACAACTTTAGTCGTGATTATATGAGCAGTACTACTGTTTACTGCAACGATTTATTTTCAACGCTGCTACTGTTGGTCGAAGCCAGTGAATTCGCAGAAATTATGAACAGATTATTTCGATAAACGTAATCCTAGAATTTATTAATAAATGTTTATAAATAATTTTTTTGGTCACTATAATGAAGAGTTGTTTTCATTTGTACTTCATGATATTGCATTTCAATGAACAATTCAATATCAAATTATTTTTTTTTTTCAATTTTTATTATCGAACGACCGTTTGGGTCTTTATCGAAGTCTTTTTCGCTTGGGAGGGGTAGAGTGCAGTATGTAACACTTGTACCCCCTTCTCTTAAGAAGAGAATATGCACGTGTGTGGACTTCGCTCCCAGTGGAGTGGGTCCGGTGGGGGGTAGAGTAGGCAACCAGAACAACGGCTGGGGAGCTGAGCCAGGTTCGAACTGGTGACTGCGTAGTGGCCAACTTGTGACCACTGCACAACACTGCAACTTATATCAACTTATATCGATTAAATAATGATAAGCTTGCAAAAACGTAGTGTTAAGAGGTTATATGTATCTACACGTCACAGGAAATTATTTTTAATTATTTTGATTCCTAAGAGTATTTATTAATTTAAAAATATAGTTTAATGCCACTTTTGGAATATATTTTTACAAAAAAAAAATAAAAAATTTAGTAATTATACAAAACAATCAGAATAAAAAATTAATGTCGAAATAAAATAATAATAATAATAATAATATATATATATATGATAAAATTATTTTGGATACGAATCATGTAATATTGTTACATATTGTTGTACTTTTACGTTTAACTTAGGGTTACATAATACAATAAAAGTTTATGTTAATATTATTTAGCTCTTTGTAAGTTACACATTATAATTTATCTATGGTATTCGTCTAACTATAACATATAAGTACAAACAATTAAATTCTACACGAAAAAAAAAACAAATATTATATAAATATATCGAATTGTATTATTTAGAATAATTATATATAATATTACAATAATACAATACGTTTGTTCTATTTTCCAACTAAATGAGCAAACAGTTTACTAAAATTAAATAGATTTTAAACGCAATACCTATGATTTTATGTATATAATATATAATTTATAATCATGATTCGATTAATAGTTTGCACTATATTTGTTTGTTAAAATTATATATTGCTGGACGGCCACACTTTATAGATTATAATTTAATATATATGTAAGACGTAATGTTATGTATATACTGTAAAATAAGTATCGGAGAACAGTATGAAACAACGAAAGGCAGCACTGTGTATAAACTAAAATTATGTATTTAGATTCAAAATAAAATAAAATATTTACTAAAATAATAAAATAAAATAAAAATACAGTCAATGTCAGTGGCTCAACACGTAATAATAACCTGCCTTAGTTTTCGCATAAACATACTTATGCACATGTATGTATATTCATGACATTCTATATGCTTATGGTAAAATGTGTTATAAATAATAGTAAGCCGATCGAATTGAATAAGTTTTAGGTCGTATAAATAATTTTAATGTACCTACGTGTAAATAACGAGACGATTAATCGTTGACGACGACGACGATATCGATAAATGGCAATGAGAACGGAAAATTATTATTTTTATAATACTACAGAAATAATTACGCGGATCTGATTCTTGAATGGCACGGATTACAATAAAATTTGCGGACGGGGAAGACCACTCGTATGTATATTAAAAATAATTTTTGATCGACAATACCCGCAGGATGCGTTCTCGACAGAACCACGCAAATTCATGTTGCATTCTGCAGACATTTTATCGCACGCATACACATGTTAGTATGTATATAGGGTAAGTTTGTTTGCCATTTCGTTTGTACATCGTAAAAGATACACCGAACAACTTAAACGTAAGACGTACAAATATTATTATGGCGAGTAAAAATAACCGCTCCCCTGTTTCTACACCAGTGTGTTTGTAAATGCGTGTGTGTTCGTTTGATGTATTATGTATGAAAAAATAGTCGTCTGAAACGTTCTTACGTCGCAACCGTTAACATTAGCTTTTATACAGATAATAATAAAAATAAAAAATAAATCAATATAATAAATATTTACACGTAAAACATTAAAAATATTCATGTCAGCGGCGTGCGGGGAGACACGGACGGGTATTTCTCTCATTTCCTAGGGTTGGTGTTGTAGTCCACGTATACCCTGACCACTTCGCCGGAGTACTTCCTCTGGGACGGCATGAAGTAAAAGTCGGGCTGTAGCTGATCGCCGCCACCGGACTGCTGCTGCTGCTGATGCTGCGGCCCGTGCGACGTCCGGTTCGGAGGCCTCTGCGTGTAGTACCCGTTATGATGCGGCGGCTGTTGCGCGGGCCTGGGTAGCGAGTACGTGCCGGCCGCCCTGTCCTGGTGCAGGTGTGTGGGCGGCGGTGGTGGACGGCTGTGCATGTGCCGACCGCCTGCTCCGTTCGCTGCCGACGGCCTGTGCAACGACCGTGATTCCGCGTAGTGGTTACCGCCGCCACCGCCACCGCCATGTGATACCAGCTTCGTGGTGAGCGGTATCGTGGACGTGTGGCTCAACGAACTGGGCGATTGTTTCTCGTCCCCGTCGTACTGGTCGAACGCGTAATTTGTGTTCGCCGCGCCCAAGCCACCGCCGCCGCCCCCACCGGACGAATAATCCTTCCACGCTGAATTCACGCCACCGTGATCCTATGCAGGACAAATAATATGACGATAAGTTCAGTTATACACTTTCCGATCTACACCTTACGGGTACTGTCACCTCGCAACAAGCTCAAGAACATTGATTAGGCGGCGAGAGGCTTTCCAATAGATGTCCGGTCGGTACCGATATAGACTTATATAGCCCTACGATTGCGGCGATTCCAACCATGAAGACATTTTTAAGTTACCTAACGTACATTTTCAATAAGGTTTAGTGGGTTTCCCCATTCGAGGCACGAACAGTGAAATATATAATTTTGAGGTGATTTAATCGAAGTGATCTAGATTTAAGTACTTAACGACATAATTTGATTATAATTTTGCAAAAGATCAAGTAACGGATAAATACAATTTAAAAAAAATTTAACACCACAAAATTCTAAACCTACGCCGAAATGCCATCACTGAATATTTAATTTTTCATGTACCTATCACACATTATCTACAGAATATAAAATACTTGAAAAAATAAAAAATTAAAATATAACTCGGATGATAATCTACGTCAATGGCTCCTAGATGTGGAGATACTTTCACGTGAAGTTTTCACCTGATATGTACTTCGTGTGAGATTTGAATTCGACTCAAATATCATCGATTCTGTTATTCAATCATTTTTCCCTCTTGGTTTCTTTGAGTTAGTCATCATTGCAAATAACGTAACATTTCTACGATAGTCGTAATTTTTTTTTTACTTAAAATTCCCCAGTTTTAGTTAACAGTAACCTAGTAACTGATATATGCTTTATTTGTTCGATTAATGTACGAAAGATTTTGCAACAGGTATAATGTTTAAGTTTCATTTTTACTATTTTGAGATATTTATTCTAAATGGCATAATCTCTGATCATAATGCAACTTACGATAATGCACTGGTAGCAACGCGTGATCGGATAGTTAACAAAAAACTTTTCAGCATCGCCACACAGTAATTGCTAATATTTGAACTCGCGACGGAAAGCCTCATCGCCTTCTCAAAGATGGGTCTTTAATACATGGGTAAGCGAAGATGGACATAAAAAAACGTTTTCGTTACTATGAATGTGCAATAACAATAATGACATAACGTATAGAAAAATTAATACTAAAGAAAATATGTGATTTTTTCTGAATTCATGTTTTCAATTTTAAGAATATAATCGTATTGACACTGAGAATTTAAAATGGGAAATACGTGCAATATTATAAATGTAATAAAATAAGTTATAAATTAGTTAAGCAATAATGGAAGAGGTTAATTATTTTAGCAGAAAATCGAAAGCGCTTGTTTAAATAACTACTTTTCTACATACATCAAGCCATATTATTTCGCAACACCGAAAAAATAAAAATGAAAAATTTAAAATATACAGTAAGTATTTAAGTGATAGCTTAATATATGTTCAAATATAATTGTTGTAATAATAGTATAGCAGTGAATATAGTAAGTGGAAATGGTTTTAGTTATAAAAAAAAATATTCAAAACTGTATAAAACTACATGTCCATCGTTTGTTTAACCGGTATAAAATATTATAAACATTTTCCGTCATATTTAACCCACTTTTAATAATTATATAAAATATTTTGTAATCGTATTTCCAAGCCCTTGTAGAGCTTAAGGTTTTCAGCGAACGATTACCATTGACCGAATAATTTATTCATACATTTTATAACTATTACCAAACTATTTTGTTTTATTATTCAAAAAGTTTTTATGTCTTCTGTTTGAATGATAATGTTTTGCGTGCATTAATAGTGCTACATCAATGATGTTAGTTTACCTATATTGTGTATATAGTTTGATGCCGATCACATAAAAATTTATAATAATTGCTATTATTCGTTGCATGTTAAATTTATTACATAACATCTTGTTATTTATATAAAGTTAAGTCCACAGTGTATATGTGTTTGAGTAACTACCGAAAAACTAATAGGATCGAAAAGACAGTGCTAAAAAAATATTTTCATAGTATAGGAATTTAATAATTGTAATATATAATAACACACATTTATTGAAAATTAAGCGTAGATGATAAAAATAAGTATTTTGAAGTACGGGAGGGAATGCAGAGAAACAAAAATCTATGACAATGCGAGAAAGCATGAGCAATGTTTGCGCGTATAACAGGAACACTTCTTCAGTATAAAATTATCGATTTTAAATAAATCTGAACGAGTGGCAGACAGAAAATATCTCCAAAAGAACATATTGCTAATGAGCGTTCGATAGTATAAAATTCGAAATTTGTTAACACTGGTTATCTATTAAATAAATATAATATGAAAATTACTGGGTGCTTGCATAAATTTGAAGTTGACAAGTAGTATTTTTGGCATAAAATATCCAAATAAAACATATAAATTAAAGAAATCGGATTGTTTAAACGTATCTTACAAATTATGTCTATAGAATATAGGTGAATATTTTGGTTAGTAACAAGTAAGGAGAATTTACAAGATAGCCATTATGGCCATGCGTGTAACACCAGTTATTCTGCCAATAACCATATTTTTAACAATTCAAACGTGCAAGGTATTCAATTAATTTTTATTTTTTGTCTATTAATTAATCGACATTGTGTACTAATTTGATTTACCTACTTTATAACATCTATTGATTAACTACATGCATTTATTTTACATTAACATTTCTAATTAATAAGCACATTGATTTTATTATCACATTTTTTATTACAATGTTTGCAAGTTTATAAATGATTTACTATTAAAATTTATATTCTAGATTTATCTAACCAAATGATTATAAAATTATTTTGTTTTAGTATCTACAAGTAACTTGAAATATAATACAGTATTTAAAAAGTATCTAACATTTATTAAAATACAACTATTGACTAGCAGTAGCCGAAAAGAAAATATTATTCTAAGTCTTACAAATATTCAATAGTTCACGAGTTATTTATGTGATAAAAACTACGAGTAAATGAAAATGGAAAATAATTATTATTTAATTATTTTTTTTTTTTTTTTTTATTTTATAGAACACCCGAATAATTGAATACCTCAGACATTTGAGTCTTGCTTCATAATTTTAAGAACATCACGCAGAAAGAAAATAGAAGACAGAAACAATGAAGAAGTATTGATCAGACTCACCAGGTACTTATAATATGCGTTATGTGTGATTTTATTGATATGATGTGGTATAGTTTTTGTATTTTTTTTTTTTTTTAATTTTTTTTTGGTTTTGAAATTTTTTTTCGATATGTTTTTAAATTTTGATTTTGATTAGTAACGATGTGTGGCATGTTCTGCTCGAATAGGCGCCCAGTGACCGGTGGTGTACAGGTAAGGGTCGACTGATGGCCGATACCCGGCCTGAACTCCAGTCGGGACCGAATAAACCAGCTACAATAGTTACACAATTACAAGCCGTAACGAATACAATAACAATAATAATTATAAAAAAATGAAGCTTAATCATGATTAAACGAAGCTATAACGAAGCTCTACAAAAGCTGTTAATGAATGTACTATAAATAATAAATATTTAATGTATTATTAAGTATAATATACAAAAAATAACAATTACCTTGTGGTTCGGTCTGGGTCTTCGAGCAGTTTTGTAGATTGTGCATCCGGCTTGAACTATGGCAATAAAGACCAACGCTGATATACAACCGATTACAATCCATAGCTTTGTCGTCGATAATAATATACCATCATTAGGGTTTTCTTCTACTTGCCTTGTATTGGAAACTGTAAATTGTTTAAACATGATATGAATTTATTTCGAATAAAAATGTCCATGCGTTCAATTTGATTAAATACAAATTGTTATTATTGCTATTATATATAATATAATGTACATAAATTTGTATAGGTGGCAGTAGCAGTAAGAGGGATTACTTTAAGACTGCACTATTAGCACCTAAAATTGAAGATTATGGGAGTACGCGTTTTTTAACTATCGTTTTTATTGGCATTTATTTTACGAAGTATAAAGAAATGTTAAAAACGCGTTTTCATACTAATCGATATATGTTATCTTGAACACTTACGGGGGGCTGCTTCGAAAACGAAATATTTAGGGTCCAATGATAGAGCACCCACATGACCACTATTTACGGTGCTTCTCAAAACGCGTTCTAGTTGTTCGGCGCCCTCGTCATCGCTCAACGCGCGGCCACGTGATCCACCACTGCTTTCGTCCAACTCGACACTCATCCTGGCAACCACATTATCGTTTTCTCTGCAATGAAACAAATGTACGGTGTACAATAATATATACTGTAGTTATTGAACCTGCGTTCTGTGGTGCTAATGCCACTACCGAAATATGAATAATATTAGAGTTACTTATTAATAATCGTAGTGTAAATAATTATTATATTATTATTAGTTATAAGATTCGATTTAAAAATCTAAACGTCGAAAAATAGCGGCACGTTGATGATATTTTTTAGGTTTACTTACTGTGCAAATTCATCAACGCTAATCTTGTAAAATTCTGGTAATTTGGTCAGGGTTTTCTTGAAGCCGCTGGTAACAGTGTTGGCTAGAACATCAAAATCAGGACTTCCAGCCGGCGGCACGACAAAGTTTTGGCCCAATTTCACCAGCTTAATAGCGACGTTGAACGCTGCCTTTGGCGATGTGGTGGTCGTCACGGTTTCCCAATCTTCTTCTAAAAATAGAAGTGAAGGGTAATGCTCAAATAAACGATTGAAATACACATTTCATTTATTTATTCAATAATTATTTACCAGCTCCGCATGATCGTATACACACTCGTTCGTTCGAAATCACAGGTACGAGTTCATGTTTCTTTATCTTCTTATTCACCGGATTGTAACCACCCCCTTTGACAATAAACGTCAAGTACAAACACTTTTCATCCGAAAACATCATATCCTATACAAAATCAAAACACAGCTGTCGTTAAAGGCGTAATCATTTACTCATTTAACGAGTCCGTCCAACATAAAGTATATAGTCTGGTAAAGTTACTGTATACATTATTATGAGTATAAAATACCACATGTGATTTTTTTTACAAGGAAAAAATTACCTTGGGATCTCCTGTCGATCTCTTTCTCATGAAGCTCAACGTTGTCAACCCTTCAGCAGTGTTGCCGGTGATATTGCTCAAATCTTGAGAAGGGTCTAATAGTGGATTTGTGTATCCGTTTATCCACGTGTCCATAAGGAACGGTCTTCCAGCTTTATCCACCCATCCAATTATGGCATCAGTTTGGCTCTAAAATCGTTTATCATAGTATTTTATACGTATTTATATATAACAGGATAGGAAATGTGTAAAATATCGAACTACAATTTTCAATTACAATGATAAGTAATATATTAAAAGAATGATGTATCGATAAGGAACAAGTAAATAAATGCACTCGAATGCAGGAATGTTAGATCAATATACTAAATAATAGTAACTTAGTAAATAAATTAGGTATAATCACCAAACATTTCTTGTTGATTATGTGTACATACAAATTTTAAGGACGAAACGAAAATAATATTAGGACTGACATGCAAATGGTGAAGCATGCGTTTTTAGAATTGTACAAATCACAACGTCTGAAAACTACTGGTTCAGATAAACTCGAAGCGTAACGTAGTAAACTAGTTTTCGGATGACCGAAAGTTGACACAGATTATAACAGTGAAACTAATAATAAAAAAAAATGCATTGTAATAGCGAGAAGTCTTTTGTTACTCGAATTATTGATTTCAAAATATAAACAGGATCTCGACGAGAAAATATTCAAAATACACGAAGCCACGCGAGGAGAGACGATGACCGGGTATAGTTTGTTCCGTAACCACGAAATCATTATTGGGGGTTTATTTCAATTTTATAATCTTTGGTTTTCTATAACCATGTGTCGACGGATACGCCTGGAGCCAAACCCACTGGTCTATCACGAACAACCAGGATGCTTCCCCGTCCGCATTTCTTCAAATGGTTCAAATAATCCCTTCGCGCGTTCGCCCTACGGTGCGTACCATTTTGTGATCGTCCGAGAACCCGATTCCGGTCCATGTGCTCGTGTGCGTCGTGGTGATCGTGAATCGCATGTAATCGGTCTTCGATGAGTACGTCCAGACAACGTGGTATTCGCACTGGCCGGCGGTCACATTACAACCTTTCGGCGTCGACCACTGACCGTAACAGTTGCTGGGCGCCGGCGTGGTCATCTGGTGAGACGGTTTTCCGCTGTTGGTCGGACCGTCGCCGACGGATTTCGTTGCCGCTTGCTGCTCGTCGACCGGTACGGACTGCTGATGCTGATCGGGTTCATCTAGGTGAGACAACGCCAACAAAAGTGTTCCAAATTAGTGAAAGTGAAGATAAAATGTGTAATGTGTAAAAATTAGTAGAGAAGTAGTGTAACCACAGTTCGGTCTTATAATAGTCTATATTTAAACATTGTTTCGCAAGAATCGTAAAAAATAGGACGAACGATAAATAAATATTATTTTATTTATAAATGGGGAAATATTAAATTATATTATTTTTATTTTTATTCAACAGAAAATCCATGATCTGTTGTGTACGAACAATAAGAAAATTACAAAAAAGAAAATAATAAGATTATACGTAGGGAGGTTTTACATGACAGATACCTTTTGGTATAACTTTTTATACCTGATAAAATATTTCTGTGACCGATCCGGTAGCTAAAGGATTTTTCTAATGTAATTTGAACATTAGGGTGTAACGTTTTGCGGAAAAACTATATCTAGATTATCGTATTTCCAACTGCACGAACGATAATCCACACTATTTCCGATAAATTTAAGTCCACGTAAATTTATCCGAGATTATTAATATTTTATTAAATCAAAACTTGTGACCAAATCAATTTTTCATGGATAATTTACAGAGTAATCAAATTCATAATTTAGTATTTAATCGTAATTACCAAAAAAGTTGATAGAAATCACTCCGCGTTGTGATCCATGGCCGTGATATTTGAGTTCATCAGGTTTATAAAAATTTTTTATGAGCGCAACGTCTTTTTCCGATCCAAATTTCGGTGGTTGTTGATGGTTTTTCTGTTCTTGACCTTTAGCCCAGATTACGTGCATTACATCATCGACAATCGAATGATCAGTGGGTTCGGTAGCTACGATAAAACATAATATTTTGTTATTATTATTCTGTAATTATATTCAAATGATTTATATTTCCAGACAGGTAATATAAATAATAATCATTATAATTCAAGACAGTAGTCACCTTTGAGTTTCCTCCTAAAAGCAATAGTTGTGACTCCGTCTTTTTCGTATCCAACTGCAGCGATCAAATCGTTCTTTCCACCCCAATAGCTGTCTACACGTGGTGTCGATCTAATAATAATAATAAATAATAATATGATGCATTAATATAATAAAAAAACGTAAAGGCTGAGAAATAATAATAAAACAAATAGCATACCTATCTCTCGTATAATAATCCCATATCCTGCTAGCAGACCCTCGTGCACTTCCTATTACTAAATCAGTGCAGTCCATTCCATTGAAATCAGCTTTCGGTGTGTAAGTATTAAGTTTCATATTTTCTAAAAACATTAAAAGAAATATGATAATCATTGTTATCAATATATTATTTTGTTCAATTGTATTTTTTTGCTATAAACTTAAATAATTTTTGCGATCAAAAAAATGTATAATTATTCAATATTCGTTACAATAACACGAATTCGAGGTTAAAAATCAAATATGTTTGAATATTATATAAACACAAATAAGACGTGTACCTACTTATTGTCTAATACCATATACCACGGTACATAATGGTAAGTTAAATAATTAAAATAATTGTATACTTTTTGGTTAAGTACGATTTTACCTTTTTTCGCAGGAATTTCGTGGTGATGGTGATCATGATTATGGTCGTGAGTATGATGGTGATGATCGTGGTTATGGTCGTGCTCATGAGACGAGTGGTCGTGATAGCTATGGCCTTCTTTAGCTTTTGGCCTTGGTTCTGGCTCCGATTCTGGTTGAGGTTCTAAACGTTTTTTTTTTTTTCATTTTTTATTTAATCATATAATATTCTGGGTACAAAATATTTCAAAATTATATTGGCAACTTACCATTTGGAGTGGAAGCTTCTCTTGCGGTTCTTCTTAACTGAGCAAATGCTAAATTAAAAGGTAAAAACATTTTTCAATAAGTTTTTAAGCTGATAAATTATTTTTAATAGAAGTTTATTTAATATACTTAATAATATAAGTTAAAATTATAGTTTCAATAATTAATATAAAAATATAAATTTTGATAACGAAAGACAATATTTTATCTTCCCAGTCAGAACTGTATTTTTTATTTTTAAAATAACTTTGTACGAATAATTTATAATGAGCTTTAAACTTACTCGGTCTTCCACTAGTTTTTACTGATGCGCTTGTTGATGCTGTAACTTCTGGTTCATCAGTAGGTTTTGGCTTTTGCAGACGACCTCTGGTTCGGAAAAACGATGGTTTGGGCCTAGTGGAACTAGCAACAGTTGTAGTTGTTGTTGATTGTGTCGTAGGTTCTGGCAAAGGCTCTGCACTCGTCTGGGGTTCTGGTTCAGGTACAGATTTGCTACTTGATTTCTGTTCCGTATTTGGTGTAGGTTCACTCTTGGGTTCTGGTTCACTTTTTGGCTCAGGTTCACTCTTTGGTTCCGGTTCACTCTTTGGTTCCGGTTCACTCTTCGGCTCTGGTTCACTCTTTGGTTCAGGCTCGCTTTTTGGTTCAGGCTCGCTTTTTGGGTCGGGTTCACTTTTTGGTTCGGGTTCACTTTTCGGTTCGGGTTCACTTTTCGGTTCGGGTTCACTTTTCGGTTCGGGTTCACTTTTTGGTTCGGGTTCAATTTTCGGTTCCGGTTCGCTCTTTGGCTCCGGTTCGGTCTTTGGTTCTGGTTCACTTTTTGGTTCTGGTTCACTTTTAGGTTCTGGCTCGCTTTTTGGTTCCGGCTCGCTTTTTGGTTCCGGTTCACTTTTTGGCTCAGGTTCAGGCTTAGGCACTGCTGCTATAGTTTTTGCGCCTGGCAGGTCTGCAATAGCTGGGAAATTCTTGCACTCTGCAGTCAAATCTTTTGGGCGCCAACCCAATCCTAAATAACTAGTACCATTTGCTCTTAGAACAATTTCGATTTCGCCTTCTTCTCGGAATAATTTCCAATATAAGTGAAAATCCTTTGAAAGTTCTCTATATCTATGATTAGTAACATCAATTTCATTTGATTTCAACGAGGATCCTGAAAAAGATTTATAACGCATTTTAGATAATGTGTATAGTTTTACTGTTTCAAGTATCTTGTTGTACTGTAATTGTACGGAATTGAATAGTATGTTTAAGTGTTAAAACTGTTATGACTTTCACTAGATAGTAAACAAACGTAAATATTTTATTATTACATTCTATAACAAATATGATCGAATTCTATCAAGAAACTATTCTCGTACACACACTCACATCGCCGTTTCCTAAACCGTACAATAGAGTAATAGACTTGATTTATACATGTTACATAAATATGATAATATTTCTGATGGTTGAGTAATATTTTTACCCTCCATGTCAGTGACTGTTGTCAATGTATACTCAACACCGACGTGTCCGATAAAATGCTATAACCATTCCATTATTTAAAATCGTAATAGCTGTGAAATCATTTTGACTATGTTCTCGTTTAGTTTAATATTGTAGAAATCGCTTTTCCGGCACCACGAGTTATTGTAAATAAACGACCGAATGAAAATTACAAACGAATAAATGTAACTTACTTTTGGTGCACGCTGGTCCAAACCATCCTGGTTCGCAATAACACTGTTTTTTAGGGGCAAAGGTTGCTTGAATATCTACACATCTCCCTTGATCGCCGCAGTCGCCGTCGTCAATGCATTCATCTTTATATTGACATCTGGAGCCGTAGTAGAGTCTGTCGCATCGACACTTCGACAACAGATATCGTCCTTTGCCACTGCAGTCTTCCCGGTAACTTTTTTCTAATAAAGATAAAACAAATTATAACCATTGTACTCATAACGTAGAAGTAGGTAAATTAGCGATAATAATATATACATATTTTACATCTTAATTATTGATAATAACAAATATAAATAATATATATGTCTTTCTGTTAATCGTAAATTTAAATTAGTCGTATAATATATTTAATATTTATATATATATATATATATATATATATATATATATATATATATATATATATATATATATATATATATATATATTATAAATTTTATATTTATATATAAATTGATAAAGCTTATTATTATGTATTAATTATGTATTATTTATTATGTATTATTACTCATTGTTATGATAAGTATATCATAATATGGTGGGGTGGCGTTTAGAAAATGGTTTGGAACAAATTTGAATAACATTAAAAACGCAATGATTTCTAATTTTTTTCACAAGAACGTGCATCGCATGTGCGTAATACATGTAATAATTATTGTTAACAATATATGAATAGCTAATCTAAATTTAAACGTGATAGTTTATGAATTGTGTGCAAGTAGGTATGATATAGCTAACGGAATAACGACGAGCGCGGGTAGCGTAATTATTTGGTCCGTACTACTATCACAGAATAGATTAAATCAGAATGGAAACTCTTGGCCGTCCAATTTTAGTCTGCCATAATGAAAGAGCTCGACATGTTGGCCAGATAGAACGAAAAAATGTTTCTATTATATTTGTATTATTTAGATACACTGTTTATCCAAAATTTGTCAACAAACCATAAAATTTAATATTTTGTCTTGTAATAAAACTAAAAAACTGAAAGGGCTTCAGGTTTGTTGGTGAACATTACTGGTCGACCGAAGACGTGTTTGTTTACCGATTTTTTTTTATGGTTATTTCTCCGTGTATTTTGTTATTACCTACTTGATTATTGTTGTATAAACATTTTAAACAAAGTATAATATATTATCGTACAACAGCCTTTGTGGCATAAAATGCACGTCCGTGAAATTGGCTCCCTCCCACTTTGTTCTATCGACTTCAAACCTTCACTAATATTTTGGAACTAATTTGGCACTATTTGGAACAAAGTTTTCAAAATTTGGAACTTCACCCTTTTCCCGGAATAATAGATTTCTGGTTAGGGGGACAACTTCACGCAGCCCCCAATTTTGTCTTTTCGACTTCAAGCCTTCACCAATATTTTGGAACTATTTGGAACCAAGTTTTCAAAATTTGGAACTTCACCCTTTTCCCAGAATAAGAGTTTTTCGGTTGGGGGCAAGTTTAATCTTAATCTATTATCTACTCGTCGTAAAAATACTGGAGGTATATCAGTCTAAAATGTAGACTCAAAATAATAAATAAGTCACTCTAAAATAGTTAAAGGCTAAATAAATTGTTTTCTCATCTCTCTTTTAGAACGTAATTCTTTCGGTGCATCCGAATTGCATGTCGTGTGCCCTAAGTTTATTTATTACTTATAAAGACTTTATAAATAAATTAATAAAATAAAGAAAAATTCTTATTCCGGGAAGAAAGCGAAGTTCCAAATTTTGAAAACTTGGTTCCAAATTGTTCTAAATTAGTTCAAAAATATCGGTGAAGGTTTAAAGTCGATAGGACAAAGTGGGAAGACCAACTTCACGGACGTATAAAATGCTGTTTCCCTGGGTGTCTGAGTAAACGGAAGGAGACGACAAATTCCTTACTTCGAGGAGCAACTTTTTATTTCTTAAGGATAGTATTCCAGTTTTTCGTAAAATTGTTTACTTATTATAATGTTTAAAACTTTAATTTCTTCGAGCTTATGGCGATTCATAGCAGATGAATAAGCCATATAAATCGCTTGGCACCTCTCTAATATTTCTTCTATTAATCTTTTCATTTATAAGGCCATGGTATGGATCGTCATTTTTTTTATCAATTATGAATTATTATTAATTAATGCTATTATTTTAGATATATTATTTGGTTAGAAAATTGCAAATGCAAATCATTATTGCAAATTAGTCCTGTTATTTTAAACAAAAAATATAGATTTTGTTCTATGCATTTTAAAAACAAAATGTTTATTAACTATGAAAAAAATCGTTTAAAATCTGATGTCATTCCTACAATATTCCAAAATGTGGGTGAAGAGGATGCAATTGTTGAATAATTTCAATTATATGATGTATTGTATAATATAATTAGTAAATTTGTAGTATGTTTGTATATTTATTTATCTTCTTCAAGAAAAAGCTAACATTAAGCTTAGTATTAGAAAAAATATTGTATATCAGTCTATTTACTGTATTTCAAATATTTCATATTACATTTTAGGTCTACACAATACAGCGGCACAATATTTTTGGGCGGCCATAAGCGCTGTGTATTTTTCTTACCAGTATCCATTCTGATTTAATCTATTGTGTTCTACACCTACTACTATCACTACTATTACTTGCAGGTACCATGCAGGTAAAAATAAATTTTATTATAAAAATAATATTACTGTTTTTGATGTCAACGTCAGCGCACGACCAAAACTTGTAGTTGCTTCCCCATTCCAGCGCTTCTCTCAGTAATCTGATGGTACAGTCCTCGCAGACAAAGTCTCCGGGCAACTGTACTGCATACGATTGAGCTCTAAAAAATGGTGGAAAAAATAACATAAGTAAATTTAAATTTAATAAATACAAATTAGACGGTACGTAACCATATTGAAGTAATAACTAATATACAAAATGATGCTATGCTGAAAATCATACAATAGATCGTTTTCGGCGTATTGCGAAATAATAATTATCGGATACTTAAAAAACGAATCGCGTGATGCAACGATCCTGCGTGGTTCTATAGACTTTCTCTATAGTCTACTCGAATGGTGTATCAATAATAATAGAATACGCCGTAGAATAGGTTTGGATATACAACATTAATTAATTACGATTTACCGTTTGAACAAAATTAAAACGAAAAGTGCAAATAAAAAACATTATACCTGCATTATTATCAAACACACTCGTATTACCTATATTTAATCTATTATACTCTGCATACTTGTATTCGAGGTTATTACTCAATTCTGATTTCCTTATATTTAGCAAAATATTAATTTAATAATACACCGATATAACGTTAATTACTGCAGGTCTGCGTGATTATATGTAGCGAACGGATAATTGTTATATTAGAAAATTATTTGCATATGATTAATATGTATAACTAGATATTTTATAACATATATAATTATTATATTGAATGTGAAAGTATTAGAAATTTATAATTTGATAACTATTAAGTATGAATAAATCCGAGATACAACTTATTTATGATTTGGTATAGAAACGGCTATGATTGCAAATACAGTTAATATTAACATTCAATATTTACTCAATATTTACGATGTTTGAATTTATGAAAAAGTTGAAATGAAAACCCGAGCAAAGAGATTAAGTATATTTTTATAATTAAATCTTTCTCGATTAACTTTCCTTAATACTTTTCTCACATATCAATTGTGAACAGACAATTTTTTTACACAAATCTTTACAATATATCTTCGTGTTTTGGAAAATAATTAATATTTAATCAACTCGATCTTGTCATTTACGCAATACATATTTGTGAAATCAAAACGGGTGTTAAACCATACACAGCAAAAACATATTTCTAAAAAGTTTTTTTTTTTTACAATAAAATATTTTCGTTATTCAGTTATAACATATAAAATAAATGTTATAAATGTTATAGGTAATATGGAATACCAGTCAGTACACATTTGTCGGACAATTTGGTCCTGCCCGGGAAATTTGAACCTCGAATAAAAATAAATAATTACAAAGTACAAAGTATCTTGAAAAGCACGAAAACTCAACTGCTTCATCGTAGAAATTAATTATAGTTCATATATTGTCTAATTGTATCGGCATAGCTAATACTTTTTTCAATATATAGGAAAACAATAGATTTAACAAAGAATAATATAAATATTAAATAGGAAATATTAAACTGGTATTTTATACTTTGTTCCGTATTTTAATAAAATAATAATGTATTTTACAGTATATTATTATAAGTTTAACAATTATTTATTTCTTTTCGAGGTTCAAATTACTCGGGTATGACCGAATTTCCCGAGCAATGTGTACATTTTCCGGTATTCCGTATTATACATTATTGTGGTCGATAAAATACATATTGTTGTTAACATTTATGATTTCACTGCGAGTCAACTTTGATTTATTATTATAGATCTCTTTTTAAAAATATTAAAATATTAATTTAATTCATGTAAATATATATAATAATAATATTATGTTACGTCCAACATCACAACTATAATAAAATAATTGATCATATACAGATAATACGTGAAAACTGCAAAAAAAAAAAATATTTATATTATATATCATTAATATTCGTCGGTTCACAAACGAAACAGATTATCGTGATTACTAATTAAAAAAACGAATAGGCATAATATGTACAATATAAAACTGATAGTAGTTACTAACATTCGATTTCCGCGTTAAGTGTATTTCTCAACAAACAACACCTACCACTATTATTCATAGCTGAAAATCGTTTAACTTGATCGATTTCTAATGGTATAAAAATCAAAAATACTGCGAGTCTGTAAATTAATTAAAACAAAAGAAATCGTTGTGAACCCGTACAACATAATAATAATAATACGCATTCGTAGAAATTTTCGATGACGACTGATGATGATAACTAACATAAAATATTAAATTAGTCATGACCGTTAAATTAACCGTGTAAAACCGTTCTGGAAACCATTAAAATTTAAATATATTATTTTATTAAATTAGATCACGGATTTTTTTATCTTCCATTTAAACATTCCATGCGGTACAATCGAATTATTTTAGTTGATTATAGTTGTATAGTGATTATATTAAAACTGCCGATGGTTGAAACAGAATTTATTTTATTTTAATATTTTGGCTACTACACGTAGTGTTATGATGATACGCTATTACAATAGTAGACCAAAACAATATATATTTAACAGTTATGACCACGTGTATAATAAGAGCATATATCAGAATCAGAAAATATATGAAATAAACATATATATATATATAAAATAGGGATACGAATTATACCATAATATTGTTCGTTTACATGCAGCACGCTGATAATAAATTAAACTTCATAGTGATAAAATTCCATGTTTGATGGTTTATTATTTTCATAAATTGAGATCAATCAATTATCAATAATTTTTATTTATAACCAACACGCTTTATTTATGCATTGTACTATTATAATATTATATTCTATTATTGTAAGCTTGATTTGTAGCTAATTTGTGTTTACACTTTTACAGCTTATTTTATACAGTATAGGTTAGTAATAATAACCTAACCTGCAGATATTGTTTACATACAACCATCGTACACCATAAACATATACATACACTACAACCAACACTTTTACAAGTTATGTATTTTATTCATGTCTAGTCACCTGTTGTACAATTTTTGTTGACTTAATCTCATACAATAACACAAACTATAATAAATAAGGAGATTAGTATTAGTTATTATAATTCAATTGCTACAGATTTCCTTGTTATCGAAAATTCCAAGGATAACGTCGTTCCCGTCACAACTATCGATATTATTTTGTATGTTTTCGGAAGGCAAATTATTATTAATAATGGTCGTCTGCAACGACAGGACAGAAATATAGTTGAAAGTAAATGTATATTAATGTTTAGGTATTACGGGTCGGTCATTGCAATATTTTTGTAGGAACAATTTACAATAATAAAAGCGAGTAAATAATTAATTTTATTGCACCTTCACAAATTTAAATATATTTACTTTGCTCGCAAATTATTATAATTTTCGTTGAAAATGATGCTTGTGCACAGTAAGGACGATAATATACGTATCACTCGAAAGAAACAATACGCTATAATTATTTTTTTTTTTATGTCCAATAACCGTTAAAATGGTATCTATTAAATTTACTAAACATATACATGCAAATAATCAGTCAGAAAATATTTCGACATGGTTTTGTTCTCAACACTGCGTTGACTGCAATTGTGCTTTGAAAATGTCAACGTTAATAATAATTTATTTAGAGCCAATTTATTTATAAAAAGAACATTCGCTTTGTAATAAAAACCGTTATTCCGCCGTTGCTGCAGCAGTGCAATTGCGCATGGTAAAATCGAATTTGTGCCAGAGGTCCTCGTCATCAAATTAAAACGTTATGAAATTATAAACGAGAAAGATATACTTGTGTACAAAACGTACACTCATAATTAGAACGATTGTATTTCTGTAATATTGTTTTTGGAAATATTTTCTTATTGTATATTATATTATGAAAAAGATCAAATAATAAATTGATAGATATGTAAATGGAATGTTATTAACGAATACGAGTGTTAATGAAACGTTTCAAAACCAAAACAATAATATCGTAATAAAATAATATTACGTTTTATTTTCTCAGATTTTATTATTAACATGTATAGTAATGGTATAGGCATGTTTCTTAGTCATACAAATATACATAATGGTGATAATGGAAATAATTATAAAGACGTTCAAATATACTTATGCTGTAAAAAGGTAATAAAATGAGCATAGATGACGTATAATAATAAATAATTAACAAAAACGCGATTTTTTGAAAACTAAAACTCGTTTTACTATTTTTTCAGAAATCCGAATGGTCTTTTATAAGTGCGAATGTTGTCTGGTTGGTTACGATTAAAACCAAAAAGGGACAACAAGCGGCTCCTGTCGAATATAAACACAATAGATAAGAATAAAATCAAAGAGCAGCATTAACTAGTTGGTTGCCTGAAAACGATTCGTAAAAATGTTACGCGCATAATTATTAAAATAATTTAATATCGATTTTTACGCGGGAACGTCTCCAAAATGCTTGTGATGATTTATTCCAAATAATAGTTTCAATACTTACGATAGTACCGAATGTTTGGAGGAGGGGGCTTTGTGTTACATTGTTCGCCGGTTGGAGACATTACTCTACGTGTGCAGGAAGTTTTCAAAAAAATTCCTCGGACAGAAGGTGTATACGTTTCGTAGCAGTCGTTGTGTGTTGTAACACGCGCGAAAGTGTACCTATAGTGTCTACCTGGTTGCGTTTCTACTATTTTCCCATAGCCATGCGCGCGTAGTCACCACTTTAAGGTTACATTTTAATGCGTTATCGTTGCGCACATTTCGCCTTGACATCTTTAACTAGGATTGAAATCGTGAATAGTGGGAACGGCCGTCATTAAAGCACGGATTATCGACTGTTGCTGCGACAGAGCAAGAGGCAGCATGTTTATAAGTACAACTAGAGTTTATAATTTGATTAAGGGCTATAAGTACCGATATAACACAGTCCCGTAGGAGCCCTTACACCCCCACCAAATTATTTGCATTCAGACAAAATCTTTCACTACTTATTAATATAGGTTCAGTACAAATTTTAGCAAGAAGATGAAGATAGTTGAATGAAAAAGTGTGATTTTGTGAACCAAAATTTGATTAAATATATTCCTAAATAGAACGAAAGCCATAATACAATGAATAACAAGAATTGTCAATCTTAATAATTATTTCGTGTACTGAGATTATAGACGTTAATGATTAGATTCGATCTCAATTTTAAGCACGACATTTTTAGTTTCATTATTTTTAATTCGGGGGGGGGGGAGGGGGTATGAAAATATTTAGAAGGGATACGCCCTCCTAGTTGCGTCTATGAGTACGTTACGTGATAGAGAACGCAGGCCTTATCAAATAACTATTTTCGTTTATCGCGGCGGCTAGTTTTCCATGAAAAAACAAAATCCAAAAATGTCCACTTGTTCACTTGCTGCACACCGTCGATAGTCTAAAACAGGTTGGATTATGTGCGGTTAAGTTTTGGTTGTATGCCACTGTATTGCGCATATGATGGAATTCATCATACGTTACCGAAATGTAACAGTGTGTGCCTCCGCGAAGCCGATTCCGTCCGTTTTCCGTACGTTACCAATTTCGATCGTTTCTATCATTCCTAACCATCACGTAAGTTTTTTTTTAAAAAAATTACGGGTTGATAAAATACACGACACGACTCAAGTCTGCGATCCGTGGACATTTGCTTACCAACACAGGAGAAAAATTATTGTCGAAAAAAGCTAGCAATATTATAATTATATTGTCCTCTACATTCCTCTTCCCTACCTCCAGCACCACAACGAGGTCTTCGTCCGCCAAGTCCTATTCTTATGTCGATCGGTATACGAAAATGGTTAACATTAGAATACAACGTATACGTGTACGAGGTGTATTTTTTTTATTTTTTATTTTTTATTTTTAAATAGCCGAGGCGTAACAACATTGTATCAATAACGAGATTATAACATGACTAGGCGAGTCAGTGAGAAATATAGCACTTTTTTTATTGTTACATTCTTTGTTGACGGCATAATACGGCATAAAATATATTATAATAATAAACAAATGCAGCCAATAATTTAAATGTCATCGAAAATCATATGGATACCCGACAAACGATCATCACTAAATGTCAATAATAAACAACGCATGTCATAACAATGTAATGTAATATGTAATAATGTATTTTGCTGGTAATTAGTTTTTTAAGATTTTATTTATTCACTAGCATAGATTAAATAATAATGCAGTGCATTTGATAAATACTTATATTTAGGTTATATCAAGAAAATATATTCGAATTGAACAATTTCGTAACATTGGATTCGTAACATATAATATAATAGTTGTTTCATTACGTGGAAAACTGTCAATAATAGTGTCAACAACCAATTTTAATAATTTTACTTTTGTTAATTTCAAATTCATAAATAATTATAAGCTAAAGTTCTGTAAGTATACATTTCACGTTTATCTACAAATACGCGTAGTGACGACAACATAAAAGTAATTTTCAGAATTTGCCAATTGACTATAAATAAAAAACTCTCTGATACTGGATGGTTAAAAAAACATTAAGTAGATGCAATAAGCTGTTTAGTTATGAAAATATTAAAATATTTCTTTCTTTGAATTAATTTAATATGTTTTCAGAGTATTATTAATTGTGCATAGTTGAATAAATATATAAGATATCTAAAAATGTGCCTATTAGAATGTTTCTCGACTTTCTATAATATTTATCTATGCTTTATCGACAGTATACTATCCTTTGTGATGATTCATTCTGAGACAGGTATGAATAGATATATTAAATTTATAGTTACAATAAATATAGATTACACTTTTTATGGTATTATTATAAACGCAACGATCATTAAATGTATAAGTATTAATCGTATTATACTTTTAAATTGTACCTGACCACACATAATATTATAAATTTTACACGAGAATTTATTATGTAGGTTCATGATGTAACAGTAATTATGATTTTCCGATAAAGTTTGTAGCGAACTATTCGAATTTTACGTTGTTTTTTTTTTTTTTTGACAATCTACTCATGTATATCATATTATATGCATACAAATGAGATTGCTATCCAGTTATTTACCTAGGTATGTAGTCTCTGCACATATATGTTGTTTACATCATAAACATTCAGTCCTAGGAATAAACCATAAAAAAGAGCTGGTCAACAAAAATAATAAAAACAGAAAGTAAAAGTAAAGTACATGTATACACATTTATAAATTGATTTTAACTGTCGGTGATTTCGAAAATAAAATAAGAAAAATACCGGAAAAGTAATTTTGCAGACATTATCACCGTTTTACAACTCTAAACTGGAGTTGTTGAAATATTATGTTTCTATGTTATTGTGAAAACCAAGTAATCATAATTACTATGTGTTAGTCTGCAATTGAATATGCATGTATGTGACATGTTATATATCTTCGGAAAATTAGTTGCAAGATGTTGAATATTAAGTGTATTAAACTAGATTAATGTTTTGTTTTCATTTATCCTACATATATTGTATTAATGCATACCTCAATAGAGAAATCACGTAATTCGAGTTGTGATTAAACAATTATTTTTTCATCATCATTATCATTTATTATCATTAATAGTAAATAATTATAACCAACGAATGCTGTGAAAATTAAAGTTTTGTTTTATTCCTATAACATTCATTATATACACTCTGCGTTCGAAACCGATAATATAGAATTAAACGGTTGAATGTATATACAAGTTAAGCTGCCGCGGGGTAAGAATTCTCACTACCTAAGAGTTTTTTTTGGCATTATCATTGTTAAGTTCTAGTATCATGCCCAACCTTAAGATATTGACGTTGGCGTGAAACGTCTACTTTCTAAACAAGCTGTACAACAACTACTTTTACATATGTATAATTATGAATATTTTAAATACTATTTAGAATATAATGTGTTGTATTATAATAAAAATGGCTAATAGTTTAAATTCAATTTCACTAGTGTGTACGTATTCGAAAAAAAACTTTTATACTACGTTGATATGTATTATAAATAATGTTAAATTCCTTCATGCATCTAAAGTTCTTGGATGAAAAAAAAAATTTTAATAATTACGGTTAGGGTAGTTTTAAGACATTTCACGGTTATAAAACTTGTTAAATAATGTATTCAAGGACCGAAAATGTTATACATATTCAATAACGAGTCTTTCGGTCACGACTGTCCGTCTCCACTCCCTCGTTCCCATTGACGGTGCAGTGATTTCATGTATGTGGTCATCTTCTCTGCAGTCGTGCTACTGAAATAATCTAAACTATCGCTGTGTGGTAATAAGATTCTAATTACAATTTAATATTTTTTCTTTCAGACATTTTTAATACAACAACATATAAGTGAGGTTATATCACATTATATCATAATTTGCATTATGCCTTAAATTCCAGTTTAAATTTGTTCAAACAATACATTTAAATCTTATGTTTAATAACGGTAGTCAAATAGAGTATATTGATATTTTCGAATCAACAATTTAAATCAATTAATCCCTAATTAATGACTATAAATATTTAGAAATATATCAATTTTAAAAATCAAGTTGTTATACATACATAATTTTGCTGATCTATTGACTTTGTTTTGTTATTTAATGTATTCGGATTTTATGATATAATCAAAAAATGGAAATATCATGAAATCGAATTATTAGTCCATGAAAACAGTCTTAACCACATACGGACTTTGTGTGTGTGAATTATTATAAATGATATACATTTTTAACCACACTGATTTTCGTAAGCATAAGATTGATATAATTCGATGTGTATGCACACTTGTTACATATCAAGTACCAGATTTAATAAATTTTCGTTTGAATCACAAAATGTTAGTAAAATTGAATGTATATTTTGTCAATAGTTTTAGTTTCTACTCTATATACTTATAATTAATGCTACTGTTAAATTGTTTATATATATATAAAATAAATAACGTTTTTATTATTATAATTTGTACTCACGTTACATCGGTTCTTAGAAATTCCGAATCTTTTGTAACAGGCGTCAAATCCAATACGGGTCTCTGATAATTGTCTAACACTTGAAGCTTGATTCCTCCCTATAAGAATAGTAAAAAAAAAATGCATTGATTAAAAATTAATGTATCGATCATATATTTATATGATACATATGCACTATACAAAAACTTCATGATTAGCAGTTTAATTAAAAATGAATAAAAAGTTGTGTAGCAGTTTTACAACAAATAAAAGAAAATCTACGATTTATGAAAAATATAATTGGACATTTCTCACGTAAAAGTTGAATACACTTGCGAACCTTACAAGTATATAATAATATAAGCCTGTGCACATTTTCGTTTAAATGTGGCACTTTGTGATCCGAGTCAGTAACCCTATACACTCTGGTGATTCTTGGTGCTCTCGAAATTTTACCAAAGATTATATCGCGTCGCAGGAATTCTCGGAGAAAGTAATGAAATTGTAGAGAATATGATACAAGAAATTAATAATAGAAAAAAATGAAGGATATTTAACTGAAAATCCGTTAAACGACTGAAATTAAATTATATTATACATTAATGAAATAACAACTCAAGTCAATAAACACAAAAGTTATGCACACCATAGAAGTATATAATATCAGATAAAATACATTTTTACTCGAAGTTTAGTTGATTTGGTCTGATTATAAGCTGCAGTTGTTATATGTAGAATCAAACCGTTAAAATGTTAATGTACTCGTATTTTTTATCACAATTCGTCACAAAATCGTAGTAGAAACACATTTATCGTCATGATAATATGCGCGAGCCAGAAACAAAAAGTGAAACAAACCAGTAAAATGTTTTATTAATAAGGCAATAAAACACGTTTGTTCCCACCGTATACGTTTAAGGATCATGCATGTGATATATTTCATTGATACATAAGTCGGTCGTCATTTTTGGCTTGGTACAAGTTGAGTGATATTTTTTTATTTTTTTTCTCTGGCACACTTTAACATTTAAGTTGACGAATAGGAACTAACCGAATATAAAAAAAAAATTTTTTATTATTTTACATGCCAATTAACTAATATAAAAATTAATATAATAACGAACATTAACTATAAATAATAATACATAAAACGATGATGATAATGGGCATTATGACTGAGAAAAACTCAAATGTTATTCGTCCTGCTGATTAAGCAACCGAACATCACAGTAAAAACTTATTATTCGCACGAGGAAATAGTTATACTATAGTACAATATTATGTCTTGAGTTATAAGGAAAGTTTTAAAAAGACATAAAATAAATAACAATTCATTTCAGGTAAATTAAATTTCATTTTGTAGTAACTATAAATGTTATAACAACATCAAACGAGTATATTATTAAAATAATATTAATTTGTCACTATTCACAACCTAATAGATCTGAGAAATATTAAGACTAAACTACAAAATCGATCATTAATACCGAAAGTTGTGACATCGTTGAGTTGCTTAGCTGTAATTAATATCAAAACAAATTATTATTGTACTTTACTATTATCTAGTTCTCAATATTATAATAAAACATTAAATTCTAAAACAAATCATTTAATTTAATTTATTCATAATATAATATTATATTAATATAATATTATTTAATTTGTTCAATATAACAACGTGGTTCAATATCAAACATACTACTCAGCCATAAGAAAAGTTTACATCGCACTCTACAAGTCTATTAAGAAATAATATCGAATTTTGCAATAATTTAGGCAGGAGTATCCGCAATATTTTACGTAAAGACTTGAACCACAAATCCAATGTAAGAAAAATCTGCCTCAGGCAGTATATTTCGCATGAACAACATGAATATTATTTCTTATAATGTTGCTTATTTTATTAGTAATGAATAACATACACTTTACAAACAATTTATTTAAAGCTAGATGAAAAGAAATAGAAAATGAACTAAAGAAAACAAATGGGAAAATTGAAATCATTCACAAATATAATTTTCTCACTATATCTAATCCGATCACTCGCAGAGTGAATATACAATAAGAATAAATTTAACGAAAATTTGGTTTCATCTCAAAACACAGAACGACGTCGGAATATAATTAGTTACGTTTGATAATGGCGTCTGCTGTAGTTTGTTAATTCATTGGAAATACTTACGAGGACTAAATAATCAGAGTATTATCAAAATGGTTTAGCTATTTTATACTAATTCTTAAAGTTGAGTTTATGTACATGTTAACTAGATAATTATTCACAAACTGTTGTACTATTATTATTTCGAACACCTGCGCATGAAATTAAAACGCATTATACAAATTATGGTATATATTATTATTATTATTATTATTATTATTATTATTATTATTATTATTATTATTATATTATTATATATATTTATTATTATTTATTGTAGAAAATAAATCTCAGATAAATATTTTTAGGATTCAAAAATGTATAAAATATTAAATCCTAGAGAAGTGTTACTAGTGTTAGAAATTTATATAGAAATCACTGTGCGTGATCTTTCTAAATCAATTTCTAACACTAGTAACACTTCTCTAGGATTTAATATTTTATACATTTTTGAATCCTAAAAATATTTATCTGAGATTTATTTTCTAGTTATACACGCGTGTTTCCTGTGTAATCCCTCACAGCAGTATTATAGTGTCGTGTCGTACTACTGTTTTCAATCCATACGCAATTACTATTATTTAATGTAAAACCGATTTTGATTTAGAATGGGATTTCTCGAGGAAATAGAAATTATTTAAAAATTGTATATAAATTGGTTGCAATTTCTTAAGCGTATTAACCAACATAGTTTTATCGATTTTCACAATTTACAGACAACATTTCAAAATAATGTAAATAACGATGATCTGTAGGTTAACTATCAGTTAAAATTCGATATAATCCAGTGTGTAGTCATCATTTTACCTTCTAATCTCCTCCTCTACAAAAATCTGAGAATTTTTTTTAATTCTATAGATAGATTAATTATGATGTTAGTGAGGACAAGTTATTTTGAAGTTGAAAAATTAAAATTACTCCTAGCAATAAGGATATCCGTGCTTGCAGTACATATCGTATAAAAAACGTACAAATTCTGGATACCGGTAAAATCTTGAAGAAATAACGGTATAAATCTACTACGTAATCGTAATCAATTTATTCTGTCGCGCGAACGATTGGGACATCGTGATACTAGTGCTGCAGTTAACGCGCTCTCGTACATAAATAGAAAATGCACCGCGGGTCGTGCGAGCTGCAAACAATACATTAAAGTAATAATAATTATAATTTAATTTACCGCGGTAATTAATAAAATTGTCGTTCAGGAATCCTGCGCAGGCGGTTGCGCAACTAACGCGGTGGAGTTTTCGCTCACACGCTCTGCCGCCGATCGCAGACACATTTAATTATTATTATTATTATTTGGTATAAGGTCGTGATCTCTATATAATACAGCAGCAGTGCATAATACCAATAATACATATGAGTATAGCCAAATAATCATAGAGTGAGACGAGTACTTACCGAATGGGGATACGCTAGGTGCCACGTAATGTTGAACGATGACCCGGACATCAAAGAAGTCTTTACTGAGCCTGCGAACAGAAGAAAAAATGAAAACTGTTTATCATCGTGTGGTTCGTGACGAGACAATATGGCGACTAATAGAATATTATTACAATTGTTACACAACTCTGTTGCTGTGAATACAAAACGTATTCGACAACTTTTCAAACTTTAACGTTCGGTCGAATCGAGCAAAATATTAACAGCGATTAAAATATAATCCAATTAATCGTTATAAAAGCGTGCTATATAATAGTCAATAATTATTTAGTTTAGAGTATATGCTCCGATGTGTGGTTTTTTTCTAAGTTCGTTTTAAACCTTGACCATTAAAACTATTTGCTTCGATATATTATTTCACCATCTTACTAAAATCACATATTGTTGGTATTATTGCTATCATAACATAATTGGCCGCTAGACGTAATTCGGAATAACATTAAAGATAATTTAGATTCTAGATTGAATATACCTAATTAGATTAAAATAAATAAAAATGCCGACTGACATTTCAGTCGGTTTGAGCCCTTAGAAGTCCCAGTTTCACACTATGCACACAGTCAGCGTTACTATTGCATCAGAATAATGCATACATATTACGTAGTATATGAACCATGTATCGTAATCTGACGTCAATTATTAAATTTACTATCGCTACTCGCACAGTATATTTGATATCTAAATTCTTAAATGTAATAACAATTAATATAGTTGTAAAATATCGATCAAACAGTTCGTATCTATTATCATACGTGAGTGTACACTAAGAAAAAATCTGTGAGCGAATTTATAGTAGTTGTGTCGTACACGAAATAGTGATTAACAAAACATTGATGTTAAATACACAATTAAATACGTGAAAATATGGTGAGTGGCCGATTTAAGTGTAAAATTAATATTATTACCAAATGAACGTGTTTAAATGTACCGTTTAGATAAACTTAGAAACCGCAAAACTAAAGATAATAAGGATTATCATTAAGAATATTTAAGTTGTTTTGGTCAAGTATGCAAACTTAGGTTTTTAGTACTACCACAATCGATCATCAATTTGTCATTACTATATAGTCACGATAAATATTGTTAACAATACAAATTATATATGCCACGACGGAAAACAATAGTACATATTGCAACTAATAGGTTGTAAAACTAAATACACAATTACTATCGGGAACACCCGATTTTCACCGATTTATTTATGTATGTTTGGATAGTAAATAACAATAATAATATATTCTCAACAAGAACACGTATCTATTAAATTATTAAATTTTATAAATATGCATTTATTACTAAGAAAACATTTTAGAAAACATTTCCCAAACCTAACCCATAAACTTTCATTCTGAGGTATTCACGAACGTCTGATGCCGTCGAAAATTTGGTAGGTATACCATAATACAATATACAGTACCTACATTTATATAATATATATTATATACCCGCGTATTGGTATAGGTGCATTGTTATTTGGGCTAAGAAATAAAAATCGTTGCTGAAATATGTTTGCGACATGTTCCGAATGAAAAATTACAAATTTGAAAGCTAGATAAAAAGAAGGTACGAATTAGTCCGCGGTATGCGTGCGCTAACCGAGTATTATAATATAGAATCTACTAGACTCGCTCAAAATTCTAGACCACGGTCGCGTAGTACGGTCAGGGCGAAAATAAAGAAAAACTAAACATGTACAGGTATATTAACATTCGCGACACCTCGTATTTAAGTTCTCCGCACGTCGTCGACGTTCCGTGGAATGCTCACAATTTGTAGGTCGGTGCGGGCCCGTCGGTCCATACGACGTAGAATACGAATAATACAAATAATAATAATAACAATGATTATAATAATATCATTGCATTTTATTATAAACGAATTGTAATGTAAGTAATGGTTAGATGAGTGTCATTTTACACGCACACTGACGTATAAGACCTACTGACCTTTTATTTCCGTCGCCCACCGAATACGTGCGTCTAAATCTTTGCGAGCCATCGTCGTGCGTTCATTATTACTACCTGTATTATTATGCGTACATTTGTGTGTGACACGCGCTCGCGCATTCCATTGTGCGCGAACGATTTCGGAACAAAAGCTGAAGAAATGAAGTAAAAACTACGCCAATCTTCTGGGGTATAATGTGACGTAACGACGGCCGTCGAAATAACATCGTAGGTTGTATAATAATAACAATAATATACAGTATATATAAATAATAATAATCTTTGAAATCGGTATTGTTTCAAACTTCGTCGGTTTTTCACTCTGAGTATAAAGCACTGGCATAATAATAATATAATTCTGTACAATTTCAACACCATTTTGTGTAATAATGTGTACGTCACGGCGGACGTTTACCGATACGCAAACCGATATATGTAATTAAGTGCAGTAAATACAATTCCAACAAATAATAATTGTAATATATATATATGTGTGTGTGTGTGAGAAATTTATGAATAAGGTATTAATCAAACGAATTATAACTAATTAAATAGCCAATTAGTTTTCCCAATATCCTATATTCAATATTATTATAAATCAATAGTACTTTAAACAGTGTCGGATTTAAATCTCAGAAGACTGGAGTGCAAATACCAATGAAAAAAAAATTAATTTAAATACCTTAATTACTAGATAAATGTAAAAGAAAGTGAAAAAAATCACGAAACAGACAATTTCCAATTTGAGATGTAAGTTTTAGAGGCTCCTTAGAGCTTAAAGCCTCGGCGCATTGCATCCCCTGTAACCTGGCTAAATCCGTCACTGACGTTGATGCTTTATTAATTAAAACATTTTAATCACATTACCGTTGGTTTTTAGCAGTGAATTTAAGTTGGGCATATGGCATATATGGTTAACTATTTCGTTAGTCGTAAATATAATCGTAAAAGAACTCGTTCATAACTAAATCAGAGCAAGTACATTAACTATGTTTTATACATCCATAACATATTCATCATAAGTAATATATATGTGTGTGTGTGTGTGTAGCAAAGAGAAATAATTTATTAGAACCTTCAAAAATGTAACAGAATTTCAAATTTTTAAACCAATTAATTATATATATGTATATAAAGTTGTAATTGTATTACGTGTTAAGTTGTACTTCCACATCCTTCGCATAATTCATCTGTACTGCGATAAATTTGTATTTTGAATAAATTTACCCTTGCCACATGTTAAAGGCATATTATATAGGCGTAGTAACACGTTTTATTTTTTTGTTTCCTTCTGATGTTTATCGGGAAATAATAAACGTCTAGATTATTTACACATTGCAGTTTAACAGTACACATATAACATGCAGACTTTGTGGGGTATATTATATGCGATTAGCGTAGGCAGAACACGTTACACGGACAAATGTACGCGGTTTCAAGGACGGAGGAAAGAAGAGGCGTTTAGGTGCAATACGCATGTACGCGTTTTTATGATAGCAATGGACAATGTTCATAATACGCCGCTATACGTGCACCGCGATTGTACGAAAAACAATACTACAATACTATCACTAACGTTTGTTTCAAGATGAACGTACATCACATAATTCTGCTATAGCATTGTCTTGGTTATGAAATACCGGTATATTATTCTTATAACTTACAGTCCTTACGTATAATATAAAAACGAAATATTTCAAATGCATAAATTAATAAATTCAATTTCGCTCATATGTTTTCCAGACAAAACAAAACTACTAGACAATCATCCGGTAAGATATGATGTCGTCACTAAGTCGTAGCGCATACCACCTTAATGACCAAATCGGATACAACCTATACATCGACATAATTTATTTTCTCTTTCGTTTCGTAAACGACATATTTTATTGTGTTATGAACTTAATCTCGATACCTGAGAATAAAATGTAAAAAAAGTAAACCTTATATCAGCTATACCATTTCAATATAATTATTATCCAATACAATCCGACGATGTACGAACGTTCGTTCTTTACATTAATGAAAAATAGTAAGAATCAAAAAGAAAACAATTGTGTTTACAATAAATAAATATATATATATATATATATATATATATATATATATATTAATAATTGAATAATTGTGGAGACTTTTCACGAAATCGTGACGAAGAACATATTGCGTTTTTAAATAATCACTCATAGGCTCAACTAGTGTTTTACTCGTATTTTTGAAGAGGCTAAATTTTTTGTATACATTTTAATTTGTATTTTTATCTATTATGTGGAGGACATAAATATGTAGGAGAAAAGATAAATATTTGAGGGCCAAACCCCCTTAGCTTTCCCTATTTGCGCCTATTTAATCCTACATAATATTTTACAATAATATACTGAACATTAGTACATTATAGTTCCGTGCCTGATCTAATGTACTAAATTGAATATTAAAAGTAGCTCGGTGACAAAATTACACTTTCGTTGTTATATTATGAAAAAACTTAATCACCGATGAACTATGTGCTTAGTTATTAATCGCATATTTCTAATTGGGCTTCAGAAATAAACAACGTGCCTGTCATTACAACTTTAAATGATTGACGCGAGTGTAACGACCAATATACTGATATTTATTAGTAACTTAACATAAATGTTAAATCGTATTAAATGAACAAAATATACTATATTTTTTAGGTTTCACTTTTTACACTTATACTTATTCTTCGAAGTTGAATTCAGATACCTCTTATCGCATTATCGTGTTAAATCTAACACATGCTGTCTCCGATTTAATATTTACTCTCAATTATTAAGAGTGTACTCGTATGTTATAAAGTGATAAAATCAAAAAAAGGAGAAGATCAGGAGATTGGTGGGATACAGTAATCGATTGATTGATAAAAGTCAATTTTACTTATTTATTTGAAATCAATGTACCAAACTAATTTCGAACAATTATTCTATATGAAAAAAGACGGATGGATTAGTATTCATATCTGAAGAGAATTAAGATAAGTATGAGTATCTAATAATAAAGTAGGGTAACCATTTCTTACAAAAAAAAAAGTAAATATAACATTTGAGACTTTGGTTTAGTGAATTTAATATTAACTATTAAAATAAGTTAATTTATTATTCGAGTTTTTACATTTAATAGTTGTAAACAATAAAATAACTAATATGATGTGATTACAAATTGAAAATTTAACAAATTCCATAGAAATATACAATTTCATCAAAAAATAATATTAAAATGCTTAGCACATTGAGCATAAACTTCTAACTCTATGAATGATATTAGATAGTTTAATTGTTTATACTATGATTACTATTTTTAACTAAAATATTGAAAAATCTAATTTTTTAGATGTTGGTTATATTATTTACTTACAAGAATTTTTGCGAATTTCTATAATATCTATTTAATGTTATAATCAAAAATGTAAAAACACATTTTAATATAATTTTATGATTTCTAATGACTGTTATTTAATCATAACACTTGCATAATTATAATAAACATAATAATTTGTAATGAATGTATAATTAAAAAAAAAAAAAAAAAGATATTTAAAATATATACATATTCATGTCGTTAAACATATATAAAACATTAATTAGTTAGTTACATAAATACAAAATATTTCATTTAAATTATTCATCTCCAAATTCTAAAGTAATAGATATAAATGTATATGTAAACCAACCAGAATCTGATGTTAATATACTAGCTGAAGATTTCTTGTAAGAAGTGAAATTATAATTTATCGTCCACAATCACTTTAATTCATACGACGTTTAAAAAATATTTATTTTTATTCTTTGACAGTTATTAATGTAATATAGAAAAAAAACAAGAAATGTTTCGACTTACTACCTTATCGTTATGAGGTATTTCTGGTTTAAAACACATTTTGCACATACATTTTTATACACATCTTTTCTGCATATTTGTACTGTACATTTAAAAATACTTATGTAGCATTAGTACTTATTATTTAAGTGTAGTTTATTTAAATAACTCTGATTTAAATAATTTGAAAATTTGTTTTAATTTCAATAACAACTTTAAGAGATGTGATAAATTCTCTAGGTTATATACACATATTACAAATAAAACCATTTGGAAAGTATATTACTGAAAATTTTAGATCACTTAAAAGTCGACCATATATGAGATTACAATAAAAATAATATTTAAACTAATAATAATTTAAACTATATAATAGCAATTTATTTCACTGAGAAGCTTCAAAAATGCAGCAAAACTTGGAAAAAAATAGTTGGAAGAAAAGTGTCAAAGATAATATATACATTTTATAATATATAATACGCATGGAGCCCGTAAAAGAATCGACGCGAAAAGTATGCAAATAGCATATTATTATTATGGCGATGATGTATGTATAGTATTAATTTAAAAAATGTTTTTTATTAAACAATATTATACAGCAAGGAGCTACGTTTTTTAAATAAAATAAATACACACAAACACTATCGTATTTATTACGATTTTCTATATTATGAAATTACGTGTAACTGGATACTTCAGTATTTGATATATATTCTAATGAAATCAAGCCTGTTTATTTTTCAATAAAATAAGTTTACTTATGTCTCTATTTCAACGAATCACTCTACATATTAATGACGACGTTATGTATGCGAAACGCTTATATATATATATATATATACATATATATATATAATATTATATACAAGGATTTTTTGACAGTAAACTTATTAGCCCTGTTCCGCGTGAAAGTCTTAACGATACACTCGGTGTTTTCTTCGTCCGGGTGCGCCTTATTCCAAAAACAAAAATCACACACTTAAACACACACAAACACATACATACATATAATTACACACATACTCACGTCGTAGTAGTCGATGACTTTCACCGGAATAACGGCGGCAGTGTTAAGTCAATTTAATCTATAACGCGTTGCTTTCTACCGAGGGCCATACGAAAAAAAAGAAGAGTGAACACCGCAAACACGCCCTATATGTTCCCCTCGTGCTTGCGAACGCATAAGGTAAAGAATTCGGGCTCACCCTAGTACAGCACCTTATTGTTAGCGCCGGATGCAGATGACAACAACGACGAAGAAGTTTTGCCCGTATGTATTGTCCGAATGGAAACAAAAGATTTAACGTTAATTATCTTTCGCGTTGTTTTGTTATTATTTTTATAATGCGTTTGTTTTGAAGTCGGAACAAATCATGATTTTTTTTAAACTTTAAACGTGATTTTATACCTTAAACTGTGTTCGATTTGAATTTTTCGCGTATCAGACGATTGAAAAACTAATTGATTGTAAAGTTAAAGTTCGAAATATTCAATCGCTAGACAATGACTACGATGACGGTATTTCGTAACAGCATAATAAATAATTATAATGACAATATTATTATAATAATGCATCGGAGAGAGAGAAACTTGCATGTTCGCCGAAGGAGAAGACGAACCTCGACTCGTTTTGAGGGGATGGCAAGAATATATTTGGACAGAGGAGAGAAAACTCGTCGTGAACACAGTTTTACGCGTAGTATAAATATATTTATATATATATATATATGAACATATATACATATAAGAACACACATAATATTATATACACGTATAGTTTCTCCCCGCTAGCGTGCGCAACACATGCCGTCCCCTGCGTAGGTACGCGTGCCGGTCACGAGCTTGTCGTGGGATCTTCTTGCCGGCAGCCGTGAAAGTGAATATTATTATCGTTATTATTATTATTATTATTATTATTATTTTATACTTATTCGAAACCCATTGAACATACACACGAACGCGCGTCTTGTTGTATACACGACGACGGAGGCTGCAGTGATGATGGCCCTTGAAAAACGACCTGGTGGCTAATGCGTATTGACCTCTGACGCGTCTCTTAAGACACTTTGACCACAGTATCTTTACGTCTATAATATGATTGTCCTCAATGGAATTTTAAATACTTCGAGAAGTCGTCCGATAAGTTACAATCACACACGGATATAATTTCAAGTATATTCCTACCTCACTCTTTTTTGTTCATTGTAATAATATTCATGTACATTTACATCAAACATGCTGATACCTACATGTATGCATAGTACAAAAACACAGTTTATATTATTTTCTCCTTCTTAATTAAGTACTGATAATCGTTTTACATAAGAACTTTCGAGTGACCATATATACTCACATTCCTACGACGTATAAGAATTTACTTCATCATTGTTCCTAATAAATATTAATCAATCATTTTATGTGCGTTAGCACGAAAAGAAAATATTTCGAACATTTTTCTCAGTAACGCTTAATGGTTTTTAATAAAATCACTTGGTCATTATATAATTTCATTTCTTAGTGATTTTTCCTAAAAATATTATAATATTAAACTATAGAAGTCGGCTATTCTTTTCATTCTCAAAATTGAGTATCAATTAAATATAGTTTTATGTATACTTATATACCTATGTACGTCAAAAAGTAAATAACTTTGTTTTAATAAACGCGTAATTTTAAACTTTTCAATTGCAAAAATAAAACACTGATTTTCACATGAAAACGGTGGAAATACTATGTTATATAAATAAAACATTAATAGTTTTTATGTGAAATATCAGTATTGTAACAAAAGAAATTTAAGAGTATTGTTCGTTTCCCATCTTTCCTATACATATTTTTAAAATTCTAGAATGGCGACAAGTTGTTTGACAACGAACTTTTTCCAAAATTTGCACACTACTTACATGTATGGTAACATAGAAAAACAAATGAAAAACAGATTCATGATGCATATTAGGTATTTTTTTTTAAAATAATATTAAATAAAGTTTTTGATTTTATTGCACAGGTTATTGTTAACTACAGAAACCTCTAAAATTAACTTGATGACGATATACTCTAGAGAATAAAAACTTTCAATTACTATAAAATGAAATAAAACAATTTATAATAAATAAACTATCTAAACACATACATAAAATTATACATATAGATGAAATGTCTGTATTGAGATAAAAAAAACTACACCTTTTTTGTCATACATTTTTAACAGCAATATGAGTTATAAGACATCACATCGAATTACATGTATAGAGCAACATACATCATTATCATCTCACAGGGTATTCCGTGAAGATTTCTCCAGTAGTGCATATCGTTTTACCAGAACTGGTATTTGGTGACGAGAAAGTGTAACTGAAACACGGCATATCTATATTCTACATATCAGTGAAAAAAGTAAAAGAAATATACACTTCTCACTATACTGCATACTAACATATATGCGATGTTGTTAATCTAGAAATTACGATTAAACGAGATTTCAAATGTTATGCGACAGTTATCATTGATCATAGGTATATAAATATATACATATACACACACACACACACACACACACACACACACACACACACACACACACACACACATATATATATATATATATATATATATATATATATATATATATATATATATATATATATATATATATATATATATATATAACGTAGTCATTACATACTCAAATTGACAAAGTTTTGGTCTTGCTGGGTTGTGGATGTCTAAAATGAAAGCGTGTGTAAGGCGCATATATGCAGATATATTTATTCTCGAAAGATGAACGTACTTATTAACTCGTCGGATACGTTTACTGAATGAAATTATCATAATTAACATTATGCAACGTGGACGTGACTTCAAAACGGAAATAAATATTTTCATCCACACTGCACCGCGTTCAATTACAATTCAACCACGTCAAATATCATTTATGCTTTCACGAGTATCATGTTATGATAGCCAACAGTATAATTCCCGTAAATTGGTTATCATATACTCATATAACGGCTATAAAAGCCATTTCGTGTGCACATTTAAACTAGATATTCGTGCCCATGTGGTTTCGAGAATCAATCAATGGACCGGGTTGATCAACTTTACAATTCAAAACGTTTCTTACAGGCTTATAATATGTGCGCAGAACACATTTTGTGGAAAGATTATGATTATTATATCCCATATGTGGTTGCTATACCTATATGTGCGTTGAACATTGAAACCACAGTTATGGAACATTTACTAAAACGTATACTTTTATAGCGATTCGGTCTGTAAAATTTAGAACCATGAGCCGAAAGTGGTCATAAACTTTCATAAATTTATAGTCTAGTGAACGTTATAATTGAAAACTAAAATACTTTACCTAATTCTATCAAATTGATTAATATTTTAGTAATTACGTAAGACATTATAGTCAGAATTATTGCAAACATTTCAGACAAAATAATGAAGATTATTTAAAAATGTAAATTCTTCACATCATTTAGAAAATAAAAAATAATAATATTGTGAAGAATATATGTAATGTTATGATGTATACACATTTAAAATGTTAATATTAATGTTGTAACAAAAAAAAGAGAGTATAAATAAATATGAAGTAGACCAATAGAAAACAGATAAAAATAAAAAGGAAAGGGAAAAATTACTAAATGCATATTTTGTATAGGCTGTTGGTTCTCTCAAGAGAACATAATTTCGTTCTCAATGTGTTCTGATATTTAAAAGAGCATATATTGTATTGAAAATACGTTATTGTCGAATGAAGCATTACTTTTGGCCACTTGAATCTATATACGCAGACTTAATGTTTGTTCAATTCCTTTCGCTTCTCACGATTAAACACTTATGGGAAAACTTCACGAGCCGTGGTTAGTTGTGGTTTTCACGTACACGTCTTCAGGTCGTATAAAACGATTTGAATAATGGTACTGTTATTATGTTGTACAGGAATACTAGATCAATATTTTAAGGTACAAGATAATGTTTATAGTGCATGATTCACATTCAAATGTATATACAATATAATATAGTTCCTAATAATTTAGGCGGTAAACAAACGGGCGGAGTCCTCTAGAGATTGTTTTACTTTCAATTTTAATACACACGTTCTTTGCATTCTTCCGTTCAAGGTTGTTGTATTTTAAATATAGTAAAACTCTTCTGGCAAACGACCAATCTTAGAATTTGCATCATACACAAACATAATCTTCGTTATAATCTATATATACATATATTATTAATGTATATAGAATAAAAACTGATTAAACACTGCAAATATGTCATTAAATATAGTGACCCAATACATTATTATGTTATAGTAGAATAACATTTTATGTTGGGTTTAAATACAAACTTTATGTTGAAATGTAATATTTGACATGATAAAAGAAAATAATATAAGTCTAATTAAATACCAATACGGAAATACACTAAATTCGATATACGAGACATTATTATGTTATAGTAGAATAACATTTTATGTTGGGTTTAAATACAAACTTTATGTTGAAATGTAATATTTGACATGATAAAGGAAAATAATATAAGTCTAATTAAATACCAATACGGAAATACACTAAATTCGATATACGAGGACGAGGGAAGTCCGCAGTAATGAATGTTATTCGAGGTCAACCAATAAATCCTTGAACACAAAAATAAATAAATACAACTTTCTATTGACACAAACCGATACGGAGAAACTTTCAGTTTCATCTCGCATAATATCTTTAACTTGATTTTTTTTCGATACGTCGTCGTGAAGATAATACATTTATGGCTATAATAAACATTTCATAATTACATAAATAATTTAATCTCTCAGGAAAAATGTTTAATAAATCTTGGGTTAACGAATAAAATAAAAAAAACATACTGTTCACATGAGATTAATTTCCAAACAAACCGGGTTCATTTGAAATACCTTATAGATTCAAGGAGAGAGGGGAGAAGTGGCTAAACGGGATTCCTATACCTAGCATCACCACGAACGATCTACTACTTCTTCTAAACGAACAAGGAGTGCCTAACGTTCATTACGTATAATATTCACGCGTAGCTACGTACAGAAAATAGGTGTTGGAATATTATTTCTTTGAATTGTTGCAGATAGCTACAGCAGGTGGGCTGTATATTCGACCAATGACGTGCGGTTGTGTAACACCTGTAGCAGTCAAATCACTATTATACCAATGCCTATATTTTTTTTTTCACTTTTTTCCATTGCAACATTATATATTTTGTGGTATACGTCGACCGATTGTATATGGTAAAAAATTGCATTTGGTTTTTTATTTCTTTCGTGTACAAAATCGTAATAATCATTTTTTGATAAATTTCAAAATATTATACCAAAAACACACGTCTGATAATATCCCGTTCAATAACCCAAGGATCATATCACTGATAAATTCAAAACACGAAGTCCTAATAATATTCATTCATTTACAGGTATACACATATATAATCATATATGCATTAAAAAAAAAGTGTTACGTGCATCTATCTACACAATATGAATATATTTTATATGATTTGAATGTTACGTAATGGACATTACATAGTACTGAAACTATTTAGTGACTACTTTTCGTATCATTTTATTATCAGATCAAAGAGTTGGTTATACATTAGTCCACACATTAATCTAATACATTTTATTAAGTACAATATATTAATAATAATATATTTACTTCTATTGACATTGTGCAGTAAATCGAAATAAAATTCTAATCATCTTATATTATTCCACTAACGATTTCCTCTATGTTATTCTGCTTTGTCATGAATACTGTTATGTTCTTTATGTTAATTGCATTCATTTGACAATGAGTAAGTACAATGAGTTACATCCGCATAAACTATTCATAATAAAAATATTAAGCGAATTTATTGATTTTCAATTGAAAATACATACTTGAGTAAGCAATCCGAACATACAATTTAATGGTAATAGGTAATTTAAAATTCTTACCAAGATTAACGTGAAAAATATTATAAATTAAATCAACTATATTTTTTATGAGTAGGCTTCTCGTAGTATTACATTTTTATTATTACAAATAACCGCGGGTGTTTAATTGTAGTTGATTACACGAAGTGTTAACTTCAAAGAAATAGTCTATCCATGCTCGTATTCCTACAAAGTAATTCGTACCTATCTATTATAATTGTTTATTTATATACACACAACAGTATACTAACAGTACACTGTTTTTGAATTGATTAATCCAATTGTATTGTTGTTATTATTATTAAAGCTTAAAAACATGTGTGTCCTTCGGCCGACCTGCCCGATGCATTACTCCCTTAGGATATATTAAAATCTCATCTGCCTACATCTATAGACCTTTTGTGCAAGAACTGGTGTTCTAAAACGAAATTAGTTATTTTACAGCAGTATAAACCACTTTGTTTTGTTATGATGACTTTTCAAACAATTACTATCGTCAAAACATTTTATGAAAATAAAAAATAAACTTTACAACACAATGGTCGGTAGTTCCTATTGTTTGTTATACGAGTACGTATATGCACAAGACAGGCAGCTGATGGTATCGATTCGATACTATTAGATGAACTATAAACGTGAAGAAATTTGAAAAGAAACACTGACAACAACAAGTGTGTATAACTGTCAGTATGTATAAATTTACTGGCCAATATATTAATAACTTATTATAATCATCAACATAGTTATACGAGTTTAAGAACTCACCTTTAGGCATGCCACAAGGACCGGGCGTTCTGCTCGTATCCAGGAAGTCCAGGTCATATGTTCGGGCTGGTGGAAACGTAAGTGCCACGTGGCTTGTGGTCCTGTACACTAGACAAGCCACAACAGCCAATAACAATTCCCATGATTTAGATTTCATGATGAATGTATAGAACCGTACTCAAACTGTTCTAAAATCCATTTCGTACCATCTACAAAAAACATTCAAAATAAACCTCATTAAGTATTATAAATAATAAAATTCTTAGTATGATTTAAATAGTAGTTTTAGGGGTTTCATCATTGTTATTAGACTTACGGTTATTTCATTACACAAAAAAGATACTTTAATAATAAATTAAGAGCTACAAGGAAAAACAATAATAGTCAGAGAAAGAAAAAAAATCTGATAGTATCACTTTGATATTTATTTAAAAAAAGTAAATTTAATTATTTTATTAGTCTTATTAAAAATGAGTTGTACATCCACAATATATTTTGGAATTATTTTGCATTTAAACTATTAGTTTTTTGAGTTTTGAACTTTAAAACTACAATACTAAATAGTTAGAAACATTGAATATCATCGTTCTTCCTCATATCTCTTTAAATAATAAAACCATTTCACTTTGGAAAATTATCTATCAAACGTACATGATAAAAGTAATTTCATAAAAAGTTGAATAATGTTTTTTAAATAAATAGTTTTAACAATAATAAGACCAATGATTCTCTTAAACCCCACTCTTAAGTTTAAATTAGTCTTTGGGATCATCGTTGACATCAAAACTACCAAAACATTAGCTAAAATTTTAATTTAACACCACATAAATCATAGTATTTATTTCTTACTATGAAAAATAAATTAAAACAGTTTTTATGCTGTAAATGGTACCGTATAGAATATCTTTCGAAATTACAAAATCCACGATTATGACATTCATTAAAATAATTGAGAATACTGAATGAGTGTATCATTGAGCTACACGTGACACATTTACCAATAAGTTTCATAACTGATAAGTTGAATTAATTTTAATGTAAAAACACCTACTTTGAAATAACACATATTCAAAATTTGCATTATCAAAAAAAAAACATATATTAACAAATATTATAACATCTATTATTAAAATCTATTAAATTATTATAATATATCCTTAACATCAAAGAACGAATTTTATCAATTTAACAACTTATTTTAGTTACAGTTCAGCATTAACTCTAAATAGACTAAGGAATGTTTCCATTAAATAAGAAAAAGCAAATCGGTATAAAATATATAAATTAGAATATATGTTAAATGTAATGTTACAATTTTTTAGTCTGTACCTATCTGTATAAATATGAATACACCTAAACTGATTTTAATTTTGATGTAAAAAAGATTTATTATAGTAGCTGATAACATTATTCATTAAATTACTGAAGTGAATAACGAATCATTTCTTAGTATCAACATGAACATGGACAATATCAAATTGACTAATATTTAAAAAATACTTTATCCGTTTACTTTTTTTTATATTTATAAAAAATAATTGATACTTTATTATACAATACAGTCAGATACATAGCTAGTAGGTAAGGTTATGTAAACTGATAATATTTAATTAACGAGTAATTCTAAATTTAATAAAATAATTAAACATTATAAAGTATAAGAATTGAAATAAACGTTTAGATTAACTCTTTTTAATTCTATAAATATTATTTATATAAAAAAAATTTGTAGAGACACATTCTTAACCAGTTACTAATTATATTTATATATTTGATTGGTTGAAAATCACACGTATTTTTTGTATCAATATTCAACTTAGGTGTTGTTATTATTTTTAATTTAATCATGTATTTGAATAAATATGAATTCACTCACGTAATTATGATAGATTTATTCGTTTTTATTGTCAGACTTCATTCACTAATATTGCAAAAATGTATAACTTTATGGTGTTCATATTGTTATATAATACATATAATACATTAAATCATCTTAATAATAGTACTAACGGGTCACTTTAATAAAAGGACTTTAATAAAAGGTGAAAGTTTGATAATTTTTCTAAAATATTACTTTGCGGATTTACTTGTTAGATATGTTATAATAGATTGACGAGTCTCAAAATGATCAAATTAATGTCTTACATGCAATATAAAATTAAAAGTAACAGTAACATGTACATTTTCTCTACAAATTTAACAACACGGAGCAATAATATTATTTGGGTATAATTATATTTTTTTATTGTATCCTATTGACCAAAACATCAAGAAATTAACAATTTTTCAAATGATTCAATTTTGTAACCTATTAGAATATTTATCACCCAGTTATATATACTAGATTATATTATACATAAAGAGGTATAAAAATTAATTTATTACTTGAAGTATTAGTATTCTATGAGCTCGATTCAAATTTATAATAAGAATTAAACTATATATTTTCTATATTGATACATAATCAAATATACCAGCGGTATCTTTTAGATTATAACTACTTTTATGGTCATTGGATTAGACAGATTTGTAAGAGTTTATTTAAAGTTACACTAAGTGCACACAGAGTTGTACCATCTCGTTGAATTTTGTTTAGAAGAAAAATTTTAACAATAAATACGTCTAAATCATAATTGTTGACAAATACCCACATTAGGGATGCATTTAAATAATATATACCTATTTCATATTCTAAATTAATGTTGTATACATCAAGGTTGGTAATGTATATATAGGTACGCGTGTAAAATGTTTTATATGTTATACGTATAATATTCCGTGTACAACGTATAATATGTTATGTTTTTGAAATTCACTCTTAGAAAATTTAAAATATTAAGATTTTTATTTTGATACTTGGTAAAAATATATAAGGTAGTTAATAATTATATATATTAAATAAATTACAAAAAAATATTTTTGTTCGCAATTTACTTTTCATTTTTTCTAATCATATAATTATAAAAAAATGCTATAGGTATAGAATATAATACATATATTATTACAATGATTACAATGATATCAAATAAAGTCTAAATCTTACCAAAAATATTGAAAATTGTATAAATATCACAAGTACAGTGAATTTATTATAAATACGTCCATAATAAGATAATGATAATTATCAATAATAAATTAATAGTTCCACATTGTCTATTTATAATTTATACTTACTTTTTTTTATAGTTAGTGTAAATTATAAATGTATTTTTGTTTATAAGTGATTTTATTTTTATACGGTATAAGACGTATACGTCTATAATATATATATATTATGATGTGATATATACTTTATGTTCATATTATGCGTGTTTTATACTAAACCGTATTATACGTTTCAACCCTGGTATACATAGTATTTATATATAACCGAGAAACAAATCCAACTGAAAAAGGGTTGACAACCTTGAAAGTGCACTAACCCATAGATGTAATAATATTATAATTAAAATTATACGCTAGGTGTTTTTATTATTCATCTCGCAGTGTCATCTAAATAATTACTTGATTCATTTTTTACGCCTGATATTTTCACGTAGTTACCTTATACTTCTTTTGAGCCGTATAAAAATGTTAATTATCACACGTTGAACATGTACAAAACTGTATATAGATAGGTGTACATTTTTTTACATAATAGTTCGATTTATATATAAAAAAAATTGTCTACAGTAAACAAAATATAACTAATTAAATATAATTGATTTCAAATAATTAATGTTATTGTAAAAGAAATCGAAATCTTTAATTTTATTTTAAGCATACGGAAGCATACGGTTAATGGAGTCAAAACGACTATAATTTTGGTAATGATGGGGAATATAAAACAGAACTTTATTTCTAGAATCAAAAGTTGGAACATTAAAGTATATTCCTTCTAATAGTTTAGAGCAATCAATGTTATTAGGGTTAACAAGATTGTAGATAAAACAAAAAACGAAAGATTTTCATTCGTTAATAAAGGATCAATGTCTAATATTAACTTAAATAATGAGTTCGTAATACATATGTAGATATAATAGCCTAAAATGTTCTTAAGTGTCTTTTTTTTTATTTCGTAATTATTGTTGTATATGATGGCCAAATCGTTTCCTAGTCACTTGCATTGATTGACCACGTGCGAGCGCTAGATGGGCGTACACGTATTTGTGTTTATATTCATATGATTGCGTGAGTGTGAATGTATATATGCGCATGTATATGATGAATATCTTCTCGTAGAATGCGATGGAATGTGGACTTGTGTCGTCACCAATAATGATGATAATATTTTTCTGGGACACAGCAAAGTAGCTAAATTTTTCGCAATAGTGAACACCATTACATTTTAAGTATACCGCAGAATTTTATAATATATATAAAAATCTACGCAAGTATGCACTTAGTACACATATCATTTATTAACTAACAAGACCCCGGAGGTATCGCTGTAACAATTCTTATGCGCGCCTTAAATCGTTTGCCAAACGACTTTCAACGGTATAATATGCGACATGTGTGTTTACAAGATCTAACATTGAAATTACGTGAAGAAAGACAACCACATGTATTATAAGATAAATATAAATATGTATCTATATAGCACTATGTATCAATATAATCAAAATAATAAATTATTGTAGATCAGACCTATAAATGCGGCATCTTGCGTTAAAGTCACTGTACAGAGCATGTATCGTCGATCGCCCTGCGGTATACCAAATATAATTTACAAAAAGTCTCTTAATAATAGTATTTTTTCTATTACTATTTTAATTTGTATGAGTATTTGTGAATTATTATTTCAATACAATATAAAGTAATTTAGTTTTAAAATACATTAATGAAACAATAGAAATTAGATGAGCTAATATACGAAGAAAATATAAAACAAGTATATTGAACAAAATATATTACCTATCATTTAGTTTAATTTGAATTTAATTTTTTTTTGTTATAGTATAAAATAATAGTTTCTATTTGAAAAATAAAGACTTTTAAAATACTTATTATGAATTATATAGAATATCTAAATTTATATTTATAAATGTATGTACAAATAATTAATAATTTTCATATTTTCAAATTTGATATTTGAATTACATAGTAGAAGACACACTTGTAACATTTATATTTCAAAAATTCTAATTTTATAAAACATATACAATACAATAAATTTAAAAAGAAAATAACATCGTTTATACTACTGCCATATAAAGCAATATAAGACTATCACGAGTAAAATAACATTATAAAAAATTATTTTATGTTATTTGAAAATAAATAATAACAACATGGTGATCTGATGCAAGCAAAAATATTATACATGTTTTTCTTAATCTCCATGCACACGCATCGAAATGATTGTACTCAACAAGTTGTCAACCGGCATACAATTATGTTCAATTTGCAAACTCACGACAACCGGTTTTGCCTCCGTCGTTGAGATGAATCCATAACATAAACTGAATAATATACTATATCGCTCATTCAATGGTCAGTTCATTGCGATATCTACGTGTTATAGTATATCACATGTTATGTTATATACCGTTATATTCTTAACCGTATATTGATGATCTAACTTTGCAGACACAATGTGTAATATCTTCAGAAAATTATTTAAAAAGTGTACTATTTTAAAAATATTGAATTAAAACCAGACACGAATAACGAAACACTGAAAATATCAACACTATCAAATACATAGCAAACTGTAATTTATTTCACGTACAATATATATTATAACTTAAGTGAGTACATTTAATGGTAAGCATATACTATATTTCTATTTTTGTATTTATTACATATTTTCGCAGATTTAATGTTTAATTGCTCTTAACTATCAATTCGTTATACTTATATATTAATATATATTATATACTATTACTTCAGACATAAACTCTACACTTTCATTAAGATTTTATTACATTGTATACATTTATATATTGGTGGTAAACATACATTTGTTGAGGTCTATGGTTTAATATTAATATCGGATAATGTCAATCGTAACTAGTCATGTATGAACTATAAATATTTATTAAAAATTAGAATTGAATAAGTTGGTAAATGTTTAACTAACAGTCCAACTCATGTTTCACCATAATCCATATTAATTAATTATTAAACGTTATATAATTCATTACATAAGTTTAATGAAGTTACATTTTTATATAATGCCTTGAATATTGTTTTAAAAATATTATACATAAATATACTTATCAGCAGCTGTTAATAAATACTTGCACAACAGTTTTAAAATGAATCGTGTACATATATAAATATGTCTTAATAGTCTTAATACAATTTATTAATTAATGTTAGTATTCATATTTTACGTAATCGATATCTTCGGTAATATGGTAGTTATAACCATGTCATCAAACATTTCAACTGTTTTTCGCTGCAGATTTCAGTAAAATCACCTAAGTATGATTTTGACCGTTTTTAGTGATGAAATTTTACGAGTACATACATTTACATACAAAACTATAATAAACATGACGAGTATAAAATAAAAATAAATCTAAATCTTGTCAGAGTCTTGTTAAAAACACCGAGTAGATTGGTAGGAAACAAACATGATGATGATAAATTCATGGAAGTATGTATTAATAATAACAAAAACTAGCTCATGTATAAGTAGATATAATAGTTTTTTGTAAAATAAAAATGTGTCGTGTTGTGATTGCATTATCAATAGCCAAAGAAAATCATATGAAATGTATACGTTGCTATTGCTTACAAAAAAGACAGTTGTTAAGACATGGTCATGACATGATTTTTTTTTGTTCTTCTTATTACAATCGTAAATTTAAGGTTATTTGCATGTCACGATCTTTTTTAAATAAACATTTATTACTATTGAGTTACATTATATATTATTAAAATTCAACAAAATCTTTGTAATTTTGCTAGGTAACAGAACATATATTGAGCATTATAAAAATGAAAGTATAATAATTTATACAATTATTCTAGAATAACATAAATATAATTTTAACTAAAAAAATACATCGCACATAGTGTTAATATTAAAAATACAAGTATTTATTTAGAATTATACGTTTTAGGAAAGAAAAATATATCATTATTTTAACGATTACAAAGTTATATTAATTTAGAAATTTTTATATAACCGGAGATATAAATGTATAGCTTATACACTATATATATATTATATTATACCTTACACTACAATACTGATTGCTATAGGGCCTATAGTATAGGCTATAGCCGTTTAAGTAAATACTATTTTTTTTTTTTTTTTAATAAACCGAGGATCGGGTGGGTACCGTTTTCACATTACTACCACCCGGCCCAGTAAATACTATTTATTATTGACTATCAAAACGTATTGCCCAAATATATGTCAGTTTTATATTTGTATTGTGAATTTCAATAATATTTTTTAAAACAAAAAATTTTTTTTTATTAATGTGCATCATGCATCATATTCTGTGTTTATTACGTATATTAATTATATTACTCTGATTTATAATATTTTCCTATTTTTCGAAGTAACAAAAATATGAAAGAAAAGAAAAACCATATTTGTCAACTTGGCCACAACTCACAAGTTATACTACTTGAGTACTTATTATATAGTTTGGTAAATATGTGATTAAATAAAATTTGGTTTAGGAAATAATGGTAGAGCTTAGTTTACTATCATATACACTGATTTATTGACCATATTTTATACGTCATATGATTACGTCTATATGTATACATATGCATACAAGTATGACCGTTATACTTTTAATAGTGTCATAACATATTATGAAATATATTATGATTATCCGTCATTATTTTAAAATTTTTAATAATTCAGTAAATTCAGTAAAAACTTTCTTGTTTAATTTAAATTGAATGCATTATACTTAAATACAATATTATAGGTTGTAACTAAACAAGTTAATTCATTATATAGCTATATGAAAATTGTTCGGCTATCGTGTAAAAATCTATAAAATGTGGTATCTTTATAATAGGTATAAGAATAAACAAAATAAATATATATATATATCTGTAACAATTATATATAATTATATATATATATTAGAAAAAAAGTCGATAAAAATATATAACATCGCAAAAGTGTAAATATACATAAATCTGATAATACAATTATTGCACACACATAAAATAATATTTAATTTTATTACATTAATTCCTTAAAATTAAACTTTAAGTCAGAAATCAAACTGCACAATGATTTACTGAACTTCTTTTAAATTTTTTTAAATTTTAGAGACTAGGAACACTTTAGCATCCCTATTATTATTTCAATTTTCATGTGCATAATATTTATTTCCATTAAATTGTGTATTTAAATATGTTTCATGTGACGTAAACGTGCGTGCTTTAAACACGTCCAAACTGTCCTATACGTGACTATGACTATGACTTGATCTAAGCAAAAGAAAAAAAAAACTGAATACGAAGAAACAAAAACAGTTATGTTAAGGCAAAAAAACCTGTCAATATAGTTGGATACGGATGTAAAAAAATGGTATTAAAAGTGGATGGAAACAATTCAACAGTAGATATATTACACACATATATAGTATAATACTTGTATGTTGCTGTTCATATTACCGTTGCGTTTTTCATATAGGTTGTAAAAGCTTATAAGAAAGATTTTATGTGGTCGATTATAATTGCATCACTTTGTTCTCCAATGAGTGTTAACGTATTATAAATGTAGCTTAGTAAGGGAAAAATAGATTTGAGCCGATTACTTGCACCACATATAACGGTTATATAGATCGATAAAGAAATTATTTGCCGTTTATCGCAGGATACGTATAACAGCTAACTAGGTTTCTACGTATTATAATTGTTTTACATTTCAAAATATATCAAACTATATTACGTTTAATACTTAACCAGTCGATATACTTGTATACTGTGTATATGTAGAAAGTCTACGGGAATCTCTAATTATAGGAAACCAGATTTTCTTCTTCGCTATCTTCCCGCATTCCCCTGATTTACGTACAACATTAAATTCCATTAGTAGACACCCTTTATCCCACAAGAGAGACGGATCGAGTGTAATAATATTTTGACAGTTATCTCTAATAGGAGGTATACATAATTAGATATTATTTTGCATTCATGACGAATTTATTGTTTACGGTTTGGAAATAATTACACATATTTCCATTCAATTTAACCTTGTTGTAAACATGACGATTATAAGATTCAATGGAACGCGATTTCAACATGTTAACACGTAATTTTATAATTGAAACCTATAAAATTACTGTTAAGACACATATGTGCAAATGGTGTTGTTGAGTGCAAAAGTAAATTTTATAACACAATATTAAAATCTCTTTAAGTTAGTTCAGAGGTTAGTTTATTAGTCAGAACAAGATGTTTCAAATCCAAGACTAATCATATGGGTACATAGCAGTTTTGGAAATACAAATCTTAAATGTTAAAATTAATACTCGTGCTCAAATAAATCGAAAATGCATTACGTATTGATATATGTTTGGATTAGTGATAACTTATATTTATTCATATGAAATTACATAAAATTTAAGACGGAAAAGATAATATAATGTAAATATCTTACAATTAGTTCGATTGAATGTAAGATGTGGAAGAATGTTTTAAAACATATATAAAAATATGATATGTGTAGAATCACAAAATAATATGATTATATAATGTTATATAATTATAAACGAGACATTGTTTTGTTTTGAGTAACGAAAAATGTGATCAAGATAAATATATAGTATAATGTTATCTGTAAAATCATCGAGTGGTGTTTGAAAACGATTCGCTTAACGTCGAAAGAACACTAAAAAGATGTACTTATGCACACCGGGGGTGGTTTTTAGTGGTACGCAGCTACCCTACAGTAGAAAATAACAACGGAAACAGGTAATAAAAATATAACAATAGAAGTTACGCGTCGGAGACTATAGACGGGTTGCTTCGGTTAGTTCACAATTCACCGGGTAATATGCCGATGGAGTTGTTATCTTACCTGTTTCGTGATGTGTAATGTGTTCCTACTACAGTGTGGAAGGTGCGTCAATGAGCGCGACGGTAAATCCTGTGTAAGTCGTTTCTCTTCAAACACTAATTTACGTAATGCAATACGACCGAATTGTGAAACGAATTAATTGTCAACAGAGAGAAAGAAAATTAGAAAAAAAAAAAAAAATTAACGGTTCGCGATAAAAGGCACTCGGGTTTTTTTTCTGTATACTTTTTACGCGGGCGCACACTGTCCGCGGTTCGAAGGCAACGAAGGGTATGACGAAAACGATAAAAAACGAAAACAACTAACCGCGACGAAACGTACGAACGATCTGACAACACGGACCAGACTGCAGTAGTGGTTTCCCGGTATCTCTCGACTCGGTCTCTTGACGTCGGCGGCGGCGGTGGCGGCGGCATGTCGTTCCTTCCCTAAAGACATGAGTCTCGCACCGTAGAAAACACGGTGCGCATGCGTGGCAACAATCGCGGTCTGACGGTGTTCACTCCAAACCCGTACAACCTAACCGGACTGTGGTCGTAGTCACACGTTGTAACGCGCCCTACGCCGGTTTTAACGTCAAAGCGTCATATCCAGACTAGAGTCAGGCAAAACACCGAGTATTTCCAACATTCTTATCTCTGAAATATCCAAATAGTATTCGAATAAAAAATCATTTCAAAATAAGGGATACGATCGACAATGATGTTCCTAAGGGATTTTATATCTAACGATATTTCGAACAAATTTGACAAACAGTCAGTTTATCGGTTCAGTCGAATCTGTCAAAATGCGTTTTGGTGCCTTAAAGTCTGCGAGAAGTTTCAGTAATATTTAATAGTTATGATCTTTCGATCGTACTGTAAATATATTACAGTATATAACTGTCCAAAAGCTATCATTATAATAATGATATAAAAATTGAATCAGAACTTATATAGTTGGAGGGGTTAAGACTTTTGTCTGTCCTCTGAAGTACACCTGAAATCATTCTCGCTTCCAACATCATCCCCTGACCGGGGTTGGGAGGACATTAATGGAATTGCTCAGTATTGATATTGGTCGAAAAATATTATCGATTACGTTGTATATACATAATAGTAATTAGTGCATGTTTTTTATTTTCATGTACAGGAATTTATAGTAGGTATATACTAATAATGATCATCTATAATGATGTTTCGGATACTAATGTACTGCAATCGTGTAAGCAACATATTATTCTGCGCTCCTTTCAAAACAAACTAAAACTGTTCGAAAATCTGCCACTGCAGATCGTTTCGTACCGATGGTGTGTACGCAGCTGGACCACGGTCACTATTAGGCACGTCGTATTATTATTACTGTTATTATTGTTGTTGTTGTTGTATAGAAGTAACGTATACGCATCAGGTACGTATATAAACAACAACAGAATACCGAAGACAAGATATACCCGACGAAGGACGTTGCTCTTGCTGGCATCACTTTGCCCGCGGACGACTACATACACTACACGCGACGACAACGTATAGAGTACGTCTGCACTCGAGTCTCGGACGCCTGCCCACCCTCCCGTTGAGTGTCTGCACGTACCTATAATATGTGTGTATAAAGCACACGGTAACATTATTGTCATATCATATACAATACAGCCGTAATAGTAGCTTATAAAAACCATGATAATAATAATAATAATAATAATAATAATAATAATAATAATAATCGTAATATAATAACGCGTGTGTGCGTGTGTAATCGTCGACGGTCATTCTTCTCCTTAGACTCTCGTATGATACGCCTAGCACACACGTATACACAGTGTATACGCATAAACCGTACGCGCCCGCCGTCGACTATATACAATATTATATATATATAAACGATATAAACAAAGCTTTTTTAGTCTTTGAATAATTTCCATTTTCTCTGCCTTACTCTCCATCTGCTCGTCTGTCTCCCCGATCTCCTTTTCTCGGTGTATTATATTGTTCTTTTTTCTTTTTCTTTTTTTTTTCTTTTTTTTTCTTATACGTACGCTTATACAAAACGACCGTGTCCGTGCTGCGTGCGTATAATATAATATAATAACACAAATGATGCGCGCTCGGTTATAGTGGTCAACGGTCTTCGCGCCTGAGCGGGTTACCGGCGGCTACGATGTCACATTGTTGTTGCCCGCGAGTCCCCTTCGTACCGCCACTACATAGTATTATTACACCGACCAGGCATTTGAGTTTTTTTCCGGCCACTGGAGAGATCAGACTCGTTTCCTTTTTAACGTCGTCCTCATCATCGTCCTGTTCGCGTCGTTTATACATCACATCCTGCCGACGCACGTTTCAATATCGTTATTAGTATTACTATTAATAGACCTTGGTCGGTTAGTTTAAAATACGATATAGTTAATATTATAAGCATACGATTCGACCTAGTCCATAAACTAGTTTTCTAAATAAGCTTATTTCGTTCGTGTTTAAATTGACCAAAAAGTTCAGTTTTTTTTTTTTTTTTTTTTTTTATTAAATAACTCTCGTTGGTCATACATTGAATGCTTGTACTGCTATCCATAATTTAAAATAAAAGTGATTCACGTAAAATAAAGATAAGGAAATAAAAATTTAACATTTGAACGAATAAAAATATACGCATAATATTGCAAAATTAATTCTCTAGACTCTTACATTCTAGCAAAATCGGATAGGCATTTAGTATTTTTGTATCATTGGACCGATAAATCCATATAAGTATTCATGTTAATATTCATTATTTTCTATAGTTATAGATTTCCAACTTAATATTTAAATTTCAAAGTGAAACGAAGAATTCAAATTCATGTAAAATATAAATACAATTCATAACAAATTTAACTCGTTCGTGTCTTGTTCGCAGTTTTTGAACTAAGAACGAATAAACTAGATAATTTAAAATTGTTCTTTCCAAGGTCTGATTATTATGCATAGGTAAGCATATTATATATAGAACCTCTAAATAGAATTATTAAACCGATTGTAAATGGCTGTGGTGTCTATTTTTATTTGTTTACTTGTTAATCAAAATTTAACCCAATTTGCAGACCGGTGCAATTTGATTTGTGTGTTTTCATCGGGTCACTCTTTGTGTGTTTTTTATTTCCAAATGAGTCAAATCAATGATAATCACCTACTACTTATTTATCTAATTTAATTTTTCGTTGCTTCTTCCAAACTTAGTCGCTGTCTTTATTTCGTTATTCGACTGGCAGTACCATTCGAGGATCACTGGCTTAACATGGTGGTCTTATTTTTTGTTGTATTTGATTAAGCATCTATTATAACTATATTTTTGTATTGACACAACTAAAGCAAAAATTATAGTTATTTTACAATAAAATTATAAATAAGATATAGATTTCAACAATAAAATTGCGTTTTAACATGAATACCTATGTGATTTTCTTCAACTCTATTCTGGTAACAAAAGCTTGTAAAGCTATTTATTTATTTTTGATTTTTGAGGGTTTTTTATTTTCTTAGAGTAATATTTCACATAATTTTAAATATTTTTTATTTTATAAAATAATAAAAATTAAATACAAATTAGTAAATAGTTAATATTTGTGAATTAAATTATTAATAAATAATTTAAATATAAAAATAAATAAATAAATAAATAAATAAATAAATACTTAATATAGAGTATTATTATATTTGTAATGTACCACCATTTTCGAGTTAAAAACTCATCATCAAATATATACAAAGTCGATAAGATCCTGAATAAATATTAAAAAATAAAGAAAAGAATAAATTAAGAAAAATTGGTCGTTTAATATACATTACAACTTAAATAATACTCTTAACTATGCATTTATTGTTATAAAATATTTATTTATAAATAAGTTTTTATTTTATTCTATATTGATTATTAAAAAAAAATTCTCAGGTGTATATTTTCATTATTTTTAATAATTTTGAAATTCGTATTCATTTTTAATTTTACCATAAACACATTTATTTCACAATATAATTCAAATATATTATAAAAAAAAAAAAAAACAATATTAATTGTTCACATGTTATTTGTTTGAAGTATAAAAAAAATTTATTTATTTTATCAAGAAATACATTTATCACAAATACACAATATCCAATTTTCTTGATAAATTTTACGTCATATCACTGTATAAAAAATACAATTTGAAAAAAAATAAATTAGGATATATGATTACATTGATTAGTTTATGTTTATGAGATAAAAAACTAACTAACATAAAAATATAAAACTAATATTACTATTTATCAAAATAATAATAATATTATACGTTTCGCGATTACGTCATGAATAAGTGACATGTTGCAGATGCATTGACATAATTCTCATGTTTGATGTATTCTCATAAAGTTAATCACAATTACTTATTTTTAATAGTTCAAAACGTACATTTTTCGTATAATATAATTATTAAACTATTAGGTTAATGTATAACTCAATAGTGATCAGATAACAGTGTATCTATATGTAAATTAAATTTAAAATAAAGTTCTGTTTCATTCAATGGAATATAAATAAAAGAACGTAAAAGACAATAAAAAAATTGTAAGCATCGACAACTGACAACAACACAATACATAACGGTGACGACTGGGACGGATGTTAGGACTACCAGTTAATTTGCCATGATAATCGACTGGCTAAAATATAAAAAAAAAATAAAGGCATAAGATAATAAGTCAAAAACGTTTCGCATTTAAAATAATTACAGTTTTTAAAAGTAAATCATCAAAATGCATGCATGTGTGTGTGTGTGTGTGTGTGTGTGTGTGTGTGTGTGTGTGTGTGTGTGTGTGTGTGTGTGGTGTGTGTGTGTACATCTATACAGATATGTGTTTATCACTCGTGTTTTTTCTTTTTTTTTTTTATAACAAATTTATTTACTAATTTCCATGATGTGAATCATGTAGATAAATGATCTTATACGAAACGAATTGGTTATACCAACACTATTTAGTGTACGTAGATGGCAAATAAATAATATTTATTAAATCAACATTATCAAAATCGTATATCAGAGGCGTATTTACGGGGGTGGTCCAGAGATACTGGACCCCCCCCCCCCCAGAGTAAAAAAATAAACAGATACATTTTTCTGCAACATAATTAGTATGTAATATTAATCTGACTACGGTTTCTAAGTTACGGCTAAATAAGAAGTGCGATAAAGGCAAATGGGTATTAGCATTGATTTTAGAATATATATAGTAATCAATGGTATTAGGCATTTGACGATAGCTTATACTTCAAAGATACGAGTATAACTATGAAATATAAACTATCGTATAAAGAAACATTCATAGATGACTGGAATATATTTTATAAAATTATATTATATAACACGAAATATAATATATATATATATATACTCGCACTATATTAAATATGAATATAATACTTAGTATGTATTAAACTCCCACCAAAAACTTTAGAGGACGTAATTTTTTACAAGCTATCATAATTTATATTAATAATGTATAGACTGTGAACCGTCCCCAGAAAAATTTGAAAATACGCCACTGTCGTATATTATCTTCATAATTCCTAATACATTTTAGATTCTGAACGGAGTGAAGAATGTATTGATTTTACAATGATGTGTGTTTTTTTTTTTTTTTTTTTTTTTTTTGTGTCTGTCGACACGTTTTGGGGCAGTAAAAATGCTTCGATTGCCTTATGTAGCAACTTTTCTGAAAGGAAAGTGAATCTATTTGGTACTTTGGGGGGTCAAAAGTTAAAAAATTTAATATTTTTTAAATTTGGGAAAAACGGGAGTTTATACGCAAAACCAGTTTTCGACATAATCAAATTTTTTATTTTGCTATAACTCAAAAACTAATCGATGTAAATACTTGAAATTTTCACCAAATGTTTAGATTAGCGTTCTATATACACCATTAAATTTTCAAAGTATTATGACTTTTATTAAGCTATTTATAGACAATTGAAATTTTCAATTTTTTTAAGTATTTTTTTTTTAAATAACGATAAAATTTTTTTGGTTGCCTAGAAAATCTTGAAAATTTAATACAAGGTTTCTTATAAGTTGTTCCATAACTGATAAAAAAAAATCTAAAATCGTAAGTCACAATTTTTTTTTATAAGTGCTCAAAGTTCCAATTTATACGAAATATGTAAAAATCACGATAATTTGCAAGTTATTTTGTAGATAAAAATTCATAAAATTTTTTCTGTTCATACTTAAGGTTCAAAATTTTAACACGAGGTTATCTATAAGATACTCTTCAAAAATCTTTAAAAAAATTTCTACCGGAATTATAGGAAAACATTTTATGACTGTTTGAAATTTAAATATTTACGAAATTGCATAAAATAGCGATTTATTCTCAAACGATTTTAAATATTTGTTATAATTCAAAAAGTATAAGTCGCAGATTTTTGAAATTTCTACCAGTTGTTAAGATTGGTATTTCCTTTATGTCATATTTTTTTCAAAATATTATATTGATTTTTAAGCCACTTATAGGCATTTAAAATATTCGATTTTTTTTACATTTTTTTTTTATAATCGGTGATAAAAAAAATTTGGCTCCTACAAAATACTTGAAAATTTAATAGAAGATTCCACAGAAGTAGTTCTTAAAGTCATTCAAAAATTATTAAAATCCATAGGCACAATTTTTTTTTATAAGCGTTTGAACATCGAATATTGACATAAAATTACTTGTAAAATATAATATAATGTAGAATGTTCTAGACTGACAAACTATATCGCTGTATGCAACTGCCAACCCATCCTAATTGAAAAATATATTTATCGTTTCAAAATAAAATATACTTTTTACAATGTTTATAAATAACAATGTATTATATCCTAGACAAACATATGAACTCCGTTCAGAATCGTTATTCGTATACAATGATATCTATCATTGCATTCAAATTTAACAAATCCATTATAATAATGACCTATCCTATAAGCGAGGTGCACTCCACCCCTAACTGTACAGCAGAGCGAGGCCCATCCTGTTTTTTTAACTTTAAAATTATATAGTTATCCTTATTCATCAGACACTTAAATGTCATATACTGTTTATTCATTTTTTGCTGCAAATATCATTATGTACTATATTACATTTCATCTTTCTCCATTGTACCAAATTTCATCAAAATCGGTTTAGTATTTTAAGAAGGCATAAGAGACATAGGTAGAAACGTTTTTTGTGTTTTATATATATATGTTCGAAAAAAAATGTATTCTGTAGCAATGTGAGTTATTGAAAAAACAAAAACCAACCAAATTTGATTACACGTTATAAATATAATTCAAAGCTATTTTATATAGTATGACGTATATTAAACGAACCGTTTTTACCCAAAATGGCAAATACTCCTTTATGTATTATTTTAAGGTTATTGTACTTAAAGGCTATCATTCACATTCCTATTTACTCTTACTATATCTTACTTAAAACGTATAGTCCACGATTTGTACTGTAATGTTCTCGTATGCCATAAATATTACATAAAATATGAAGACGAGTTAATGTAGTGTTAGGATGTAAGCTATAGAAAAGCTGCCTCGAGAAACAATAGTTATGATTGTGACTTATAGAAACGCAATATTTAGGGGACCGAGTGTGCAGTAATGTGATTAACGGCTCCCGCTCGGTCCTCTCCTCGGTTCAAAAAAAAAGAAACGCGATATATTAAGATTTAAAATACAATCGGTAGAATGAAAATAAAACGTGCAATTATATATTTATTATAATATGTAATACGGATAGTTTAGGATTATAAGCGCATTTACGCCTTATCTACAGGGGTTAGCGTTGAAAAATTAAACTTGCACTGGCCGTTGACCTTTTGTCGATTACACGTCAAACATCATACATTATTTTTGTCATTTCGCTGTACCGAAAAAAATATCAAAATAACACGTCGTAACACTGCACGTATTTGTCAGATAATTTGTTCATAAACGCATGTCAACGAAATAATGTCAGTTTTTGTTTTGTCATTTTGTCCAATTGTATTTATAGCCCACTAGTTGTTGAATAACTATAAACATAATTATAATTTTTTAGATTCTTAATATTGGATGCGTATACACTATGAATAAAGGGAATTAAGTATAATTACGCATAAAATAATTTAATTATTAAATAAATTACCGAAGAAAATAAAATTTTATTATAAGGTGTTGTAAGTATAGTATTACTGTTCTTTTATTTTATTTTATCCAAGCATTGATTCAGTTCATCGTACAAGCACGATATGTGCAGTATTTTAATCTGAAGCTAATAGCCGTCAAATTATTAGGAATGTCCAACATGTTCACTTAATTGGTCAGCAGTGTTTCATATTTGTCTCTAATTTATGGCTTAAAAGAAAATTGGTATTAGTGCATAAATACATACGAATTGTATAATGAGTATTTCGCTATCTCTCTCTAATATTTATTTATCTAAACTTCACCCGAACGTCGAGCATAACATAAATATTTTTAAAATGCCGCAAATCCTTTATACGGAGTATACGGATATTTTTTCAGATTTTATTCACAAAATATAATGTTTGTTCATTTAAAAATAATGAGAGAATACCTTCGGTTCGAAGAATAATGATTTTAATAGACTTAATGGATCTATCAACAGGATACTTCAAACAGAAATCAATTGAGATGAAATTCGATCGGTTGAACTGTTTTAGGACAACAGTAAAATGTATTGTTCTTAGTTTTTCTGGTGGAGAAAATAATCAAACCCGATTAAACTCTCCGATTCTCCGTACCTTTTTGCTGCACAGCAAAATAATTATGACGAAACACGAATTCGATACCGTTCAAGCGGGCGATAATTAACGGACGATAATTATATAATTATGTTCGATTAGTTTACATGCATGATTTATTTACGTTTCGAAATCAAATAAGTCCAGTACGCGTTCGTGCCAATGCACACACCATTAATCACAGTAATTGGTAAAAATATTATAAATATTAATACTATAATTATTCATATCTAATAAGTTATACACACTATACGACGTTTAAACTACATACTGCAACAAGTGTAAGTAACCGAGTATCATATGACCTTATAAAACAGCATGTGCGATGCAAAAAAAAAAAAAATGAAATAAAAGGGGAATTTTGCGAGTCGAGTATATTCTAGCCATTTCGAAGCGTTTAAGGAATCATTATTCATGTAACGAAATTTATTATGATTGAACGTTTTGAGTCTTGATTGAATTCATCTTGATAAAATCTTCGTTGCTCTATTTCGTAAAAGGCGATATCTATCTTTATTGCTGTTTGATCGTTATATTATAATATATGGTTTATAATAAATAGTTCAGACTCTATTTACCGAAAAGAAAAAAAATACATATTATATGTATGTAAATATTTTGACCGTTTGACAAGGACAAGTTATTAATTATCATAAATGATGGATAGTCTGTGAAACGACTGAGAGCAACTGCTTGCTGTATTGGTAACACACTAATCTGATGAAATATAATATATTTGTACAGCTATTTTTACATACCTGACTTATCGCAACATCGATAACTATATTGACATACATGCGTATAATGTTGCCACTTCTACGTCCTTACTCTGAAACCATGTAAGTTCTCACAGTAAACTAATAAATCATTAATACTATATATTATATATTATTAAATACTATATTCACTTAAGTTTCACTAAACATTTGGAACAAAAATAAATGCAGACATTTTTAAGTATGTCATTGAATATTAAAACACACCTATAATCCCATGAAGAGATATACATAATGTATCGATAACATGATGAATGGGTCTTATTTAAAAACTATCGCAAGTGAAATAAATATTTTTTTCTAAAACTAATGGAATAATACTATATTATCTATTTAAAAATCTCAGTACTCTGAACGACTATAAGTTTATTGTTAATATTACCGCAAGACAAATTGTATTTTCCGCTTTGTGGCATCTTAAAATTAAAATATTATGTTATAATATGTTGTTTTTTTGAATTGTTTTTGTGTATACAATTCAAAATTAATTACTTTTTTTTAACAAACCAATATTTAAAAATCGTATATTTACTACAAATAGTCAAATCAAGCGTGATGTGATATTTCCTACAAAACAAAAAAAAAAAGAATTGTTAGATTAATCTGTATTGTAAAAAAAAATGTCTTGTATAATGAAAAGTAAATACAGAGTGATATCAACTTTAAACGTAAAATAACCTTAAACTTCCTAAACTAGTTTTACAATAAAAGTTAAATTTTCGATGAACATTGAAATCACTTATTATACATATTTAAATGAGAATATTTTATCGTTCAAATTGAGGTCAAATCATGAAAAAATTATTTAGTCTACATTGCGTACAATTTATTAGGTATATATAATATTTAATTCAATTATTTACACTCTTACTTTTTTTTTTTTTTATAAATATGTCAAAACGGTTCTGTTCTGTCGTCGTCATAAAAATACAAATGTACAGATTTTCAAAGAAATTTTCGTTGAAGGAAAAAACAATAATTGTGTTGTATTATTTTTATTCGTTTGCAGCAAGACATTGATGTTGCGCGTATTGCATGTTTTCGACTGATCAGTATAAAACAAAACTATTATTATTTTTTTTTTTTTTTTATTACTTATTGGGCAGTGTTGTCGTCAATACCGACGATGAGTGCTACACACTACAATAGTTAACTAAACGATTGCATTGACATTAATAATGCAATATAACACCGTACCGTATACTACTAGTTTGAGTGCACACAGAAATGAATCGAAAAAGCAATTCACACAGATATTACTATGTAATATAATAGACAATACTCGGTTGGGGATCGAATGATTTTTAATAGAATTCTTCGCGGTAGCTATGCGTTAGTCGTACAAACACCGACGCTAAATTTTATTGCAAACAGCGTTTAATTTGTATTACAAAATGTGTACGATTATCTTGTGGATGTGTGATCATATACTGTTTGATCGAAAGATTATTCACTGCTGCTATCGTGTGACTGAACGAGTAATCGAAATTTGCGCAGAACTTGCTTCGTGCCTAATGTTGGGCCGACGACTTAAACTTATACGGATCCTCATAACGTTATCAGTATGTTTTTATTCAAAAACAAAAAAAATTGGAACGAAATTTGAGAAATGCCGGAGTGATACATACTACTGTTGTATTACGATGAGAGTTGAAACTGTTTCCAAGACGAGTATATTCATCGAGATCGCTTTTTTTTTCTTTTCGAACTTCTATCTCATCCAAACAAAATCAAATACATGTTCATCCAGAGTTTTTAGGTTACGTCAAGGACCAATAAGAATCATATTTAGATCATTTTTTACGAACATTTCGATTTTCCTTGACGGATGACAACGTTTTTCCTTGAACGCAAGCCATAGGAATAAATCTTATTCGGCAATAAAAATAATTTAGAAATTTGACATATCACTATCCGTTGCATTGGATAATACGAGTATGATAGTGTGCATGATACATATTCACTCGTCCCTGGACGGTTACAAGTTAGTCATATTCTATCTATACCTACGTATCTACAAGTACCTATAAGTAAAAACGAACATTGAATCCGATCACCACACTGCGCGTACGGCATAAAATATTATATTCACTAAAAAATGTACTTCTATAACACGTCACGTTACATAAAATAATACGATATCGTATGAAGTTGTGTAATATTATTTTACAATGGGTGCGACAATAAAAGCCGTCAAATAGTATACAATAAGCGAACGACCGTTTGTTGCGCGAGTACGTACGAAATACAATGCGATCACCGTCGCGACGTTTGTTTGTGTTACTATTTTACATTGAATTGCCTCCGTACTCGTCCAAATCGTTCGCCTCTGTTTCGTGAACGTTTTCACGAGAGAACAATTTTATTGTTTTACTCCGTCGAATGCGCGTAACACGAAAAACCAATGTTAACGTTGCAGTAACTGTGTGGACAATCGTCGTCGTTCGCATGGTGTGCGGAAGTACCCGATGATGGGTATGTAGAACGTTAACGATTCACACGGATTGTTCGGACAAACTATGTCGAAGACACATTATAATATTATCGTTGGTTCGTTACGCGACGATTTTACCATCATTCCGAACAATGGACGAAATATTGGTCATTCGAAATAATCAATCGTGTACTATGTACTTACCTTTATTCCAAAAATAGCGCGTACAAGTCCAAACTTCCCGGCCACGAATAAGTCCTCCGATCGATTAAGAATAAACAGATACCTCGTCTTCGAAGACCTTACTATCCTCTTGTATAGTCGAATAACATTAATGCACGTTACGCACTGCCAACAATTCCAATCCAAATATTACACAAATCGGGTGCGACTCACAATGCTCGCTAATTTTCACCCTTTATACTTATCAGATGCATGTCAATCATAACTCTGTAGAGAATATTAATTTTAAGTATTGAATTTATATGTTTTTCGGCGCGTACCTCATAACGTCATTAAACCATTGAACCTCTTAAACACTGTAGCTACCCTGCACGAGGTACATTGAGAACTATACTTTAAACGTGATCATTTTTTAACTGTGTTCGATTTCGAATAACTTGCCGCGGTATAACGAGTCGACTACAACTTAATTTAAAACTTATATTACTTAACAAGCCTATACTTACCTTTTTTATTATTATTATTATTACTATTAGATTTTAATGGATTTTTAATGATTATGAATTTTATTACATTCTAGTTTGTGAAAACAAGCTAACTACCAGACAAGTAAACGGCTAAATACATCACTAATACGCGTTTAGAAAACACGATTTAACATTAATCGTTTTAATTTATATTTAAACATTTAAAAATGATTTTTAATAGATGCAATTCATTGGTATTATTGTTCAGTCGATCGTTTTCGAAGGATATTTTTTCAAAAAAGTGCAACATTTAAATTTATATGAATAAAAATATTTTTGTCGAGGTCAATCACGATGATAAGATGATGGCCGTTGTTGCTGAAGCGTTAAGTCGATTTAGGTTGGTAAAAAAAAACAAGCATAGGTATTTATTTATCGTGATTTTTACACTGATCACTATCACATCGTACATTTATATCCATACGTACAAATGATATAATTAAAATAAATAACTGTCGACATAAAAAATAACTATTATACTGCGTCATGGTAATACGTTCTTCGCTATCTGAAGATAATTGGTCGTTGATCATCCTTGTCCTCAAAACAATTTTATTTTTCAACTTATGAACTGCAATGTACGCAACAGAACAATGATAAATAAAAAAATGATTTAGAGAACTGCGATTTATGATAAACACCCAAGTATTAGGCCATAAGAAAAAAATATCAAAGAGAAAATCTCCATAAAGAATAAGAATTAAATTTTAAGAGTTAAAAAAAACTTATGAATGAAATTCAAAATTTTACTTTGTTTTTAATAGAGTACTATTTCATTGAAAATATTTTATAATATATATATTAATAACATTATATTTTTATGCTTCATATTTTTCAAATCGTTGAATGTAAGTGTCATTGGTTTTTGTGTATAAAATATAAATTTATGGACTTGAAAATCATTTGTAAGTGATAATAATAATAAGAGTAATAATGTTAATTTCACTTGACCTGAAACTGCACCTATGATAACCTACGAACTTATATACCACATGATCAGAGAAAATTAGTTAAGCTTTCTAGTTAATTAAATTTAAAATAATCAAAATGAAATAAAAAAGCAGTTACGCCTTAAAATTGCTTATGATTTCAATGCGATTTATAATATAAATAATAATCTATATAATAATCTTATTATTATATAAGATATTATCTTCTCCTTCTTCCAACTTTTACTACTTTATAAGAGTTTTTTCCACCTCTTTTTTCAATTATAAATTACATTTTTCCAGTTATTCACTCATACATTTTCTTACTTACTTCTACATACTTGATTAAACTAGAAGTTGAATATTAACTATACATTTTCACAAAATATTTTTACTGTAAGTCTTACTTTAAATTTTGATAGATTAGAATTATTTTTAAACATTTATAATTAGGTTAATTCATCCATATGTAAATACAATTGTTCAAATTTCCAAGTGTTTTTTGCCATACCACAATAATTTTTCATAAAAGTACAGACATTCATTAATTTGTATTTATATAATTTTTAATTTCTGAGTAGAACGAAGAATGTGTTCTTGATTGATCTTATTATATGTTTATTAATGTGTCTTAATGGTTTTATTAGTTTAAGTGTTCTAATTGGTATACAACAAAATATTTCTTAGTACGTTTCTAATATCGATCAATTTTTTGTTTTATAAAGACATATAACAATCTTTAGTTCATATTTTGATAATAATTTTGAGATCACGTAAATATTTTGGTGAATACTTTAAAAGTATTGCGTTTGGTATCCCAAAGTGAACAATTATTTGATTCAACTGTGAATATACAAATTCTATCGGCAATAATTATTTATAGTTAATTTATGAATGACAATTTAAATTATAGAGTACTAAAAAAATTTTTTTGCGTACATATTTGATAAATCTTTATAATAAATATTGATTTGTATAAATCACTTATTTATGAGAAATAATATCTTTATCTTTCATTGATACTTGGATAAAAACGTATAAGATAATTTTGGACGGTAAAATTACATAACTAGAAAATATTAGTTTATCTCAATATATTTAATGAGGACGAATGAATCCACTGATTTTGACTAAAATATTTTGCGATTGAGAATTATATCTATAAACTACTGGCGCGATCTATGAGCTCAGCTATTAAATAGGTCATCTATGAAAACCAACTGCTAATCCGACATAATATGGGAGTGGATAGCACACGTTTGAAATTTACATTTTATCGGAAACTTTTTGTTGTCCTCAAAGGTATTACTCATTGGCACAAATATGATTTTTTAGCATTAGAAAAACAAATCACGTAAGATAAAAATGCATCATAGCCTAGAGAATAGAAATAGTCAACAAAAAAGTTACAATATTTTATATAACAAATGAATAACAAAAATGTTTGGCTTTCATCACGCTTGCATTCTACACGTCCAATTGATCAGAGATCATAGAAACGAATGCGCACATCAAGCATCATAGTAATATGCAATTTTCGCAATGCAGACGGGCTTGTATCAACTATACAGACGCGAGTGGTTAAGACATAAAACACTAGATCGCGTGCGACTAACAAACGAGGAGTGGAAAATTAATTATCAGATGTCATATATTGTTTTCAAAAACTTAACTCCTAAACGAGCATCCCTGCTCAATATTCCGATGACATTTTATAGAAAATGTTTTTAAAAAATGCCCATTTACGATGAAAGAAAATGTAGAGTCGGTATTCTTACACACTAGGGTTTTATTTAATAATTTTCGTTGTACATTTTTTATAATTCTATGGTTTTTTTTATATCCAAATATATTATAATGTCTAATATGTATTTCTAATAGAGCGCGGATTTAATATTTTATTTTTTTTTCATGCGTCAAAAATTCAAATTCCGTTTTGGTATTTATGTACGCACGATAATAAATGTTGTCCGAGGAGAAATGTTAGCCTCGAACAAGCAGCTGTTCGAAACGCTTGCAATGCCTATATCCATAACATATTGTGTTACTTCTTCGGTGGATGTTATTTTATAATAAAATAACGAATGTATTTTCGTTATTAGTTTGGAACAAACAAGGACGTCCTATACGCAGCGCTATAGGCGTTAAACCCAAGGGCTTATACAAGGGGGGGCGATAGGGGCGATCGCCACCCCCCTGGACATTGTTGAATATGATTCATGTATAGGTGTTTACTTATTTTATTATAATTAATAGATAATTAATAATAAATTAAGAAAGAAAAAAAGTTAAACTTAATTCTTCATGCTTTTTTATGAAATTCATTTTTAGCTTAATTGACAATAAACCTAATTAACTAAAAAAAACTATCTTATGCAATATTTTTTCTGAACCCATATCAACAATAATGTACTTTTTAGTCTATACTTACTCGTGTTTAGCAAAATTAGTTAAGGTTTTTTTTACAACTAGTTATTATCATCATATTAATTTAATTTTCGCTATTCAGTATTACTTTATTCAGGTAATATGATTAAGATATTTATTTGATTAATTAATTTAATTATTTGATATTTTTATAAATTTGTCCACCTTTTTTGCTTTGCACTAAACATAACTTCTTTAGCCGTTTGCTTATTGCTTTCTGAAAAATGCTTAATGTTACATCAGGTTAAAAACATGACTGAGGAGTCAAATGTCGCAGAAAAGACATAATGAATTGGATTTAATGAATATTCATAGAAATATACCTATCGACACTATAAAAGTAATAGAAAGATTTTCAAAGACGAACAGAAAATTAGATTTTCTTATTTAAATATTGTAATTTGTATTCTTATTTTATTATTATATATTTATCTTAAAATATACAAATTATTATTATATAATGTGATCATTATATGTTTTTATTTATTTTTATATATATATTAAGTTATTTTATTTGTTATATTTTTTATGTTTTTTACAATAACTAATGTTATGGGTTATGAAAGTGTGTAGAAATCAATTATTAAAGTTTAAGCAAGCGAAACGATCGAAAAATTTTGAACTGCCAATTTATTTATAATCTGTACACTGTCGTTTATAGACATATACTTTTATAAGTACCCATTATTTGAGTTCAAATTTCGCCCCCCCCCCCTAGAAGAAGAGCTGAATACGCCCCTGGTTATACCTAGGCTAAGGGGTTTCAAGAGGCTCTTTTAACACCCCTGATTTTTTTTTCGGTCAATTACGGTGAAATACCATCGATTTTATTTCCAGAAATTTCAGCACCACAAATATTTGGGCTGATTTTGCGCCGTCTCAAATCAATAGCAACGTTTATACGAGTAAAGGCATCGAAATATTTTTACAAGTCGATGATATTGGGGGGAATGGTGCGATAGGTGCGAACATTTGAAATACAAAATTATACAATGGTACGGGGATTCGAAGACTTGTTGTCCAACCGTTTTTTCGATAGCAAGATATTCGAAAAACGGCAAAGTTGTATTCTCACGGATTCTTCTAGAGAAAATCGTTGACGTCGGTCTTAACGCCACGGCACGGTGTTGATTTGACGGACATCGCGTTTTTATAAATGACGAACCGGTTTTCCGCGCCACCGCGGAATCGATTGCGAACCCGGAGCCTTCTGATAATTATCGAGTAATTCACCGTTCGACGAAGGAGTATGTAATAATATTCGCGATAAAAATGTCACGGAATAAGTCATGCCTTTCGCCGTACTGCAATCACCGTTGATTACGCCTAGATTCCAACCTTCAACCATCCACGCCCACGATAACCACTAACGGTTAGTTTGTTGCACGTTATGTTCATATTCTGTACTAGGTGTACGCACCCGGCCCATGCCTGTATGCATTGCTACCACTGGCCACAGCGTGTGCACTGTTTTAAATTATTAGTGAAAATTCGACGGCTAAATTTGGTTAGGTATGGCTTGATTTAGTTAAGTTAGACTATTGAAAATATCACATTTTATAATTGGCTAAGTGAGGCGAGTAAGCTTACGATACGTTACACAATTTATTACATGAAAAAAAAGGCATCGTTGTAACTTGGTTTTTCGTTCTTCTTAGAATTTATAATCAGTTGTAATGGTACTTATAATAGGGTGTTGGTGGGCCCCTTGTTGTTATTTTAAGGTTACAGTTTTGTTAGGAAGGTTTAACTCCCTCTTCCTCGGACCCTAAAAATTAATTCTTAGTATCGACTATGAATAAATTGTTTATTCATAAAAATCAGTCATCCTTACCATTTCACGGTGTTCCATTGTTTGTTCGAATATTAACGGATTGTTCGTTTACTTGTGCCACTCTCGCGTAGAGACTAGATCGCGCTATACCGTCTTAAAAGTTTGTTTTGTTTAAATTTTTCACGTCTACACACGTCATGTTATTTTTTTAGCGTTCAACATCGTCGTTTTTAAAATATAACAACCAGTGTAAATACGTTTGAAAGGTATATGATGTAATCAGGACTAGTGCATGATTTGGTGAGGCTCTAGGTATTGTTTTCATAATTTTTTGACAAAGAATATATTAGTTAAACAAAAAAATAGACGCACAGTTGAATCTTTCATTATATATATGTATTTTTTTGTTGACATAAATCTATCATGATTATTAAATAATAAATATATACTGCTCAGATAATATTCATTGTACAATATTTTTATACTCCAATTCTACAGTAATAAAAATTCATAATTTTTAACCCATGCTTCAATTTGTGAGTCTCTACAAAATACGAGACCATGTGTGTGGCCTTAGGTGTTTTTTAATTTAAATTTATCTGTTCTGGGTTGGCAGATGAAAAGTTTAGCCAATCCAAAATTATTAAAGATGTATAATACGTCAATAGTTTAAATTTTATCATCTAATAACAGGGATACAATGTATAAATCGAATTTACTGACTTAGTATCAGGAACGTAATTAATATCTTACCCTGTATTTAACCAAGTGGTTTAATCAAACATTAATTTTAAAAGTAACTTCTACCTTAACTTTCTAATCGCTTATGATGCCCGGGACAATATGTACGGACTTTTTCTTCGTGTTTTATGTTTATCAAATTATTTTTCAAGATGATGTTTTAGTGTGCTAAATGGATTTTCATTGTTAAAACACATTCGTGTACTTGCGTCGAGATTATTATATAAAATGTACCTGTCATCATGTACTCAGCCGTTGACGTCGACAACACAATCTTCATTTGTTTCTTTAATACTTTATATAATATTCGTGATAAAATTATAGTATGGACAAAAAAACTATTTTGTATTATAAGTAATACCTACTATAGTAATTGTCTTAGACACAAATGTAACTTATGTCTTGTAGTGTGAAAACATTTTAATTTATATTCGTATCGAATATTTGAAAATATTTCTTCCAATTGAAAATCTTCAGGTAAAAGACTTTTAGATAAGTAAAAAATTATTAACAGTTAACAATGTTGTTTTATTTTTCATGTGTTGCAATTATTTAAATTCTATAGCCTTTTTTTTTTTTTTTTTGGTATAATGTAACTTTATTTTTTTAAAAAGTGTGTAAATAAATAGTTTTACCTTTATTTTTTTAAGAAAAAAAAAGTCCTAAGTTAGCATGTTATATCATTATATTCATTATTCAGTATTCAAAAAAGTATATGCTGATTTGCCCACTCTCTATTGTTATTATTTATACAACATTTGTTTTAAGCATTACACCAACATATTATTGTTTATTTAT